>CAJQZJ010032834.1:5619940-5682209 GCA_907164525.1 Lophiomys imhausi
ACTAGAGACAGAAACAGGCAGATCTCAGAGCTCAAGGCCACCTGATATAAAAAAAAAATAATACTTTTTTTTTAAGAAAAGAGTTAATAAGCTTTTAAAATATAATAAAAATATAAACTTTTCAAACTATAATTTACCAAAGGTATACTTGCCCTACTGGCATGAAAGGAAAATGGCCTTAATTTTAGATTGGAATGTCTGCAGGTGGCCACATAGCTTACACAAACTTGATAGCAGCTCTAAAGTTTTTTGTTTGTTTGTTTGTTTTGTAGATATAAAGGATATTTTCATGGTTTGGAATTAAAAATCAGGTAAGAGGTTTAAAATACTGTAAAAAAAAAAAAAATTAAAGGTTACTGCAGTTCAACCTGGTTTTCTAAACCTCCCAGAGTTGAAAAAATTTGGAGCTAGGGTAAAATACATGAAATGCTTGGTGTTAGCCCATGCCTTTAACTCCAGCAGAGACAGGAGGATCACAATAGAGTTAGTTCTCTTATAAATTCCATAGTTAAAAGGAAAAGGGTGGTAGTGGTGCACACCCTTAATCCCATCATTTGAGAAGGATACACCCTTAATCCCAGCACAATAAAGACAGAAACCTGCAGATCTTGGAGTTCATGGTCAGCCTGACACAAAGCAAGCTCTAAATAGAGAAAAACTTCGATCCAGGGGTGGTGGAGCACATCTTTAATCCCATCAGTTGGCAACCACATGCCTTTGATCCCAATACTTAGAATGCAGAGACAGGCACATAGGATTTGGAAGGATTTAAGTTTAAAAGCTACTCACAAAAGGCATGCTGAAATTCAAAGCAAATTGTCCTTTGAGATCTCAAATATACACACTTAAAGGTTTGTTTAGTTCAAAAATATCAAAATAATTTTTTTTAACCTCAATTGAAAGATAATACTTCCAGCCAGGAGCAGCAAGAAGGAGGCACACACCATGGGTTAGAAAAAGGAACCTCGGGGCTGGAGAGATGGCTCAGCGGTTAAGAGCACTGGCTGCTCTTCCAGAGGTCATGAGTTCAATTCCCAGCAACCACATGGTGGCTCACAACCATCCATAATGAAATCTGGTGCTCTCTTCTAGCCTGCAGATATACCTGCAGAAAGAACACTGTATACATAATAAATAAATCTTAAAAAAAAAAAGTTTAAAAAAAAAAAAAAAAAGAAAAAGGAACCTCATTCCACATGGCCAGGAACATCGGCATATCGTGGAGAATGGCAGTCCAAGGGGACGTATGTATATATGGAGTCATATTTGGGTAATAGAATTGCAAGCTAGCTTAGATGGGCCAGGAATGCACAACTCAGGCCAAGGCTTGTTAGAAATCCATGTGGTGTCTGTGTATTCATTTATAATGTCTGGATAAGAATTAACAGCTGCCGAATCAATTAAACATAATCTAAATACAGGTTAAATACCTTAATTAGCTATATATTATTTTTACATATGGCACCCAACTACGGCAATTAGAATCCATGCTTACATACAGCGTGAGAAGGCCTGGGTGAAAGCAGGTTTCCTAGCCAAAGAGCAGGGAACTGAACCCAAATGCATTAAAAGTATAGGTTTACTTCTGATCCTTTTATGGGTTGCTATTGCAATCTATTTAGGAGTCTGGATAATACAAATTTGCTGGCCAGTCAAGCTCCTGGTCATGTCAAATACTAGGTTAAACTGATAATAAGTGGATAAAAATATATAGTTTGCTTGTTCAAAGATAGATAGATAGATGATAGATTTATAAATAAAATAGTAGATGTCTTCAAAACCCTCAGAGGCATACAGAAAATGGCATTTAAAGATGTTTTTATTATTATAAGAATCATTTGACTTAAGACAGTCAGCTCCTGACAGCTCCCATTTGACTTGGAAGAAGACAATGAGCATCAAAAAGAAATCTCCCATCAGGAGATAATTTCTATTGGGCAAAAATGTCCCTGCTCTCTCAACAGACTATATACAGTCCAAAGTTGGACCAGAGCTTCAATGCAGGTAAGTCGATGTCCTGATTCTGCAGAGACAGAATGGGAAAATCCTTATTATTTCCTGCTGCACGATTTAGTCTGTGAAAAATGCTTGGCCAGAAGGCTGAAGATGATGCTCCAACGATATCAAGTGATATTTGGGACTGTCTGGGCAACAAACTGTCATATTTCTTTTTGGAAGCTGCTCTCCTATGTTTCCTACTCACTCAAATAATAACTTTATCCCTTCTTATGTCTTTGATGGGGTTGAAGGCATAATAGTTATAAAATTTCAATAGAACTTGAGTTTTTTAGGATTTAAAAGGATATTTTCAAGTCTAAATAAAATCTTTAGGTTTGGCCGGGCGTTGGTGGCGCACGCCTTTAATCCCAGCACTTGGGAGGCAGAGGTAGGCGGATCTCTGTGAGTTCGAGGCCAGCCTGGTCTACAAAGTGAGTCTAGGACAGCCAGAGCTGTTATACAGAGAAACCCTGTCTCGAAAAACCAAAAAAAAAAAAAATCTTTAGGTTTATAAATATAGGATATGATAGAAATTATTTTGGTTCAGAACTTTAGACACAGCAAGATAGATAAGATGATTTCTTTTCTTCTTCAAGATTGCCTGATACAAATAGGTTAAACATTATGTGTATAACTTTTATATATGGTTTTATTGATTGTTTCATATTTGTTCTTATTGTTTTTATTATATGAGTTAAAAAATTTAGCCTTTTGTTTTAGACAAAAGGAGGGAATTGTGGGGGTAGTGTTAAGCATTCTAAAAGTTAATTAATTGGTCCTGCTTGCTGTCTGTTACTTACATTGAATCTGATTGGTTAAATAAAATGCCGAGGCCTGAGATTGGGCAAAGACAGAGAAAGGTGGGACTTCCTGGGATTAGAGCAGGAAGCCTGTGCTTTAGAAAGAGGATTAATGCATTCCAGCCAGGAGCAGCAGGAAGGAGGCACACACCATGGGTTAGAAAAAGGAACCTCATTCCACATGGCCAGGAACATCGGCGTATCGTAGAGAATGGTAGTCCAAGGGGACGTATGTATATATGGAGTCATATTTGGGTAACAGAATTGCGAGCTAGCTTAGATGGGCCAGGAATGCACAACTCAGGCCAAAGCTTGTTAGAAATCCAAAAAAAAAAAAAGAAAGAAGAAAGAAAGATAATACTTTTTATATTGTTAAAAAAACGAATTAGCTCCAGGAAAAATATTACCTGACCCCCCCCCAAAAAAAAAAAGTAGTGTCCCAGAGTTAGGATTAGGGCAGAGTTCTGTTCTTATCTTTCCAGGAGATTTAAAGCATCCATCTAAGGAATCCAGGGACAATTGGACAACTGAAACCTCAGAAGAAAACAGATCAGACAGCAAAGAAGACAAGTAGCCCAGATGATCCAGCCTTGCAGACTTCCTCAATAGCTGTTTCCTCAAAAGTCTACTACCAGAACAACTCAAAATCGCTAATATCGTTCAGCTCCACAGACTGTTCCAGCCAGAACTTCAGAAAAGCCCTGAAGTTCACCTTCTCTCTACAAACTTCTTAGGACATTTAAATAGCTGAGCACGAATGGACTGAACATCAAATGATTCTATTAGCATGCTTAACCATTTTTCCATTCTTATTTGGACCCCAAACAGGTTTACTATGTCCCAAGTCAGCAGGAAGTCATTTTAAGAGAGCAACATCCCATCTCCAGAAGATGGGGTGGGTGATTTTCCCCCCTTTGGTCATTTGATGGGTTATAGATACTTCTTGTTATTTAGAGGGAGAGATTACACACTTTTAAATGGTCTTGTTAAATAGGTTTTTGAGGTTAGAACCAGGGACTTCTCTCTTTTTCTTTTCTGTATACTTCTTTCTCTTCTATGTAGGGGTGAAAAGACTTGAGAAAAAATGGGATATAGACATAATATAGGAATGATAAAGAAAAAAGGACAGATTATTGAATATGCACTTATACCTTTGTATATTGATACAAAATTAAGATTATATTTGGCCAAATTGGTATTAATCTTTGTATGTTGATACAAAATTAAGATTATATTTGACCACATTGCTATTGATCTCTGTATATTGATACAAAATTAAGGTTAACTCTTTGTAAGGTATTGTACCTAGGTAATGCTTAAAAATGAAATGAGAAGTTTTGGCCTTTTCTTAGCAACTGTCATAAACTGTTTAGGATAATTAAGAAATGCAAACTAATAGTCATTCAGGCAAGTCATTTTGTTAGGTATTAGGGCAGCCTATCACAGTTATATTCTAAGTTAATCAGAAATCAAGTTGCTAAGAGACAAGCAACATTTGCTTGTGCAAATATAAGGAGATAGATAGGTGGTCTTCAAAAACCTCAAGAGAGCTGCAGAATATGGCATTCAAAGATGTTTTCTTAACTTAAGATTTTTTTTATATCGAGACATGTCAGATCCTGACAGCACCCCCTATTCTCCTCCAAGTAGAAGATTAGCATCGAAGAATCTCCAATTGCATATAGTTGAATTAGTGGCAAGCCTATCACTTGGCCAAAAAAAAAAAAAAAACCCAAAAAAACAAAACAAAACAAAACAAAAAAAACCCCTTGCTTCAACTGTAGACAGAATACTGTCCAAATAGGACAAAACTTGGAAGCAGGTAAGTTGACAGCCTAGCTCTGCCAAGACAGGGTAGGCAAGTCCTTCATAATTCCTGCTTTACAATCAATGTCTGTCAGAGAAATGGGATCAAATGGCTGAAGATCGATGCTGTAATGTATGGAGAGAAAATGGGAACTGACCAGGCAGCCACTGGTATGCCATTTCTTAGTTTTGGAAGCTGCTGGCCCTGCACTTCCTGTATAATCAGATATATTTATCCCTCTCAGGTCTCTGAGGTGGTTGAAGACTAGATAGCTAGAGTCTCATAGTTAAATTTTGAGTTGTTTAGGAATTAAGAGAGTGTTCTGGATCTAAGAAGATGTTTTTAAAATTTTGATGCAAGTTAGGATGGAAGCTGAGTTGGATATAGAATTTTAAACTCATGGAGATGGTTAGATAGTAGAATGTTAAAGTCAGGTGCCAAATACGTATGGACTGGACATTGGGAATGTATGCTAAGCCCTATAACTCTTATAATTGTGACCTAATTATTTCTGTCGTTTTGTATTGTATTTGTTGTTATAAGAGAAAGAGCCATTTGTTGGACTGAAAGGGGGAGCTGTTGGGGGGAAAAAGATATACCTTAAACATTAAAAAAGGAAGTGGATGAGGGGGTTGAAGGGGAAGAGGGTGGGAGGGTGGGACTAGAGGGGGGAGTAGGGAGGGGGTTATGATTGAGGTGTAAGTTAAAGAAATAAAAAATAAATTAAAAAAAAGGAAAATATAAAATTCATGGCAGTTGGATCTCAGACCTCCCTGTATACAACACAGCAACAACTAGATTCCAAGGAATTACCAGCAGGGCTTCACTGTTGCAACATGGGATACCAAAACTGACCTAAAGCTTAGTATGTTCTTGTTTCTTTGCTTGATTTTTGTTGAAGACATTTTGAATATCTTTATTTTTCCCTATAGAGGGAAATAGAAAGGATATTTTATTGCTTGACATTACTGAAACAGCAGATTTTTAAGTAAATTCAAAAATGTCACTACAGTTCACATTTGTTCTCTAAATTATAGTTACTATGATTTAAAATTAGGGTAAAATATTTGGGCAGGGTGGTGATGGCACATGCCTTTAATCCCAGTGCACAGGAAACAGAGACAGGCGGATCCCTGTGAGTTCTAGACCAGCCGGGTGGTCTAGATCAACAGGTGGAACTCCCTGTTGATAAGATAAAGATGTTTACAAAGGACAGTCTATGATTCAAAATGGTGCGTTTTTCCTTAAAGTTACCATGTAAGTTTTTTCTTAAAAATGGTTAATAAAGGATCCAAGATGGCGCCAACCATAGAGCATTGTATATGAGTAATAGGTGAATGAGATTAGTCACTGTGGAGTGAATGTGAAGTCTTGTAGCCGACTGTGAAACACAGACAGTGTCTGAATTTCTGCTGTGAACACTGAGACTGGTCACCACGCAAAACAGCTCATGCAGTTCCCAGGAACACCACCCTGAGATCAGCCAACAGGGAAAAAGAGCTGGACCACAAGAGCAAAGGTAAGTAAGATTTTCTTTCCAGAGTTCCCAACATGGTGGCACAGTATATACTGTAGCTGAGTGACAGAGACCTAACCCAGTCACAGCAAAACAATTAGGAGCCAAGACTGACTGCAAGAGACTGTTCTCCACAAATATTGGGGCAGGTCACTCACCCTATCACCTAAGCATTTGAGGCAGTCAGCAACAGGCACACTGAGGCTGGCACCCATCTTGGGTAGAGCTCCCTGCCTACATGGTCAGCCTAGCTGCTGAACCAGAATGACTGTGTCAGTGAGGGGAGAACACAGGCCCAATCACAACTCTACCTGCCTTTCTGAGGAGACCAGCTAGCTCAAAGGTCCTCAGAGGATAGCCCCCTCCCTACTCCAATCCCCTATATGTTGGTCCAATTGGGTCACAACCAATTGAGGAGAGCGGCAGTCACTCTCCTCTCCGAGAGCCAGTCTGTTACAGAAACCTATCCACCATCTGGAGGTGGACACCAGGATCTCAGAATCACCCAACCCCCAGAACAAAGAGTTTTCCTGAGCACCAAGGTCAACTGACAAAACAAACAGACAACACTAGGATCAATCAGATGACAAAAAGTCAGCAAGAAAATGGTAAAAAAAAAAAAAAACCCAAAAAACAAAACAAAACCCCAAAGCAATAGGATGTCTCCAGAACCTAGCTATAATGTTACAGACAATTCTGGACATCCTAACACGATTGAAACAAAGGAAAGTGACCTTAATCCTGTGCTTATATTAATAATAGAAAGCCTAATGGAGGAAATCAAATATCTCAGAGAGCAACAACAAAATACTGCAAAAGAGGTGATGGAAATGAATAATGCACTTAATGGAATGGAAGACCTGAAAAGGGAAGTTGAAGCAACGAAGAAAATCCAATCTGAGACATCCATAGAACTGGAAAACCTTAAGAAAAGAATAGGAACTACAGACACTAGCATCACCAACAGAATACAAGAGATGGAAGAATTTCAGGCACAGAGGATAAAATTGAAGAAATTGATACATCTGTCAAAGAAAATGTCAAATCTGAAAAAGTCATGACACAAAACCTGCAGGAAATCAAGGACATTATGAAAAGACAGAATCTCAGAATAATAGGAATACAAGAAAGAGAAGATTCCCAGATCCATGGACCAGAAAATATCTTCAACAAAATCATTGAAGAGAATTTCCCAAGTCTAAAAAAAGAGATGTCTATAACTGTACAAGAATCTTACAGAACTTCAAGTAGATTAGATCAGAAAAGAAAATTTTCCTGCCACATAATAATCAAAACACTAAATGTACAGAACAAAGGAATATTAGAAGCTGCTAGGGAAAAGGGTCAAGTAACATATAATGTGAAACCTATCAGAATCACATCTGACTTTTCTTCAGAGACGCTAAAAGCCAGAAGGGCCTGGATAGACGTCTTACAGACCCTACAAAACCACAAATGCCAGGCCAGACTACTATTCCCAGCAAAATTGTCAATCAACATAGATGGAGAAAACAAGATATTCCATGACAAAGCTAAATTGAAACAATATCTGTGCACAAATCCAGCTCTACAGAAGATGTTAGAAGGAAAACTCCAACCCAAAGAGGTTAACTACACACAAGAAAGCACAGGAAGCAAATAACATGCCTGCAGCAAAAACAAAAGAAGAGATGCTCACTCACACACTATTTCCATCAACATCAAGATGGCAGAAAATAACAATCACTGATCATTAATATATCTCAACATCAATGGGCTCAATTCCCCAATAAAAAGACACAGGCTAGCAGAATGGATGTGAAAACAGAATCCCACATTCTGCTACTTACAAGAAACACACTTTAGCAAAAAAGATAGGCATTATCTCAAGTAAAGAGCTGGAAAAAGATATACCAAGCAAATGGACCCAATAAACAAGCTGGAGTGGCCATTCTAGTATGCAATAAATTGGACTTTCAACCAACATTAATCAATAGCGATGGGGAAGGACACTACATACTCATGAAAGGAAAAATCCACCAAGATGAAATCTCAATACTGAACATCTATGCCCCAAATGTAAGACCACCCACAATCATTAAAGAAACACTACTGAAGCCTAAATCCCACATTGAAACTCACACTAATAGTGGGAGACTTCAACACACCACTCTCACCACTGGACAGATCAATGATGCAGAAACCAAACAGAGAAATAATGAACCTCACAGATGTCATGAATCAAATAGACCTACAGAACATTTCACCACAAAACAAAGGAATACACTTTCTTCTCAGCACCTCATGGAACCTTCTCCAAAATTGACCATATAGTCGGTCACAAAGCAAGTCTCAACAGATACAGGAAAATTGAAATTACCCCTTGTAACTTATCAGACCATCATGGAATAAAGCTAGTCTTCAACAATAACAAAAACATCAGAGAGACTGCAAAAACATGGACCTGAACAACTCTCTACTCAATGACCTCTGGGTCAGGGAAGAAATAAAAAAAGAAATTAAAGTCGTCTTAGAACTCAATGAAAATGAAGGCACAACATACCGAAACTTATGGGACACATTGAAAGCAGTGCTAAGAGGAAAGTTTATAGCACTAAGTGCCTTCAAAAAGAAACTGGAGAATTCCCATACTAGCCACCTAAAAGCACACCTGAAAGAGCTAGAACAAAAAGAAGCAAACACTCCCAAGAGGAACAGATGAGAGGAAATTATCAAACTCAGGGCTGAAATCAACAACTTAGAAACAAAAAGAACAATACAAAGAATCGACAAAACCAAGAGTTGGTTTTTTGAGAAAATCAACAAAATAGATGAGCCCTTAGCTAAACTAAAAGGCAGAGGGAAAATACCCAAATCAACAAATGAGAAATGAAAAGGGGGAAATAACAACAGACATTGAGGAAATCCCAAGAATCATTGGGTCCTACTTAAAAAATTGTACTCCACAAAATTGGAAAACCTAAATGAAATGGACAATTTTCTTGATAGATTCCACCTACCAAGGTTAAATCAAGAAAAGGTAAACAAATTAAACAGTTCTATAACCTTTAAGAAAATAGAAGAAGTCATTAGAAGTCTTCCAACCAAAAAAAGCCCAGGGCCAGATGGTTTCAGCACAGAAGTCTACCAGACATTCAAAGAAGAGCTATCACCAATATTCTTCAAACTCTTCCACAACATCGAAACAGAAGGAATACTGCCAAACACATTATATGAGGCCACAGTCACCCTAATACCTAAACCTCACAAAGACCCAACAGAGAAAGAAAATTTCAGACCAGTTTCCCTTATGAACATGGATGCAAAAACACTTTTTTTTTTTTGGTTTTTCGAGACAGGGTTTCTCTGTATAACAGCTCTGGCTGTCCTAGACTCACTTTGTAGACCAGGCTGGCCTCGAACTCACAGAGATCCGCCTACCTCTGCCTCCCAAGTGCTGGGATTAAAGGCATGCGCCACCAACGCCCGGCTGCAAAAACACTTAATAAAATACTTGCAAACCAGATCCAAGATCACATCAAAAGTATCATATACCATGAACAAGTAGGCTTCATCCCAGGGATGCAGGGTGGTTGAACATTAGAAAATCCATCAATGTAACCCACCACATAAACAAGCTGAAATAAAAGAACCACATGATCATCTCACTGGATGCTGAAAAAGCTTTTGACAAAATCCAGCACCCCTTCATGTTAAAAGTCTTGGAGAGATCAGGCATACAAAGACCATATTTAAACATAATAAAGGCAATTTACAACAACCCAATGGCCAACATCAAATTAAATGGAGAGAAACTTAAAGCATTTCCTCTAAAATCAGGGACAAGGCAAGGCTGTCCACTCTCTCTGTATCTCTTCAACATAGTACTTGAAGTTTTAGCTATAGCAATAAGACAACTAAAGGAGACCAAGGGGATAAATATTGGAAAGGAAGAAGTCAAAGTATCCCTGTTTGCAGATTATATGATAGTATACATAATTGACCCCAAAAATTCCACCAGAGAACTCCTACAGCTGATAAACTCCTTCAGCAAGGTGGCTGGATACAAAATCAATTTTAAAAAATCAGTAGCCCTTCTTTATACAAAAGATAAATGAGCTGAGAAAGAAATAAGGGAATCAACACCCTTCATAATAGCAACAAATAATAATAAAATACCTGGGGGTAACTCTAACCAAGCAAGTGAAACACCTGTATGACAAGAACTTCAAGTCCCTGAAGAAAGAAATTCAATAAGATATCAGGAGATGGAAAGATCTCCCTTGCTCATTGATAGGTAGGATCAACATAATAAATATGGCCATCTTACCAAAAGCAATATACAGATTCAATGAAATTCCTATCCAAATACCAACTCAATTCTTAAAGACCTGGAAAATACAATTCTCAACTTCATATGGAATAACAAAAAACCCAGAATTAGTAGCTAAATCAATCATGTCCAATAACAGAACACCTGGAGGTATCACCATCCCGGATTTGAAGCTGTGCTACAGGGCAATAGTAATAAAATCAGCATGGTACTGGTATAGAAACAGTACAGTTGACCAATGGAATCTAATAAAAGACCCAGAAATAAACCCACGCACCTATGGTCACTTAATTTTTGACAAAGAATCCAAAACCATACAATGGAAAAAGGAAAGCATCTTCAATAATTGGTGCTGGTCTAACTGGATGTCAACATGTAGAAGAATGCAAATAGATCCATACTTATCACCCTGTACAAAACTTAAGTCTAAGTGGATCAAAGACCTCAACATAAATCTGGACACACTAACACTAACATTAATAGAAGAGAAAGTGGGGAAAACCCTGGAACTCATTGGCACTGGTAGCAACTTCCTGAACAGAAAACCAATAGCTCAGGAGCTAAAACAAACAATAAATGGGACCTTATGAAATTGAAAAGCTTCTGTAAGGCAAAGGACACTGTCCTTAGAACAAAACAGCAGCCTACAGTCTGGGAAAGGATCTTAACCAACCCAACATCCCACAGAGGGCTAATATCCAAAATATATAAAGAACTGAAGAAACACCAAAATATAAGCCCATCCAAAAATGGGGTACAGATCTAAACCTAGAATTCACAGACAAGGAATCTCTAAAGATGGAGAGGCACTTGAAGAAATGTTTAACATCTTTGGTCATCAGGGAAATGGAACTTAAAACAACTCTGAAAGCCAGAGCCATTACACAGAGAAACCCTGTCTTGAAAAACCAAAAACAAAACAAAACAAAACAAAACAAAACAAAAAAAAACTCTGAGATTCCATCACACACCCGTCAGAATGGCTAAGATCAAAATCCCAAATGATAGCACATGCTGGCAAGGATGTGGAGAAAGAGGAACACTTCCCCTTTGCTGGTGGGAGTGCAAACTTGTGCAACCACTTTGGAAATCAATCTGGAGATATCTTAGAAAACTGGGAATAGTTCTATCTCAAGACCCAGCCATACCCCTCGTAGGCATATATCCAAAAGATTTGAAATGAAACCACAAGGTCATTGCCTCAACAATGTTCATAGCAGCTTTATTTGTAATAGCCAGAAACTGGAAGCAACCTAGATGTCTTTCAACTGAAAAATGGATAAAAAACTGTGGTACATTTATACAATGGAATACTACACAGCTGTCAGAAATGAGGAAATCATGCAATTCGAAACCAAATGGATGGAGCTGGAAAAGCTCATTCTAAGTGAGCTGAGTCAGTCCCAGAAAGATAAACATGGTATGTACTCTCTTGTAAATGGAATTTTCCATACATCACAGGATCCTACAACCCACAGACCCAAATAGATAGGAACCTAGCATAACTATCCTAGGAAAAATTTCACCCACCAGTAAGTCTTGGAATCAGCTGCAGGTTAGTGGAACACCTTACCCTAGATGGTGTGCCATATCAAACCCCAGTACAAGTGGAAGCTCTTGGCCCTCACATGCCTGAAGAACTGAGGGAGTATGATATGTGAGGGCCCATCTCATCTGAGGAGAAGGAGACTACCAAGTAGAGGAACAATGAGGGAGGGAGGGAAGGAGGGAAGGAGAGAAGAAGGGAGGGGCAAGGAGGGGAAGAGGGAAGAAACTATGTTCTAAAAGTAACTTGAAAAAATAATACTTTTTGAAGAAAAGAGTTAATAAGCTTAAAAAATATAATAAAAATACAATATAAAATTTTCAAACTATAATTTATCAAAGGTATACTTGCCCTACTGGCATGAAAGGAAAATGGCCTTAATTTCAGATTTGAATGTTATACTGCAGGTGGCCACATAGCTTACACAAACTTGATAGCAGCTTAAAAGGTTTTTTGTTTTTGTAGATATAAAGGATATTTTCATGGTTTGGCATTAAAAAGCAGGTAAGAGGTTTAAAATACTGTAAATAAATTAAAGGTTACTGCAGTTTAACCTGGTTTTCTAAACCTCCAAGAGTTGAAAAAATTTGGAGCTAAGATAAAATATATGAAATGCATGGTGTTAGCCCCGGCTTTAATTGCAGCAGAGACAGGAGGATCACTATAGAATTAGTTGTCTTATATATTCTAGAGATACAAGGAACAGGGTGGTGATGGTACACACCTGAAACCAAACATTTTTAAAATTATTATTATTTATTTACTAAAAATATTCACCTATAACAAATACCAACAATTTCTTAACTATTAACCCTATAAATTCCTACAATCACTTTAACCTATCCACTAAACCTATTAATAACTATTACAATTATCTAACCTTTTAGAAGAATACAGTCTCTGGGGCAGGTCCTTAGTCGTCAGGAACACAGTCTCTGTGGTAGACCCTTAAGGCACTTAGCAGTCCTTTTTCCGGAATATATCAGATGCAGGTTCGTCAGGGTAAATTGATTATTGCAGTCTCACCTTAAATAAGGCTTGATGCTTTCTTCTCTCTGGGAGACCGTATCAGCAACTCTGCTCAGTCCTTAAAGACAACCACAGTTTGGACAGGTCAAACCCCTCTAGGCAAAAGCTGAGCCACAGGGTTTAGTCCTTGGCCTTTTGCTGTCTTGCTGAGGCTTTCTTTGCTCACCAGCTTCTTTCTGCTTCCGGGAAATCCCACCATCAGTTCACCAGCACTTTCTCCAGCAGGACTCTCTGAGCTATCTTGCATGGGGGGCATCTAGCTCCATCCTTAAATAGGATCTCTCCTTGTTCAACCTGTTTCAGCTTAATTTGGGCTCTGCTCACTTAGCAGCTGAAAACAATGCCAGGCCAGATACTTTGTTTCTTAGTCCATTAAGTCTTTCCTGTTTTTTCTGGCTTCAACCATGTTTTTCAGTCCATTAAGTCTCCTATTTGTTTCCTGTTTTCACCTGACTTCATCCTTGTTTTTCCACAAGCTGATAAACTAATCGCTCACAGCCAAGTTGATCTTCATGACCCAAATTAGGAGACTGTATCAGAAACCCCTATATATTTTCTAAATCTAATTTAATTATTTTAACTTCTACACACACCCTTAATCCCATCATTGGAGAAGGATGCACCCTTAATCTCAACACATGAACACACTAGAGACAGAAATCTGCAGATCTCAGAGTTCAAGGTCAGCCTGACACAAAGAAAGTTCTTAATAGAGAAAAACTTTGATCCAGAGGTGGTGGTACACATCTTTAATTCCATCAGTTGGGAACCACATGCCTTTGATCCTAATACTTAGAATGCAGAGACAGGCATATAGGATTTGGAAGGATTTAAGTTTAAAAGCCACTCACAAAAGGCATGCTGAAATTCAAAGCAAATTGTCCTTTGAGATCTCAAATATATACACTTAAAGGTTTGTTTAGTTCAAAAATATCAAAATATTTATTTTTTAATCTCAATTGAAAGATAATACTCTTTATATTGTCAAAAAACCAAATTTGCTCCAGGTAAAATGTTACCTGAACCCCCCCCCCAAAAAAAAAAAGTAGTGTCCCAGAGTTAGGATTAGGGCAGGACTCTGTTGTTATCTTTTCAGGAGATTTAAAGCATCCATCTAAGGAATCCAGGGACAACTGGACAACTGGAATCTCAGAAGAAAACAGATCAGACAGCAAAGAAGATAAGTAGCCCAGACGATCCAGCCTTGTAGACTTCCTCAATAGCTGTTTCCTCAAAAGTCTACAACCACAACAACTCAAAATTGCTAAGATTGTTCAGCTACACAGACTGTTCCAGACAAAACTTCAATAAAGCCCTGAAGTTCAGCTTCTGTCTACAAACTTCTTAGTACATTTAAATAGTTGAGCACACAAGGACTGAACAACAAGTGATTCTATTAACATTTTTAACCATTTTTCCATTCTTTGTTTTTTGTTTTTGTTTCAAGACAGGGTTTCTCTGTGTAGTCCTGGATGTCCTGGACTCACTTTGTAGACCAGGCTAGCCTGGAATTCACAGAGATCCACCTGCCTCTGCCTCGCGAGTGCTTGGATTAAAGGTGTGCACCACCACGCCCGGCTTTTTGTTTGTTTGGTTGGGTTTTTTTTTGTTATTTTTCCATTCTTATTTGGGCCCCAAACAGGTTTACTATGTCCCAAATCAGCAGGAAGTCATTTTAAGAGAATGATGTCCCATCTCCAGAAGGTGGGGTGGGTGTTCCCCCCCCTTTGGTCATTTGAGGGATTATAGATAATCTTTTTATTTAGGGGGAGAGATTATAAGCTGGTAAATGGTCTTGTTAAATAGGTTTTGGAGGTTAGACCCAGGGACTTCTCTCTTTTTCTTTTCTATATCCTTTCTCTCATATGTGGGGGTGAACAGACTTGAGAAAAAAATGGGATATAGACATAATATAGGAATGATAAAGAAAAAAGGACAGATTATTGAATATGTTCTTATACCTTTATATATTGATACAAAATTAAGATTATATTTGGCTAAATTGGTATTGAATTTGTATATTGATGCAAAATTAAGATTATATTTGGCCACATTGATATTGATCTTTGTATATTGATACAAGTTAAGGTTAACTTTTTTAAAGGTATTGTACCTAGGTAATGCTTAAAAATGAAATGTGAAGTTTTGTCCTTTTGCTACCAACTGTCAAACTGTTTAGGATAATTAAGAAATGAGAACTAATAGTCATTCAAGCATGTCATTTTGTTAGGTACTAGGGCAGTCTATCACAGTTATTTTCTAAGCTAATCAGAAATTGAGTTGCTAAGAGACAAGCAACATTTGCTTATCCAAATATAGGAGATAGATAGGTGGTCTTCAAAAACCTCAAGAGATCAGCAGAATATGGCATTCAAAGATGTTTTCTTAAGATTTTTTTTTTATATTGAGACATGTCAGCTCCTGACAGCACCCCTTATTCTACTCTAAGTAGAAGGTGAGCATCAAATAATCTCCAATTGGATATGGTTGAATTATTTGCAAGCCTTGCTTGGTAAGAAAAATCCTTTGCTTCAACTGTAGACAGAATGCTGTCCCATCAGGACAAAACTTGGAAGCAGGTAAGTTGACAGCCTAGCTCTGCCAAGACAGGGTAGGCAAGTCCTTCATAATTCCTGCTTTACAATCAATGTCTGTCAGAGAAACAGGGCTCAACTGCTGAAGATTGATGCTGTAATGTATGGAGAGAAGTTGGGAACTGTCCAGGCAGCTACTGGTATGTCATTTCTTAGTTTTGGAAGCTTCTGGTCCTGCACTTCCTGTATAATTAGATATATTTATCCCTCTCAGGTCTCTGAGGTGGTTGAAGACTAGATAGCTAGAGTCTCATAGTTAAATTTTAAGTTGTTTAGGAATTAAGAGAGTGTTCTGGATCTAAGAAGTGGTTTTTAAAATTGTGATGCCAGTTAGGATGGAAACTGAGATGGATATAGAACTTTAAACTCATGGAGATGGTTAGATAGTTGAATGATAAATTCAGGTGCCAAATACATGTGGACTGGACATTGGGAATGTATGCTAAGCCCTATATCTCTTATAATTGTGGCCTAATTATTTCTGCTGTTTTGTATTGCATTTATTGTTATAAGAGAAAGAGCCATTTGTTGGACTGAAAGGGGGAGTTGTTGGGGGGGGGGAAGATATACCTTAAACTTAAAAAAAAGGAAGGGGATGGGTGGGTTGAGGGGGAATAGGGTGGGAGGGTGGGACTGGAAGGGGGTAGGGATGGGATTGTGATTGAGATGTAACTTAAAGAAATAAAAATAAATTTAAAAAACTTACTTGGAAATCTAATGAGCCAGTCTGGACACCTCAATAACTTTTATCTAAAGAAAAGTTGCAGGCTCTTCACGAGTTAGTCAGTGAGAATGGGCATCTTTCCCTTTTTGTGTCCCTAGATTTGTCCTGTTTTTTTTTTTTTTTTGTAATTAAAAAGAAATTTGGTAAATGGAGATTGATTGACTTATGGAATGTTAATATCTCCATGTGGCCAATGGAGGCTTTATAGCCTGATTTACCCAAGCCCACAGCTATTAAAGCTTGGATTTAAGAGTCCTTTTATACTATTCACATTCATCCTCATGATAAGGAGCATTGTGCCATTTCTGTTCCCTCACACAATCAATCATTTCACCTACCTGGCTGCAGGTTGTCCTTGGCTCCCCACACCCCTGCCCTGTTCATGGCCATTCTTTTCTTTGCCCCAGCTCTGGTGTCTCTTCCTGTGCTTGTGCCCACACACCCTGGCCAGCTCAGGCTCCAACCTTCAATGATGGCTCCACCCTCACCCAGTCCCTGTTCTCCCCTACACTTCTAACTCCAATCCAGGCTCTAACCCTCCCAGCCTCTGGTCCTGTTCCCACAGCAGCACCCTTGTAGAAAAAAATGGCTAATTAAACTGTTTATCCAGTAGTTATATTATCTTTAATTGGTCGGCAGCTACTAGTTCTTAACTCACCATTATAAATGAATATACACAGACACTGGGTGGATCTTAACAAGCCTAGGCCTGGGTTGGGCAATCCTAGCACATCTAATCTAGCTCATAACTCTATTACCCAAATATGACCTCATAAATACATCGTCCCTTTGGACTATTATTCTCCACGCTAAGCCAATGTTCCAGGCCACGTGAAAGGATATTCTACCCCATGGCGTGTCTTCCTGGCTTTCCTCTGGCCTAGTCTTCCCAAGATGTTCTCTTGTCTCTTTTAAAAACCCGTGCACCTTAGTCCCACCTATCTCTGTCTTTGCCCAATCTCCAGGCCTCCGCATTTATTTAACCAATCAGAGTCAATTAAGTAACAAACAGCAAACAGGACCAATCAACATTTAGAATGCTTAACACCACCCCATCACTTTCCTCCTTTTGTCTAATAAAAATGCTAAAATTTGAGACAATAATGTTTAGCCTATTTGTATCAGGCAATCTTGAAGAAGAAAAAAAATCATCTATCTATCTTGGTGTGTCAAAAGTTCTGAACCTAAATAATTTCTAACATATATGTCTTCAACCCCATCAAAGACTTAAGAAGGGATAAAGTTATTATTTGAGTAAATAGGAAGCACAGAAGAGCAGCTTCCAAAAAAGAAAAAATGATAGTTTGTTGCCTAGACAGTCCCAAATATCTCTCGATACTGTTGGAGCATCATCTTCAGCCTTCTGGCCAAGCATATCTCATAAACATAATGATGCAGCAGGAAATAAGGATTTTCCCATTCTGTCTCTGCAGAATCAGGACATCTACTTACCTGCATTTAAGCTCTGTTCCATCTTTGGACTGTATATAGTCTTGAGAGAGCAGGGACATTTTTGTCCAGTAGGAATTATCTCCTGATGGGAGATTTTTTGATGCTCATTGTTCTTTTTCCAAGTCAAATGGGAGCTGTCAGGAGTTGACTGTCTTAAGTCAAACAATTCTTAAAATAATAACTTTAAATGTCATTTTCTGTACATCTCTCAGGGTTTTGAAGACATCTATTGATTTATAAATCTATCATTGAACAAGCAAACTGTCAAATTCTATCAAAATTAATCTTATTTTTATCAATATACAAAATTTTATATCAATGTATCAAAAGATAACCTCATTTTAAGAATAACAATAGTTTAAGTTTTAGAGAAGACTCAATAATCTATCCTTATATCTTATCATTTCTATATTATATACATATATTCCCCTTCTTTTTCTTTTTAAGTTCTTTTTCCCTATATAAGAGAGAAAGAAGGATAGAGAAAAGAAAAAGAAATAGAAAAATCCTTGAGTCTAACCTCCTATACCTTGTTTAATAAGACCATCTAACAATTTGTAACCAATCCCCCTAAACAACATCTATAACATATCAAATGACCAAAATATCTTTTTTTTAATCCCCCCACCTTTTGGGAATGGGGCGTCGCTCTCTTAAAATTGCTTCCTGCTGAATTGGGATGTAGACAACCTGTTTGGGGGCCAAAATAAAATGGAAAATGATTAAGCAAGTTAATTATAACATTTGTTTTCCAGTCTCTGTGTGCTCAGCAATTTGAATGTCCTGAGCAGTTCGTAGCTCAAAGTTGAACTTTGGATGGGCTTCATTGAAGTCCTGGCTGGAAAAGTCTGTGAGCTGGACCATCTGGGCTTGTCTGTTTTCTTTGGTGTTTGGTCCCTTTGCTCTGAAAATATATACTTTCTTACAATTAACATATCTCTCTATGTTTTCTTTCGAGACAGGATTTCTCTGTATATCCTTGTCTTGGATTTACTTTGTAGACCAGGCTGACCTTGATGAAGGTCAGAAATCCATCTTTCTTTGTCTTCCAAATGGTGGGATTAAATGCATGCACCATCACACCCAATGATTAAGATATCCCCCCTAGGGTCTAATATCTCTCTTGAAACCAGTTTTTCAGTGGGTGTCCCACATCTAAGAAGACTGGCTTGTGACCCCCTTTCTCTTTATATATTTAAAAACCTCATATTTTAGCATTGCTAAATGACAAAAATATCCTTTTTACCTTCCAATATAGGAAAATCAAAGACATCTCATCAAAAATCAAGCAAAGAAACAACATTTTAAAAGCCTTGGTCTAATTGTAATCCCATGTTATAATTAAAGTTCTGTTCATTATTCCTGAAATCTAGCTTTGACTGTATATCCTTGGTGGGCCTTTTCCAGATACTCTTGATAAACACCCTGTAGTATTAAGGCATTTGTGAGCTCCAGCTGCCATCAATTCCATTCTCAAGCTTTCTTTAGAAGGCTGCTGGTTATTTAGCAGATAAAGAGAGCTAAGCTTTCCACCTTTGCTGTAAGGCTGTAGCTCTTGTTAAAGGAGTGGCTCCTTTGAAATGTATTTGGGTTCTGCTCCCTGTTCTTTGGCTAGGAAATTACTTTTTATCCAGACCTTCTCAGCCTGTAAGCATGGACTCTAATTGCCATACGCTGGGCGCCATATATAGAAAAAAATGGCTAATTAAACTGTTTATCCAGTAGTTATATTATCTTTAATTGATAGGCGGCTGTTAGTCCTTAACCCACCATTATAAATGAATACACACAGACACCGGGTTGATCTTAATAAGCCTAGGCCTGGGTTGAGGAATCCTAGCACATCTAATCTAGCTCATAACTCTATTACCCAAATATGACCCTGTAACCGAACTTTTTTAATTATTAAGTATTTATTTATTGATAACTATTTACTTATAACAAATACTAGCAATTTCTTAACTATTAACCTTATAAATTCTTACAACCCCTTTAACCTAACCACTAAACCTATTGATAATTATTACAACTATTTTCCTAACCTTTTAAAGGATACAGTCTCTGGGGCAGGTCTTTAGTCATCAGGAGCACAGTCTCTGTGGTAGACCCTTTAATGAATGCACTTAGCAGTCTTTTTCTGGAATATCTCAGATGTAGATTCGTCAGGGTACATTGGCTATAGCAGTCTCACCTTAGATAAGGCTTGAGGCTTTCTTCTCTCTGGGAGACCTCAGCCGTCTGTAGGCCAACTTATTTCCTTCGTATCAGCAACTCTGCCGCTCTGCCTCAGTCTTTAAAGCTGAACACAATTTCGTTTAGGCCACTGTTCGGACAGATCAAACCCCTCTAGGCAAAAGCTGAGCCACAGGGTTTAGTCTTTGGCCTTTTGCTGTCTTGCTGAGGTTTTCTCTGCTCACCAGCTTCTTTCTGCCTCAGGGAGATCTTGCCATCAGTTCATCAGCACTTTCTCCAGCAGGACTCTCTGAGCTCTCTATCATGAGGGGCCTCTGGCTCCATCCTTAAATAGGATCTCTTCTTGTTCCACCTGTTTCAGCTTAATTTGGGGTCTGCCCACTTAGCAGCTGAAAACAATGCCAGGCCAGATACTTTCTTAGTCCATTAAGTCTTTCCTGTTTTTCCTGGCTTCAACCTTGTTTTTCAGTCCTGTTTGTTTCCTGTTTTCACCTGACTTCATCCTTGTTTTTCCACAAGCTGATAAGCTAATCGCTCACAGCCAAGTTGATCTTCATGCCCCAAATTAAGAGACTGTATCAGAAACCCCTAAATATTTTCTAAATCTAATTTAATTAATCTAACTCCCTACATGACCCCATATATACATACATCCCTTTGGATTATTATTCTCCACACTAAACCAATGTTCCAGGCCACGTGGAAGGATCTTCTTTAATCTACCCCATGGCGTGCCTTCCTTGTTTACTCCTGGCTTTCCTCCAGCCTTCTTCTTCCCAAAATGCTCTCTCATCTCTTTCAAAACCCGCACACCTTAGTCCCACCTATCTCTGTCTATGCCCAATCTCCAGGCCTCAGCATTTATTTAACCAATCAGAGTCAATTAAGTAACAGACAGAAAACAGGACCAATAAACATTTAGAAGCTTAACACCACATTCTCCCTGAGATTCAGGAGTGCTTAGACTCCGAGCTCCTGAGGAGGTTCAATCAACTATTTGGGTTATAAAATAAGTCAACAAAAAATGAGACCACAAAAGGTGCAGATCCATATAGACCAACTGAAAAGTCTTAATGATTGTCAGAAATTAATGGGAGATATAAATTGTCTAAGGCCCACCATTGGTTTAAGTACTTATGAGTTAAGTAATTTGTTTCAAACATTACAAGGGGATTCAAATGTAAACAGTCCAAGATGTTTAACTACTGAGGCAGAAAAGGAATTAATGTTGGTAGAACAAAGATTACAAGACGCATACATGGATCGAATTGATCCCCAACTTGATTGCATTTTGGTTATTTTACCATCAACTCATTCTCCTACAGGACTCATTTATGCAATGGGAAGATAGTATTATGGAATGGATTTTCTTACCACATAAACAAAGAAAAACTAAAACATATATAGAAAAAAATAACTGAACTAATTGTAAAGGGTAGAATAAGACTACGTCAACTGTCAGGAATGGACCCGGCTGAAATAGTAATGCCTCTTACTAATGCTGAGATTATGTCATTATGGGTAATCAATGAAGACTGGCAAAGAGCTTGCACTAATTTTTTGGGAGAAATTAATAACAAACTTCCAAAAAACAAATGTATACAATTTATAAAAAGAACTAACTGGATTCATCCTCATATTGTAAAGGGAACACCAATTCCTGGTGTACCAACTTTCTATACTGATGCAAACAAACAGGGAATGGCAGGTTATAAGACAGATAAAATCGACAAGGTAATCAAAAGTCCATGTACCTCTGTTCAAAAAGCAGAATTGTATGCAATCTTTATGGTATTATTAGATTTTTCTGAGCCTCTTAACATACTGATTCTCTATATGCAGAAAGAGTCATACTAAATATAGAAACTACTGAATTTATTCCTGATAACACAGAATTAGCTTGTTTATACATTTACAACAGGTCATCAGAAACAGAAATAACCCATTGTATATTACTGATATTCGATCTCATACAGGTTTACCAGGTCCATTGGCACAAGGTAATGAGGAGACTGACCAATTACTAATAGAAAATGTGCTAGAAGCTTCAAAATTTCATGAAAAACATCATGCTAACAGCTCGGGTTTAAAGAGAAAATTCTCTAACTGGCAACAAGCCAAAGAAATATTTTTAAAATGTCCTACATGTTCTTTCTATAACCAAACTCCATTACCTGCTGGAAGTTACCCAAGAGGTATTTAAAAAAAATGTGATTTGGCAAATGGATGTGTTTTATTTTACAGAATTTGGAAAACAAAGGTACATACATCATATCATTCATACATATTCAGGATTTCAATGGGCAACTGCTCTAAGTTCAGGAAAAGCTGATTGTGTTATTACTCATTTATTAGAAATTATGGCATTTATGGGTGTACCTGCACAAATTAAGCCTGATAATGCTCCTGCATATGTATCTAATAAAATGAAACAATTCTTTACATATTATAATATAATGCATGTTACTAGTATACCTCAAAACCCTACAGGACAAGCAATTATAGAACTAATCGTACCTTAAAGGAGATGCTTACTAAACAAAAGGGAGAATTAAGGAATTCCAGGGACAGACTACATAGTGCTCTGCTAACATTAAATTTTTTGAATGTTGGTGAAAAAGGTACCACTGCAGCTGAAAGACACTGAGTTATAGAGAAAACTAAGGAACTAAATCAACCAATATACTATAAAGACATTTTGACTTTAGAATGGAAACTGGCAATAGTGCTAAGAGTAGATAATGAAAAGATATGGATACCAACAAAACTTGTAAAGATTAGATCTGACCAGAGAGACCAAAGAGAACCTCCTATTAGCTGAGACAGAAATATCTTCACTTGATAAGAGTATTTTATTAACTGTCTAATGTTCATAATATTTCATTCCTTCATTTAGCATGGGTGGAGTTTATGCTACAAGTGGACTTCAAAATTAATATGTACTTTTCTCCCTCTTAAATTTAAGGAAAAAATTATTTTCAGAACCAAAGACTAAGTGACAATAATGACAAGACAAATAGACCAAAGGATCCAACCTAACAAACTACTTCAATTACTAATTTTTCCAAATTATATATGCAAATCAATTTTTAAGGGCTGGCCCAAAATGATTGACCAGAGATTAAATAACAAAAGCTACAGCTAGCTTTCCCAAGAATTGGCCATTTTTTTCAAATTTTTAAGGATACCCCAAAAAATATATTTTCACCTCTTATCCCTAAAGTTGGGATAAAAATTTTCTTTTTGTTTATTTGTTTTGTTATATATTATATGTTGTGATTGTTTGTCATCATCTAGGATGAACAGATATGACGAATGGATGTAAGAATGGATTTACTTGGGACAAGGAAAGGGGATGGACTCAGGGATATCTTTTTTGTTTTCATATCATTAAAAATAAAAATATTTCATAAATTTAGGATTATTTAAAAAATAATCTTGATTTATGTTTATTGATAAGATGTTTATTGATAGGATTTAAGGTTATATATAATATTTTATATATTTATAAAAATTTAAGGTCAACTTAATAATATTTTTCATATATTATTGTGTGTTATATTTATTTTGTTTATATATTGTACATAAACAATTCATATTTTATTATACACACATAAATAATAGATATCTTACCTTGTGTCAAAAGATGTAAATATTACCATATGTGTATATATATATATATATATATATAAAATTTATGTTTATTTTGTTTATGTATTGTACATAAGCAATTCATGTGATTTTTCTTGATATAGACACTTGGGTATTGTTAGGAAAAACTGATTGTTTGGTGAGAAGAGAGGACGTGTGCTAGGTTTAGTGTTAGCATATAATAGCATAGGGAGCTTGGAATAAGGCTGGACTTTAAGATAAAAGACTTACTTACATGTCCTTGGGAACTCACCAAGGACCAGGACCTCTTTGATCTTAGGGCTAGAGGCAGAACATGCCCCCTGAGGTGCCTGCCCTGGGGTGGGGGGGTCTGCTGTCATTTTACAGCTCTCTGCAAAAAGCATCTGAATGACATGCCCTTAGGCACCTGCCCACATCTGTGGACCGTCTGTGAATTCATGCCCTTCTGCCAAACTTTTCTTGAAAAAGACTGAGCCCAGGGATGTAACTGGAAACGTGCACAAAAACTTCTGCAGACAGGTGAAGATATTTAAGGCAGGATTCACGTGGATGCTGGGCGGGCTCTCTCTCCTGTTCCTGACTCATTCAACAACATTTTCCTCGACCTGCGACTGGCGACCGGCGGAAAAACACGCATCACAATCTCGTCAGAAAGTTTCACCCTCTGATGTTGACCCATTTCCGGTCTGGAGAGGAGAAGGATTCTCCCTAAGATTCGGGAGTGCTCAGACTCAGAGCTCTTGGACTTGGCCTTTGCAGGCCTTAAGCATCTGAATAGGTGAGCCGCCTGGGAAACTTTTATATGTTAATTGGTCTTAAGACCACAAAGGTCAGGAATGAAATTCAGAGACTTTAAAACTGGAAAATTGGCCGGCCATTGGTGGCACATGCCTTTAATCCCAGCACTCAGGAGGCAGAGGCAGGAGGATCTCTGTGAGTTCGAGGCCAGCCAGCCTGGTCTACAAAGTGAGTCCAGGATAGCCAGAGATACACAGAGAAACCCTGTCTCAAAAAAACAAAAACAAAACAAAACAAAAACCTGGAAAATTGCATGAAGAGCAGCCATCCATCAGGATCCACGCTTTTGAGAAACCTTAGGTTAATGTTAAAAGCGTGTATTATAGGTACTAAGAAGTTTTAGGTGCTAGATTTTAGAGTTAGGGTTTGGTTTAGGAATTTTACGTAATTTACCAATTTGGACAATTGTTAGGTAATTGTTAAGTATTAATAAATATATGTGTGATAAATAAAAATATACTGTTACACACCCTAACCCTCTGTGGCCTCACCCACCTAGATGTCCTGCCCACCACCAGCAGGGACAGATGGCTCTAGAGGATATGTACCTCCTATTTCTCCTCCAGAAATTATGGTAGCTCCTGCACCTGGACAGCCTGATGTCAGCTCCCCTAAGTCCTCATCAGGAAATGGTAGGAATTTAAGATTAGATTTGATGATCAAGTTCCTTACTCCATGCTTCAGGGCGATTTTCAGGCAATGGAAGATCCCTATCTAAAAGAAATAGTAAGGGAGCTGAGTGAGTTGTCACCTGGACAGTAGCTGGTGGCACTGTTTTTACTTTTGATTTTGCTTAAACAAGGAAACTTTTTTTGCCTACTATACCAATTTTAAGATTTGATTATCCAGTTTCTATTCACTCAAGAGTTTATTATTTCTTCCTTATGATTAGTATCCTCTTTATCTTAAGTATTTTTAAAACAGTCTGAATTAATAGTCAAATGACTCAAAATTGGGCTGGACGTGGTGGCACACACCTTTAATCACAGCACTTGGGAGGCAGAGGTAGGTGGATCCCTGTGGGTTCAAAGCCAGCCTGGTCTACAGAGTGAGTTCCAGGTCAGCCAGGGTTGTTACACAGAGAAAACCTGTCCCAAAAACCCTTAAAAACAAAAACAAACCAAACCAAAAATAACATATGCACGAAGAAAGCAGGTTTTACAATATGGAGTCCTGTGCATGTGTGTGTTTACAATATTTGCATATCTAGTTCTCAAGGAAGGCAGAAAAGCACATCCGATCTCCTGAACCTGGATTTACAGGTAGTTATGATCTTTCTGATGTGAGTGCTAGGAAATACAATTGGGCACCCAATAGGAGCAGTACTGAGTCAACCATCCAGACCCCAAATATAACACTATAATGCAGAAAATAAAGATGCCCAGTACTCCTGTCTTATATCATTTGCAATTGATGAAACCTCTGATACATGGTCATTGAAAAATTGAATGGATATCTATCCTTTGGTGAATGGACTCTGTATATTGCTTTTGTCATTTTAACACAGTTCTCTTGATGAGAGTGAAGACAACAATAAGCTTAACTGAGTACAGATGAGCCTAGAATATCTTAGGAAAAGACCCATAATGGGAGATATGATTGTGTGTTTTAGGGGGTTTTGTTGGTGGTGATGTTTTTGGGTTTTGTTTTTCTGTTTGCATTTTATGAAATAATCTCTCTACATAGCTATGCCATCTTGGAACTCACTATGTGGTCCAAGCTGGCCTCAAAATCTACCTGCCTCTGTCGCCCACATGCTGGGATGACCTGTGTTTGAATCAGAGAATGAAAGGATAAGATTTAAACAGGAAACATGAATAGAAACACAACTTGGAATTCTACAATGTATTAATTATGAATGGTAAATCATTTATGTTACCAATACTTTGGTTATTTTGTTTTCTTAATTTCACCTGTAATAATTTTTACCTGTGTATGTTCACATGTGCCAGTCAAATGCCAACTTATAGGTGACTATTCCCTATTTCCTCTAATTGAGTTATAGAGATCAAAGTTAGGTTAGTCAAGTTTTACAGCAAGTGCCTTCAACTGGTAAGCAAACTCACTGATGCTTCTTTAAGTTTCAGAAATATTTATTTATGTATGTGCTGTTGTGTGTGTGAATAGGCCACAGCCCACGTATAGTAATCAGAGAAACCTTGTATGAGCATTGTGGATCTCCCCGAGAGCAAAGTCAGGTCATCAAGCCTAACAGCATACACCCCTTACCCTTACCCACTGAAACAATTTTCTGCCATTCATTTGTGTTTCTGAGAAAGTGTTAAGAACAAGTATTTATTCCTCAGAATACACTAACATAACCCTTAAAAATGGATGGCAATAGAAATATCACTCTCATTTGTAAACAAATTTTATTATTCAAATTCTTCTGTGTTCATCTATCTTTGGAAGACAATTTGTATACAAATCAAAAACAAGACAATATTTTAATGATGATATGGTGTACCACTAATCTTCCACAAACAACAGTGAGATGGCTCAGTAGGAAAAATGTACGTGGTGTGCAAGGTTTTACTGCATTTATTGGATTCATGCATTTCTTTCTAGTAGGAATTGTGGAAGAAGTTAGGCCTTTTTTAGTGAAATTAATAAATAGTTCAGATTAGTATCTGGCAGCACATAGGGAGGAACTTGGTGTCCCTTTACTTGTTGATATGGATGGAGCCAATTGTGGCTGGACAATATGCCCTGTTGCTAAGAAACCTTGCATGCCACACAGATGACATCATTTGCCATGAGAAGGAACGAGAATGCTTGACAGACTTTGGGCTCTCTGCTGAGCATTGTGAGATGGAACAACATGGACCACCCTGTTGAAGGGGCATGACTAAGAAACCACAAAAGCCATGCGGACTTTGGTAACCATGGCAACAGGAATGCTGGGAGATCTAGAGAGACTTTAGACACTCTGCTGAGAATTGCAAGATGGGATGATTTCTAAGCCAGAGAACTCCACTCAGTCTCTCTCTTCCTCCTGCCCTCACCAACTGAGAGGTCACACTGAAGAAGAGCACAACAAGGTACACCATTAACAGAATTTAGACTGCTATAGCCCAAGGCAGGGGCATAGCATAAACCTGCTGAGAGAGGGTCTTTTAAAGGCATCTGTCTTGAGGCCCCAGAGCGCAGGAAAAGTAACTGAGGCAAGAAGAGTTACAAAGTTGTCTGGAGAAGCTTGGAACTTGCCCAGGCCAAAGAGACTTGCCCTAGCCAAAGACTTGAGACTTGCCTGGGCCAAAGAGACTGTAGAGGAGAGTCTTAGCTGATTGAAAAGACCACCCTCAGTTGGCGGCTGGAACAGAGTGACTTTATAAACTGGCCACAATTTATGATGAAAATAAACTGGCCTTATTAACTGGCAAAATAGGGCCTAATGGACTTTAAGCTTAAAAGATACTCCCTGATGGGACTGCCATAAACCAAGCCATCCTGCACAGACCTACAGTAAGAATATTAATATTCCTTTTAAGAAACTTAAAATAGTATTCATTGTTTTTATATAGGTATTAGAGTGTTTTTAGGTATTAAGGTATTCTTAGATAGATTATAGGTTTTAGGTATTTTATAGATGTTTTTTAAGTATTAATAAATACAAGTGTTGATAAATAAAAATATTCTGTTACAAGGAATTCTTTCCTGCCTTTGGAGACAATACCATGCAGAGGCATTATCACATCGATTACATTTGTAGGATTTTTCTCCAGTACAAGTTCTTTGATGTGTTTAATGATTACACTGATATGCCAAAGCTTTTCTGCATCAATTACATTTGTAGGGTTTCTCTCCAGTGTGACTTCTTTCGTGTATATAAAGATTACTGCAATATGCAAAGGCTTTACCACATAGAGTACAGTCATAGGGTTTCTCAAGAGTATGATGTTCTTCATGATTTCGAAGACTTCTACGACTTGCAAAGGCTTTACCACACTGATTGCATCCATAGGGTTTCTCTCCAGTATGAATTCTTTCATGCCTGTGAAGGTCACTGTTATATGCAAAGGCTTTACCACATTGCTTACATCTATAGGGTTTCTCTCCAGTATGAGTTCTTTCATGCCTGTGAAGATCACTATTATATGCAAAGGCTTTACCACAGTGATTACATTCATAAGGTTTCTCTCCAGTGTGGGTTCTTTCATGTACTTGAAGACTACTTCGGCATGCAAATGCTTTACCACACTCATTGCAATCATATAGCTTCTCTCCAGTATGAGTTCTTTTATGCATTTGAAGATTACTGCGACTTGCAAATGCTTTGCCACATTCACTGCAGTCATAGGGTTTCTCTCCCGAATGAGTTCTTTCATGTATTTGAAGATTACAGCGACTTGCAAAGGCTTTGCCACAGTGATTACATTCATAGGGTTTTATTCTAGTATGATTTTTTTCATGTTTTTGAAGACTACTGAAATTTGCAAAGTCTTTATTGCATTTATTACATTCATAGTATTTCTCTTCGGTATGGATTCTTTCACATGTTGGAAGAAAACTGTTTTGTGCAAAAGTACATTGCTTCTTTTTATATCCCTTATACTCACAAGGCTTGTATCCACAGTGACAGATGTTATACCTACTAAAGCAGAAATAACAAAAACAGGTTTTCCCACTGCATTCACTCTGGTTAACTTTTTGTTTCCACAGACATGTGCTAAGGGGTTAAGGTTTCTCTACAACAACCTTCTTGCCTCTCATAAACTGTTCCTCTCACTAAACTTTGGAAAGTCCCTATTAGTATATGAATAATGTTAGGTTTACTATAGACTATTTGCTTATAAAAATATTGGACATACACTGATCCCCTAATCGATGTGTATGCTGTTCATGATAGTTGAAGGCTATGAAACTAAATGGATTGACAGTTCTACAACATGGCTCTCTTGGGGCTATGACTAAAATAGTGCCATGCATTAAGAGACTATTTCCTTGTCTTTTGTAGAAGGAATATCTTGCAAATACAGGTCAGCTATTTGAAACTGAAGTAAACAGTCTTGTGAGAATTTAATAATCATCAATATACATAAAGCTCTGCTTATTTACACTGCTGCTTTTCTTTAAAACTTCAGGGAACATTAAATTTTCTTCAGTGATGCATTTGTATCAGCTTGCACATGAAATTTACCTTCCATATCTTCTAGAACTTTGATAGTATTCCTCAATATTCCGGTCTTCCAATTTGTAGCCTAAAATATAGTATCAGAAAATTTATGGTATATTATTGGATATTGTGCAAATTTTAAGTTAGTATCTTTGGTGAACCTGAGAACTGGTTATTCACCACATTCTTCCTCTTTCACAATTGAAATTACAGAACTACAGTGATGACTAAGAAATGCTTGTCCCTTATCTAGAAAGTGAAGGACATTCTTACCTATAGCAGTGAGGTTCCTGAAGGTTTCCAGCATCACATCTCTGTAGAGACTCTTCTGGGAAGAATCCAACAAAGCCCACTCTTCATGAGTGAAGTTCACATGCACATCCTCATAGGTCACAGCAGCCTAAAATAGCCCATACATGTAATAGAAATGGTGAGAC
Organism: Lophiomys imhausi; assembly: GCA_907164525.1. Lineage (NCBI taxonomy): Eukaryota > Metazoa > Chordata > Mammalia > Rodentia > Muridae > Lophiomys > Lophiomys imhausi. The sequence goes on from CAJQZJ010032834.1 coordinate 5,649,896, forward strand.
TGACTGCATTGTAAATGTATATTTCATTGAGAATATATTTATATAATTCTGGATGCTCCATAGACTTATTCCATATCACAGAATTTCAAATGCACTCACCATGTCATTTTAGAAGGAAACAGAAAAGAAGGATCACCCCTCTCATTTCTGGGCCCACTGAATTCCATATGGTATTGCAAGAGAAATGACAACTAACAGATAATACAGAGAGAGACTCAAACAGATCAACACTATTAAGTATACTTAGCAAAACTGTATCAAAATTCCTAACTTCAAAAAAGGATGGACAAATGGATGTGGTGAAGCATACCTTTAATCCCAGAATGCAGGAGAGACTTGAATTTCTGTGATTTCTAAGCCACCCTACTCTATGCAGTGATTTCCATGACAGCCAGAGCTAGATAGTAAGATCCTGTCTAAAACAAACAAACAAACAAACAAAAAAGGAAAGAAGGAAATCACTCTGGGGCTCACTCAAAATTCTTACAGAGATAAACATTCACTCTAGTTCAATACTAGTCTATCAGAAAACTGGAATGCCCCAGCTCACACTGAAAAGGAAGATAATATTCCTACAAAGGGATACATTTTTATTAAGTTACTGACTGACAGATCAAAGAGGTCTTTAAAATATTAGCAAATAAATGTTGGTCCAAAATCAAAACCAAAAATAACAATGAAAACAAAAAAACAAAACTCCAAAAACATAAAAGAGAGATGGGTCAACACTTAAGATCATGTGTTGCTTTTGCAGAGGACTTGGATCAATTCCCAACACTCATTTGGAAGCTCAAAACTATTTATAACTCCAGGTCAAAAGAATTCAGTGTTCCCTTCTGATTTTAGTGGACACCAAGAACACAAGTGGTTCTTGTGTGTGTGTCTGTGATTGTGTATATGGGCGGGCATACATACATACATACATGTAATGAGAATGTTAAAAACCAGCAATCCATTGATTTTGAAAATTCAGTAGTAATGTCATGAATGCATGCCATTCTGATGGAAAAAAAAAAAACCTTTTGCCAAAGTTCAAAAATCAAGATGTGAATAAAGCTCAGAACAAGAGTAAATGCTTGACATGTACAAAAACTTAATCAGCCAAAAATATAAAAATAAAAAAATACAAGGACAGAAAAATAGCTTGGTAAGGAACATCAATTGCTTCTATTCTGCCTCACATTTTTTAGGGACAGAGTCTGTAATGGTGGTGATGGTGTGGCTGCATGAGAAGGAAGTAGGCTGCTCAGTTTGAGCCACCAGAAAACAAAGAGAGAAGACAAAGTGTGGTGAGTGTATAAACATTGAAAGTCCATCCCCAGAGACTAACTTCCTCCAGAAAGTTTCCTCCTCCTAATGGTTCGAAAGAATGCCAATAAAAGTCACAAATAGGAGACAAATATTCATATATATATATATATGTATATATATATATATATCATATCATATCATTCTACCTGGGAGATTTTCTATTCAGCCCACCCCATTTCAACACAGGTCATGACAGGAGCCCAGTCATCCCATAATGCAAAACAAATTTAATCTAACTTCAAAGATCCCCACTATTATGTAACAGTACCAACACTGTTCCTATGTTCAAAGTTTCTTCTGACACTCAAGGCAAGATCTTTACTATGACATCTTGTATAGTCAAAAACAAATTATATCTTCCCAACACACAATTGCACACAATAGACATTAACTTTCCAACGAAATAAAAAAAGACTGGACTAAACAAGACCGAAACCTTCCTTGGCAAAAGCTGAGTCTTGCAGCTCTGTGTCAGATCCTTGGGACTTCAGATTCAAAGGGTTTAGATGGCTCTTTGTCTCTGGAACTTCTCATCTTCGCTCATGGTTTCATTAAAAAAAAGGAAATGCCATGTGACTTCTTGGTTAGTGTAACCACAAGGCATAAACCAAATGTCAACACCCATAAACATGGTGTCACTGACCCCTGAGGGGATTACTCCATTAATACTAAGAAGGAGATGTTAGATTTCCATGCTGTGTATTTGCTCTCATTTGTTTTTGACACACTGTTTTACCTGATGTATTTACTTGATTCCCCAGCCAAATACAGAATTCTCTGTATAAGAGCCATGTGCCTCTAACAAATAGCAAGGTACCAAGGGAACCCACTAATGCTCTACAATGCTTAGACTTTAAAGATTCACATGAATTTGCATCAGCCTAGACAGCCAACCTTAGGAAAACACATCCCAAGGGAACCAAAAGAATAGATTGCTGGGTGGTAGACAAAGTACTGCCAGTGAGCAGCTATGATGGCTGGAGGCTGCACATACAGGCAAAGTTAGGTCTTAATGCCCCATTGTTAATATCTATGCCTGTTTTTCCTTAAGAGATTCAGGACTCTATTCCACCTGTGATACCCATTCTGGTGTCTGCCAAGGAATGCTCTAAGAACCTGTATTTTTATTTTTTTGTTGCTTTGACATAAACAAGCTTTAGAAAAAGAACATTCTAAAACTGTACTGATTACACCCTTGCTAATCACAGCTTGCTCAGTCTGCTTTTTATAGAACCCGGGACCACCAGCCCAGGAGTGGCAAAACCCACATCGGGCTGTACATTCCTTCATCATTCAGGAATTAGGAAAATGCCCCACAGCCATTTACTCTTTGTGAATTTCACATCATGTACCCCAATCCCACTCATCTGCCCACCCTTTCATTTTGGCCCTCTGACCGCGCAACTTCCCCCAAGAAGAAAAAAATCTTGTTTTGGAAGCTGTAATGTGTCTCAGTGTGTCCATAGTATACCCTTTTGTCCACATACTTTATTTATAAATGTTCATTGCAATGAGTATATCTCTCAAATATCCTGTTATTGTCCCTTGTCAATTAGTTCCTACAGCTTTCAATATGCAGGACCAGCCCCTTTGTGTCCTCCAGAAGTTCACAGATGGGGTAGATGTTGAGGAGGGCTAACACATAGCCCTGGATCTGGGCCTGGGTTATAGCTGCATTGGTCAGCCCACCAGCTCTCCCATACCCTACCAACCACTAAGGCAAACTCTCCAGCATTTCCCCAGCTAGCTCACTGAATGCCACAGCTGGCAAAGATCTGGACCAGCTCTCCCACTTTCTGCCCTTGGGGCCAGCTCCCATGTACTGGCTCCACCGGGGCTATCTTTACTGTGCTGCTCCAAGAGACACAGGGCCAGCTCTCCTGAGTGCTGAAGCTGGTGAGGGGCAGGACCACCTCTCCTGACTGCTGCAACAGGCAGGGATTGGGTGTGTGGGGCGTGAGGGTATCTCTCCCTCACCCATGCCACCACAAGTCAGATGAGGGGCAGGGCCAGCTCTCCCATGGTCATGTCCTCTGGGCCACCTTGCCCCACTACCCCTATCACTATCACTATCAGGGCCAGCTCTACTGTGCTGCCTAGGCAAAGTGTGGAGATGGTTCTCCCAAGTGCTGCAGCCAGTATGGGGCAAGGCCAGCCCTGCACACCCCTGGCAACATGGTCCCAAGCAGCAGCCTGGACTGCCACATGGCCTTTGCTCATAATATGGGCCACAGACATCTATACAGACCCCTGCTGCTGCATGGCTTCAGGCCAAGACATGGCCCTCAGCAGCAGCACGGGCCAGAACATCGCCATGGCCTCAGGTGGCATCACTCATATTAGGCTATTCCACTCCACCTTTGCATCTACAGATCCTCCTTCCTTCGCAGTGCACAAACAATTTTGCTTCTCTTTCTGTCGCATCTCTCCATCCCATATCTGTACATTGTAGTGCCTCATGCTGTAGGCAAGCCACATGTTGGGCATGGCCTCTGGATGTCTTCTTCCCCACCTAGCTTTGTGCAGAGGCTGGCAGGGCCTCTGGTGTTGAGAACAAACACAGAAGACTTTTTCCTAAGTACTGTCATTTTGTTTGCAGACTCCATTTTGATCATAAGGTAAAATTAAGTTCAAATTTCCAGGCTGTAGGGGAGCTGGAGACGGCTGGACAACTTCTTCCTTATTCTTCTCTTATTCCTCAAAACATAATGATGGTTCCTAACCACAAAAGAACAAAACCTTCTGACTGATGAAAACTTGTAACTGTATCTTGGCACAGATGCTTGTGGGTTTGGTGCTTTTTCTGCTTAAATAGTTACTAAGATGAACATTCAGGGATGCAATCAGTTCCCAAGTCTGTGCCGCTGTCCCTGAGTAGTGAGTTTTTGCTGCCTAATTCAAAATAAAGATCTTGTTTTGCATGGACTCTTATGTCTGCTTGGGTTGCTTTGTATTTTCAGACCCTAACATTTGGTACATTGACTGGGAACCAAATGCTACCCATCTGAGCCCCAAAACCCAACTGGCAGAACCTGGGATTGTTTTTCAGTCATCTGGACCTCCGCAGGTAAGCCTGTATTCTGGTTTCTGGTTGGAACCATCTGGGATAGAAGAAAGGAGAAACTGGACTCAGTATTTCTCCTAAGGTCGGGGGTGGATGGGAGATGTCCCAGTCCCTCACTGGCTCCCTTTGGGGGAAACACCTGGTTCTGATTCTGGGCATGCTAGTCTGTCCATGACTGTCAGTTTGTCTCTGTAGTTTCGTTTAGTTTGTTGATCTGTGTTTCATATTTGGTGAAATGGGCCAAATTTCTGCCAGCTATTCAGCCACTGACTTATTAAGCTACAGGTATTTTGGTAAACTGAGTAATATAAAAAAAACTGTTGTGTTCTATAATGGTATACCACCTAAGGACCAAGAAATTTCCAGTCTCTATGTTTCAAAGTCTTATCTTGATACTGAAAGAGCTTCAATTTAGAAATTGTCATTTTTATTATAAACTGTTAAGGATAATAAAAAAAAACCCAGAAGTTAATAGTCATCTTATAGCTGGGCATGGTGGCACATGCCTTTAATTCCAGCACTAGGGAGGCAGAGGCAAGTGGATCTCTGTGAGTTCAAGGCCAGCCTGGTCTACAGAGTGAGTTCCAGGACAGCCAGGGCTACACAGAGAAACCCTGTCTCAAAAAACTCCCCCAAACAAACAAAAGTCATCTTACAAGTGATCAAATTCTTTAAGTTGTTCAGAACAACATTTGTAGTCAGGCTAAATACTAACAGACTTAAATACAAGAATAAGCCTTATTTAGCCTCCTCTTTATGTTTTCAAGATACACAAGATATACTCTAAAGTAGCAAACTGAAAACAGACAAGGATTGTTTAACACAGATATGCTTGGTAAATATTGGCCCCAAACCTGTCAGAGATCTATTGAATATGGAATTTAAGATGTTTAAAATGACTATGACAGAGACTCTCAGATCCTGGCAATGACCTCCAAGGTCTCCATGAAAATAATGGACACAGCCACAAAGGACTCCACCTGGATTGTGATGACGCCCACAGGTGAGACTGGACCAATGCCTCACCTGCTCCGAGGGCCCCGCCTGAACTCTGGACAAGCAGGATGCTGGAGAGTAGATTGTCCCACTTTGCCTAGACAAGGTGAGGTCAGTACCTCCCTCCACAGGAATGTTTCTGAAATCTATGTCCCCATTGCCATGCAGACTACAGGAGCCTGCAATGACTGCCTACATAATGAACTATGAACCAGTCTCTGTCATTTTAATTGACACATAGGGCATTTAGATTATAATTTATCCTTCTCAGGTCACTAATCACATTGACAACTAAGATAACTAACTAGGCAGTTAGTTTTGTCAGGCAAGAACAGACAACAGCTCCTTATCTTAGGCTGCAGCCATGGTGTTAGTTCATTTGTTAGTTCTTTGGTTAATTAAACCTACAGGATCTCTTGTTATAAAAAGACAAACAGGTTTACCTGGCTTTATGTTAAAGGATAAACAGGTTTCAGACTTAACTTTTCACTAAAAGAACATACGTTACAATGACTGTTCTCAATAATACCTACTTATGTCTCTGATAAATGATTAAAATTTTAAAAATGGATCAAATTCCATGCAAGGTCTAAGGATATAAAAACTTAAATAAGTTCTAAAGATTTCAAAAATTATTTAAATTAGATAGCAATAAAAAGGTGTTTCAGATTCTTTCCCCCTCTGTGCTGCTATTGCTCTGAGATTTCAGAAGTTCAAGATTTGATGGAACACTGGCTGCTTATTATTCCTCAGTCACAAGCTCAGGCTTTTGAGTTTTCTTTGGGTGTTTTCTAGATAAAACTTAAAGATGCTTTTCATCTGACTAAAACATCTGTATCCAATCTATGTACCTTGCTCTCTGAAAAAAAAAAAAAGCATGCCTTTTTAACCTAAAGCTATATATAGTTTTTGCTAAGACTCAAAGGCATGAGTCTACCCCTGCTGTCTTCCAGACACCTGTTAAGTGCTATTTCTACAATGTGGGTTTCAATGCACTGGTAAAGCTAATATATTCCCTTTTGTAAACTAAATATCCATGGACGCTCCAGGGAATCAATGAAGTCATAAGACTTGGAACCACCTGTCACAGGTCGAATGGACTCCAGATAAGTACAGCCTAAGTTTCTGCACCTGTTTATTCCTGAAAATGGGACTTTTCCCTTGCTCTTGGGATTGCTTCCTGTCTTTGAGTTTTATTCCTGTGAAGAAGACACCATGAACAGGGCAACTCTTATAAAAGAAAACATTTAACTGGGGCTGGCTTACAGTTCCAGGGGTTTATTCCATTATCATCATGGCAGGAAGCATGGCAGTGTGCAGGCAGAGTTGGTACTAGAGGAGCAGCTGCGAATTCTATACTTGATCCTCAGTCAGCAAGGAGGAGACTGTTGTGCCCATCCCTACAGTGACACATTTCCTCCAACAAGGTCACAGCTACTCCAACAAGGCCACACCTCCTAATAGTGTCACTCCCTATAGGCCAAAGACTCAAACACATGCGTCTATGGGGGCCAAACCTACTCAAACCTCCACATTCCACTCCCTGGTCCCCACAGGCTTGTAGACATAACATAATGCAAAATGCATTTAGTCCATCTTCAAAAGTCCAAAAGTCTCAACAATGCTTACAAGTCCAAAGTTCAAAGTCTCTTCTGAAATTCATGCAATCTCTTAACTTTTATCCCCTATAAAATCAAATTTTTAAAAAAAAAGCAGATCACAAACTTCCAACATCACAGGATATACTTTACCATTCCAAAGCATAAGTGAGCATAGTGAGGAAATACTGGACCAAAGCAAGACTGAAAAGCAGCTGGGCAAACTCCAAGCTCTGCACCTCCATCTTTAGCATCAAAATGCTCTTCAGATCCCCGCCTCCTTGCAGCTTTGTTGACCACAACACGCTGCTCTCTCTTGGGCTGGTTCAGCTCCTTGTTAGCACTTTGCTCAGCAAATATCCCATGACTTAGTCACCTCTAGCATCTTGGGGTCTCCAAAGGCAACTTTGACTTCACAGCTTCATGCAATGGCCTCTCTAGGCCTCCACTCAGGGATGTCCCAGTCACACATCTGGCCTCAGGGACTTTCCTTGGTCAGGGAGGGAGACTCCATAGCCCCTTCTATTCTCGGCTCTAAAACCAGAGCCTCGTGGACAAAGCCAGCCACTGCTTGCTAGGGCTGGATAATAGCCACCTTGTTTAATTACATTTTTATCAGGTTCTGTTTTCCATGGTTTCCTTCACTGCCTAAACTTGGCTATTTTGGAACTTGCTTTGTAGACCAGGCTAGCCTTGAACTCAGAGATCTGCATGCCTCTGTCTTCTGAGTGTTGAGATTAAAGGTGTGTACCATCACCATGCCTGGAACTAAGCCTTTCCTTAATAGAGCTTTATAAGCAAGGCCACTATACCTCAAGATCTAGATTAAAGGCTGTGTCGATCTGGATCAAAAAGTGGGTCATCCTGCCTCAAGATCCAGATCAAAAGCCTGTGCCTTCCAGACTCACAATCTGGATCAAAGGCATGTTTTCTTCCTGTCTCAAGATTCAGATCCAAGTGTGCCCTCCACTTCTGGACTGTAGTTCATTCCAGATATAGTCAATTTGACAACTGAGAATAGCCATCACATCTCATCGCTTGTCCATTTGACCCACAATCATATCTCATTATGTCCAAATGAAAACAATAACCAGGTCATAATAGTCCCTAACCTGATATAAATATCATTTATACAACTGCAAGTGAATAGACAATAAGCTTACCAGGGTAGAATCTTGCCTGGGGTCACCACTCCTTAATTTCATTTAATATCTTTAATCTGTTTATCTCCTTGAAAACAGGATTTAGCTCCATTACACTTCCTGGTGTCCCTTAAATCCTCAAAGTACACATTTTGTATTTTTTTTTCACAGCTTGCTCCATTTGCAAAATGTTCTCTTCATAAGGGTTAACCACAGAGTCTATTCTAGGCTGTTTTGAGATTCCCTTTGCCAATGCAATTAATCTAAATCTCTTCATCTTAGCCTCAGGCAGACTTGTGGTAGAAGTTAGGCTTTTCAATTTCGCATCTAGTAGCATAGGGATTTTGGATTGGCAAAAGCTGGCATCCCTTTTACTTGTTGTTATGGGCAGAGCCAGTTATGGCCAGACGATATGCCCTTGAAAGGCATTGCTAAGAAACCTCATAGTCCATACAGATGACATCATTAGCCATGAGAAGCAACAGAATTGAGCATCTCAAGATGGAACCACACGGACTGCCCCTTCACAGGGGTGTAACTTGAAAAAGCCTGCGAAAACACAGGTAAATATAAGCCAGAAATCCATGGGTCTGGTCTGCTCTCTCTGCCCTCATCCATTGATAAGCCACAAAATCTTGAGCTCTCTCTCTCTTGCCCTCACCTGCTAGGAATCCACACTGGGGAAGAGCATAGCAGAGTAGGCCATTTGCAGAGTTTGGCTAAGGGAGAATCCTTTGGGGTATCCTGCCTTGGAGCCCCAGAGTGCCTGAAAGGTGAGCGAGGCAACCAGAATAGGAAAGCTGAGGGAGACTACAGAGGCAATTCTTGGCTAATTGAAAAGACTGCCCTCCATTGGCAGTTAGAACAGACTGACTTTATAAACTGGCCATGACTTGGTGGTGGAAATAAACTGGCTTTATGAACTGGATGGACCTTAAGCTTAAAAATTACTACTTGATGGGATTGCCATAAACCAAGCCATCCTACACAGACCTACGCCAAGAGTATTAATATCCTTTTAAGAAACTTAAAATGTTAAATGTTTTATATAGGTATTAGAGTGTTTCTAGGTATTACGGTATTTTTTAGATAGATTAAGGTTTAGGTTAAATATAAATGTGATAGGATTTAGGTATTTTACAGGTGATTGTTAAGTATTAATAAATATAATTGTTGATAAATAAAAATATTCTGTTACACAGACTCTTCTGTGAGCAAAAAGCAGCCACATTTTTCACCAAATTATCACAAGAACACTGTCTAAGCAACATACCAAAATTCTTCTCTCTGAAACTTCTTAAGCCAGGTCCCCAGAGTTCAAATCACCCTCAGCTCCACTGTCTTCTATACTTCTACTAGAATGGCCCATTAAGGCCCATTTAAAGCATTCCACTGCTTTCCTAATCCAAAGTCCCATAATTCAGATTCCTCCAAACAAAAACATGGTAAGGTCTATCACAGCAATACTCCAGCTCCTGGTACCAATGTCTGTCTTAGTTAGGGCTTTAATGATGTAAAGAAACACCCTGACCAAGGCAACTCTTGTAAAGGAAAACATTTCATTGGGGCTGGCTTCCAGTTTCAGAGGTTTCGTCCATTATCATCATGGCAGAAAGCATCACAGTGTACTAGCAGACTTGGTGCCTGAGGAGGAAGAAGCTAAGAGTTCTATACTTGATTCTCAGGCAGCAAGGAGACTGTGTTCTTCAGGCAGCCAGCAGGAGACACTGACTCCACACTGGGCTGAGCCTGAGCAGAGGTGACCTCAAAGCCCACCTACACAGTGATTCACTTTCTCTAACAAGGCTACACCTCCTAATAGAGCCACTCCCCATCGTCCAAGCATTCAAACACATGAATCTATTCAAAACCTATTCAAACCACCACACTCCTCTTCCCTGGTTACCAGGAAAGTTTAACATCTGAACCTAGTCTATATTTACCTCTGCAGATTTTCATTTGGCTGACAGACACTAAGGAGAGAGTTCATGTGAGCTGCAACCTGCTGAGCTCTGGACTTGCTGAGAGCTGACATAAACCAGTCTAGTTGATGTAATTGTTCCCTGTCCCTTCAGATTAGATGCTTTTGAAAAATGCCCCATTGCCCAGCCTTTGACTAGCATTTCCAGCCTTCCTAAGCCCTGATAATTGACGCCCCAATTTTAGCTGGAAGTAGTTACAGAAGAGAGCACATCATCCCTGCCCCCCTAACAGATTGAAAATGTTGAGTCAAAAATAAATTCCCTTTGGGGAAACTTGCAGGAAAACTGGATGGCACTCCTTCTCCAAGTAAGGAATACCCCTTACCAAGAAGGTTTGACCCCCTACGAAATGTTTGGGAGACCCCCTATGTCTGTCCAAAATTATATCTGACTGATGGCTTAAATATCTAACCCTGCCCTACTCCAGTCACTGCAGGCATTGCAGAGGACTCAGGAGGGACTATATCCACTGCTCTGTCACCTGAATGTCCTGCCACCTGTGAAGACTCATGATTACTGACCCAGAGACAGAGTCTAAATCAGACACTATGGAAAAGGGACTCTGACTCTCTGGCGGGAATGTCTCACATCATGATGCTGACCACTCCCACTTCAGTCAAAGTTGACAGCATTTGTTCTTGATTACAACATGCTCACATAATGCCGGTCCTGGACAGGAAACACAACATGACCATGACAACTTTAATAAAGGAAAACATTTCATTGGGACTGGCCTAGAGTTTCAGAGGCTTAGTCCATTATCATCATGGTGAGAAGCATGGCAGCATCCAGGCAGACATAGGACTGGAAAAGAAGCTGAGAGTTCTACATTTTGATCCGAAGGCAGCAGAAGAGGGGGACTATGTCACATGGCCAGACTTGAGCAGATAGGAGACCTCAAAGCCTATCTTCACCGTGACACAATTCTTCCAACAAGGCCACACCTACTCCAACAAGGCCACACCTCCTAATAGTGTCACTCCCTATGAGCCAAGTATTCAAGCACATGAGTCTATGGGGGCATTCCTATTCAAACCACTACACTAAGCAAGATGCCAAAACTTGGCTTTTAAAATAGATTAAAAATAACTAAAGAATCTTAGGCATATTGACTCTAAAACAGAATAAGTTCTTTCCAGGTAGAGGAAATGCCATTAATAGGCCTGTATGACCTTCCCTGTGTAAAATGTAAGCTGCTGAGTGCTGTACACTGACACACAAGTTACAGCCAAATGCCCTGTGCCTCAATCCTTTCACCAGACTAAAGTGAGCCAACCAGTTTCCACTTACCCATACGAGAGCGTTCCCCAAGAATAGAACTAAGGCACTACCCTGATCTCATAGTTTTCTAAGATTGCTTTCTTATACAAGACCAGCTGCCTAGGGTGAAAATGACTACAGTGACATAGGCACTATTCTATCAGTCACTTGTTGGCTGGGCCTTCCTCCACACATTGTATCAAATGGCTTATAGGTGTGTCCTTGTATTTTCAATTGTTGATGCCATACTGGCAGAGAGCTAAGTGTTGGCAGAATATTTGGTATTGTCCTCTCAATAACCCATTAACAGTTTCCTAAATGTAAATGCCTGTCCTTCCTCACCTGCCCAACAGATGATTCTCTGAGATTATGATGTTAAAAAGTAAGTTGCTGTGAAGGAGGTCTCGTAGTCCTCATCCCTGACAAAGGGCAACCCAAAGAGATGGACGGGGCATTTCCTGCTGCTGATTGGTTCAGACTGGGATGTGGCTCTTCGTAGAATAAAGAGCTGATGACCAGTAGTGAGGGAAGGAACTGGTCGATGGGATTTCCTGGTAGAGAGAAAGGTACTCTGGAAAGAAGAAAGAGAAAGGTCTTTTTGGCAGAGACACAGGAGAGAGATGTGCTCATTGGCCTGGAAGGTAGATCTACTCATGAGGCAGGGTGGAGCTACATCTTCGGGTTAACTTAAATGAGCTAGTTGAGAGTCAGCCCAGCTAAGGCCTAAGCTTTGAAATAATAAAAGGTCTCACTGCCTTCATTTTTGTCTGGCAGGTCACCAGGGTTATATACAACAACCATTAATCAAGAAAATACCCTATGCATTTGCCCTCAGACCAGTCTGACTCTTAGTGTGTGTCAAGCTGGCCAAATCTAGCCAGCACACCTACTGAGTCATCTCCCAGCCACCAAACACAGACTTTTAAAGCAAACCTCAATTCTCTCTCTCTCTTTGAGACAGGGTTTCTCTGTGTAACATCCCTGGCTGTCCTAGACTCACTTTGTAGACCTGACTGGCCTTGAACTCGCCGAGATCCACCTGCCTCCGCCTCCTGCATGCTGGGATTAAAGACGTGTGCCACCACCAGCAGAAAACCTCAATTCTTTTAACACTTGGTTTTCAGCGTGTTCACATGCATGCACACACATATGTGTAATTTTGAAAATCTGTCAAGTTTAGGACTGGAGAGATGTCTCAGCAGTTAAGATCACTTATTGCTCTTGCAGAAGACATGGGTTTGGTTAACAGCCCTAACATGGTGGCACAAAATTATCCTTAGATCCTGTTACAGGGCATTTGATGGTCTCTTCTGTCTTCTGTGGGCACCAAATATCCAAGTGATCAACACACATACAAGGAAGCAAAACACTCATGCACATGAAAGGAATTTAGTAAATTAAGAATACAGACCCCTATGTCTCTTATATGTCAGCATGGATAACATGGCCAGAAATGCATAGAAATATGACAAATATCTGTACCCAAAACTATAACTTTGTAAATGAAAGAATCAGGAACTTGATCAAATGAGAAAAATTCCATGAGGGTAGACAGGAAGTCTCAATATTATTTCAGTGCAAAATTTGAGCTATAGATTCAATAAAAGTCTAATAAAAAGTCTCATGAGTCATTGCTCTGAACAACAGAAAAGTGATGACAAGTCATCATGAGACACACAGTGAGACCAACTGACTTCAAAACTCCACATACACCTGCAGCAAAGAGTACACTGTTTGGGAAAGATCAATAGAACATGAGAGAACATCTAGAAACAAAATCACAATTAATATAGGATCAATTTTGACACCTGAGGCCAGGAAACCTAGTAAGTCTGGCCTTACTAACACGTGACTGGACCACCGCGGCATTTACATGCAAATGTGTTAATAACACAGACTTTACACCTGCACAAAATTAACTGCAGACGGATCCTACACCTTGTCAAGAGCCAAGTGCAGAACTTCTAGAAGTCACTAGAGAAACTAGAGCTTTGCGAGTCTGCAAATCTGCCTTCCTTGACAGCAAGGAAAGCCGCGCATGCGCGCACTGTACGCTGTCCTGTTTCCAAGCACCAGCTCCAGCTCCCTATGCTGTGCGCGCACAGAGCCCGAAGAACTTAAGTCATTCTGAGGTCCTGCTTCCGCCCTGGAGGTGCAGGGACCTCGGGGAACAAACGGAATCACTCTGGGCGCCGCCGGTTCTCCCACCGGGCTCCAGCGGCTCTCCCACACGGGCTCCAGCGGCTCCTGCTCGCGTGGGGACGGTGGCCCTCGCTCACCATGGCGCGGACTCCGAGCTTGTCCCATTCTCGTCAAAGCTCCTGGCAGCGGGTCACAGCGTGGCCTATGGAACCACGAAAGGATGACTCAGACACACACACAGCGGAGCCTGTAGCATGGCGGTCCTGAAGTGACCGCCCCATTCTGATTGGCAATTCGCTAGAACTCCCTGATTGGCTAGTGAGGCCTGAATGACAGGAGCAACTCCCTTAAAGATAGAGTGCTCTGAAATGTCATAGCACAATGGTTCCCAGCCCTGGGTTCACTCCTGGCACAGAACTGTCCAGACCTGCAGAGACTGGCATCGCTCGCAGTAGAACTTGTGCGTGGACTGCAAAGTCGTCTCTGCACTATTCCTGTGTTCAGTGGGCACTTCTCCCCTAGCATACAAAGATCATTAAACAATGTGCAATGGAGTGATCCCCCTGCGTCACAACTGAAGGCCCCCGCCCACCCCCCGTTTATCCAGGTCAAATTTAAATCACCTGATTGATATTCACCAGACATCAGCAATTTCTATATGGCACACCTAGTATTTAGTATTACTCACACCACTCTCAGCTGTACATTGTTAGAGAAACAACACTTTCCCAGCCTTCTGCGGTGTCACTGGCCTACCTTTGGGAGGTGGAGGCAAGACAGCAACTTTTAAATCGCCTTTGTCCATAACACCAAACACCAGTAATTATGGTCGCTAAACAGGAGGTGTCCAGAGCGTTATCAGTAGCTCTTGCATAACCTGATGGCTCATGCTAAGCAAATCTGATATCCAATTTGCAGGAGGAGAACGGGACAGAATCAGTCATTTTGGCAAAAAGAACACAGGATATCTGGGACTGAGCATGTTGTAATCTTAGATCTGATAACCACAGCCCCTCAGACCAAAAAGTTTGGTTCCTTTGTGTAGAGAGCTGCAACGTGCCGCGCCCTAAAGATGGCGCCGGTTTCCACCTTCCACCAGCCCAATGGTGAGCGCTCTCGGTGGTAAACAAGTCCATATTTGGCTAAGACTGCTGATCTGGCTTGCTTCCGCATACGTGGGCCTCTAAGATAGCACCACGTGGCTTTACTTGATTGGCTGTTCATATAGTATTTAGCCTGTGGGTTGGGTCTGCCCGGGCATTTGGAAGACTGTTTTCAAGGGACCTGAATAAACTGCTTGAGAAGAGCTTTTGTGAGTTGCGTCGTTCTTGCTGGTCGAGGTCGACGCGACAAGTGGTGGCCCGTACCGGGAACCAGAAAAGACTCAGAACTCCTGCAGTCAGGGGCAGTGCAGTGGTAAGTTCCCGGGATAAATTGGGACAGTAAAGTTTCGCGGAAATAGCGAACAAAAGGTAAAGTTTCGCGGAAATTGCGAACTAAAGGTAAAGTTTCGCGGAAATTGCGAACTAAAGGTAAAGTTTCGTGGGAAGTTGCGAACTAAAGGTAAAGTTTCGCGGGAAACTGCGAACCGAAAGTAAATTTTTAATCATGGGATCGTCTCAGTCACATCCAATTTTTCTGGCTCTTCAGGAGCTACTTTTAGCTAGGAATTTGAAACTTAAGAAGTCAACCCTAGAGAGATTTTTGAATGAATGCGACTCCGTGGCTCCGTGGTTTGCGGTGTCTGGGAATCTTACAGTATTCTGCTGGGACAAATTAGGCAGGGACTTGGATTTTGCTTGGGAGCAAGGTGCTCTGAAGCATGGAGTAAGACCGGTTTGGAAGATGGTGAGGAGTTGTTTAGAAGATCAGAGATGCTGTAATGCAATCAAGGAGGGAGAATCAGCCTTGGAACTGCTGCAAGGGGAAAGATCTGAGCAGGCAGACAGTGAAAAGGGAAGCAAAAAGAAGGTCCCTCTCTATCCCGACCTTAGAGATTTTAGAGATTTTGAGGACTCAGAGGGCACGGATTCTAAAGGGGAGCTACACGCTCTAATAGAACAGTTGGAGAGGACTGCTATTAGAAAAAGAGAAAAGAAAAGGGTAAAAGAGAAAGACACGTTGGCGGCAGTCAGTGTAAGTGAAGCTGTTGCTGCGGCGCCTTCAACCACGTTGGCGGTGGTAGGTGTAAGTAAAGCCGTTGCCGCGGTGCCTTCAACTCCCCCTCCATACCCAGAAGCCGTTCAGATAGATCAGCCTGTTCAGTCCCTGAAAGTAGAGAGATCTTTCTGCCGGGGATGTGGACACAAGTAAGAACAGAATTACAGTTTGCCTATCCGGTATACCAAGATCCACAAGGGAACAGGTACGAGGAACTGCTTGATTTTAAAGTAATTAAATCCCTAGCAGAGTCGGTTCGTACCTATGGCATTACCGCATTAGGCAGACATTGTATGACTCCGAGTGATTGGAGTGTCCTGGCCCGCGCTTGCTTAAGTCCAGGGCAATACTTAGACTTGAAAGCTTTCTTGATTGAGTATGTCACTGAGCAAGCAGCCATTAATCAGAGAAATGGAAACCCAGCCTGGGATAGAGATATGCTGCTTGGGCAGGGGAGATTTGCCAACCAATAGACAGGATATCCCAATCAGGTTTATGAACAAATAAACCAGACAGCTATCAAGGCTTGGAAATCCCTTCCTAACAAAGGGGAGGTGAGTGGGAACTTAACTAAGATTCTACAGGGCCCCATGGAGCACTTTTCAGACTTTGTGGCACGATTGGTGGAAGCGACAGGGAAGATTTTTGGTGACCCGGATGCTGCTATGCCACTAATAAAACAGTTGGTCTATGAACAATGTACCAAAGTGTGTAGAGCCGCTATCACCCCTTACAAGAACAAAGGGCTAGAAGCCTGGATGAAAGTGTGTAGAGAACTTGGAGGGCCATTAACTAATGCTGGTCTTGCTGCCACGGTAGTAGAGTTGACCAGAAAAGGTGGAGGAAGTCCACGAGTTTGTTTTAAGTGGGGCAAGATGGGACACTTTAAAAGACAATGCCCCGAGGGAAGGAGTACAGAAAGTACAGGAAGTGCACAACGCCCCAGGCAGCCGAGGTTATGCCCAAAATGTAAGAAAGGGAACCATTGGGCTAATGAATGCCGTTCAGTGACAGACATCCATGGCCAGCCTTTGACTCAAGGTTATGGTGGCGCTAGTCCAAAAAACGGACAGCGGGGCCCACGACCCCAGGGCCCACAAATATATGGGGCAGTAGAGAATCAGGACAAAGAACAGAATCAAGAGAGATGGCCAACCCTCCACCATCTGAGAGACCGCGGAGAGCCACTGCAGGCTCAGCTTGATTGGACCTCTGCTCCACCACCAGACTCGTATTAACACCCCAAATGGGGGTCCAGTTAATTGAAACAGATTTGAAAGGACCCCTTGAACCTGGTACAGTTGGTTTGCTGTTAGGGAGGTCATCATCAGCCTTGAGAGGACTTATTGTCCATCCTGGGGTTAGAGATCCAGATTATACAGGAGTGGTTAAGATCATGGTAGCCTCCCCCCGTGGTATAACAGCTATCTCTCCTGGAGATAGAATTGCTCAGTTGGTCATTTTGTCGAGCTTACATGATCGCTATGTGGCAAGGGATCGAGAGAGAGGAAAAGATGGTTTTGGGTCCACGGTAACGGATCTGACTTTTCTCTCCTTGGATTTGGACCAACGCCCCGTCTTGGAGTTAAAAGTTGATGGTAAAAGGATCCTGGGCCTTTTGGATACTGGGGCTGATAGGAGTATCATAGCAAAGAAAGACTGGCCTTCAGGTTGGCCTGTACAAGCCTCTTCTCAAACACTTCAAGGCCTGGGTTATGCTAAGACTCCAGATATGAGTGCAAGATTATTAAAGTGGCAGGACCAAGAAAACCACTCAGGAGAAATGCAGCCATATGTACTTGAGCTCCCTATCTCCCTTTGGGGAAGAGACCTTTTAAAGGATATGGGATTTAAATTGAGTAATGACTATTCTGATTCAGCCCAACGTATGATGCAAGATATGGGATATGCTCCAGGCTTTGGAATAGGAAAAAATTTGCAGGGGTGGAAGAGTCCCATATCTATGCAGCAAACACAAAAGAGACAGGGCCTGGGTTTTTCCTAGGGGCCACTGAGGAGGGCATTCCCATAACTTGGAAGATGGAGGACCCAGTATGGGTTCCTCAGTGGCCACTTTCCTCTGTAAAATTGAATGCAGCCAAAGAGTTGGTGGATGAACAGATGTCTTTAAAGCATATAAAGCCATCTGTATCTCCCTGGAATACACCTATCTTTGTCATTAAAAAGAAATCTGGAAAATGGAGATTGTTGCATGACCTGCGTGCCATAAATCAACAAAGGCAGATCACGGGGCCCAGTGCAATGCGGCTTGCCGCTTTTATCATCTTTGCCAGCCTCATGGCCCATTATAGTTATAGATATAAGGGATTGTTTTTTCTCCATCCCTTTGTGTGCCAAAGATAGTGAGAGATTTGCATTTACTGTTCCATCCTGTAACCATGAAGAACCTGATCAGTGGTTTCAATGGGTAGTACTACCTCAGGGCATGGCGAACAGCCCCACTATGTGCCAACTGTATGTGGGGGAAGCCATTGCTCCCTTGAGAAAGAATTTTCCAGATTTGAGATGTGCTCATTATATGGATGATATCTTCCTGGCAGCTAAGAGTGAACAAATGTTAGATCAGGCCTATGAAGAATTAGTTCAATTATTAAAAAAGAAAAGGTTGTTTATAGCTCCTGATAAGGTTCAAAAGGAAAATGTGGTTAATTATTTAGGAGCGAAGGTTGGACCTGAAAAAATAATACCTCAAAAGATTGAGATAAAAGGTAATTTAAAGACTCTAAATGATTTTCAAAAGTTGTTAGGAGATATCAATTGGGTAAGAGGCTATTTGAAGCTACCAAATTATGAAATAAGACCCCTATATGATATTTTGAAAGGTGATTCAGCACTTAATTCTCCTAGGCAATTAACAGAAGAAGCAAGAAAAGCTTTATGTAAAGTGGAAGAAAGGTTGCAGAGTGCCTTCCTAAAGAGATGGCAGGAAGGAAAGCCCATTGCATTGTGCATATTTGCCACCTATGGTCAACCTACAGGATTGTTATGGCAGGATGGGCCATTATTATGGACTTATTCGAAGATTTCTCCAAAAAAATCCATAGAACATTATCCCACTGCAGTTGCTGCTTTAGCCTTGAATGGTATCCAACAATGTTTGCAGTCTTTTGGAGTTGCTCCTGCCAGTACAATAGTGCCCTATTCCAGTCATCACATTAAGATTTTGTGTGGCACTGTAGATGATTGGGCAATATTGGAATGTAGCTTTGAAGGAGTGATTGATAACCATTATCGTAAGCATCCATTGCTATCATTTTTTAAGGAGCACCCAATGATATTCCCTAAGTTTACTTCAGCAGTACCACTTCAAGGGTCACCAAATGTATTTACTGATGGCTCAAAGACAGGCTGCGGAGCCTATTTGATAGAAAGACAAGAGCACGTGCTATGCCAATTTCATCTGGGCTCCCCCCAAATAGTAGAGTTGAAAATAGTAATTGAGGTGTTTAAAAGATGTCAATTTGCATTCAATTTGATCTCAGATTCAGTCTATGTGGTCAACGCAGTGAAAGTATTAGAATTAGCAGGTCCTATTGAGAATAGTAGTACTGTATGTGCCTTATTACAAGAGTAACAAGTTTTAATCTGGCAAAGAAAAAGGTGTTTTTATATTCAACATATCAGAGCACATACAGGATTACCTGGACCATTAAGTGAGGGTAATGATAAAGTTGATCAATGGACCAGGATGGAATGCATCTTTTGGAGCTCATTCCTGGACCAAGCCAGACAGTTTCACCAATTATTTCATGTAAATGCAAAAACTCTACAGCAGAAATTCCATTTGTCTAGAACAGATGCTAGACAAGTGGTTTTGGACTGTCCTCAGTGTGTGATTCATCATCATCCTCCCAGTGTGGGAGTGAACCATAGAGGGTTGATGCCACTCAAAATCTGGCAAATGGACGTTACCCACATTTCAGAGTTTGGAACCTTAAAATATATTCATGTATCTGTGGATACCTGCTCAGGTATCATACATGCTACACCTATGAGTGGAGAAAAGGCTCACAATGTCATAGGGCATTGCTTAGAAGCCTGGGCTGCATGGGGAAAACCACAGCAGCTGAAAACGGACAATGGACCAGCCTATACGGCTCAGTCTTTTGTCTCCTTCTGCAACCAGATGGAGGTACAGCTTAATCACGGATTACCATATAATCCTCAAGGACAAGGAATTGTGGAGCGTGCTCATCGCACCTTGAAAGAATGTTTGCAAAAACAGAAAGGGGGAATAGGCCAAGGCTGTACCCCCAAGGAGAGAATGTCTTTAGCCTTATTTACTTTAAATTTTTTAAATTTGGATGCTCAAGGCCGCTCAGCAGCGGACACACATCAGGATTCCCATGGTCCACCTAAAAGCATGGTGAAGTGGAAGGATATTTTGACAGGCTCTTGGTGAGGGCCTGACCCCGTGCTAACATGGGTGAGAGGATCTGTTTGTGTTTTTCCTCAGGATCAACAAGATCCAGTGTGGGTGCCTGAACGCCTTGTGAGGAAGATTCGTCATGAAGACCTTCCTAGGGATCCTGGTGATAGTAGCAATGAGTATGTCAGGAATGACCGAGCCGAGATGGGGGATCCTGTCGATATTCCCAAAGCCGATGCCGGTCAGACATGATGCAACTGTGTTACCACGCTTATTTAGCAGTAATAGAAGCTTAGGCTTACCCTACCTTCCCTTTGATGATCAGAAAAGCCCTATAGAGGGTAATAGAAATGTCAGCTTGAAGGGTAGTCTGTGCTTTTTAATGAGCTTCAATAGGTCAGATGATACAAAATGCATTAAATTGTCTCAGCAGTCAGCAGATTTTTTACCACAACTGAGGTTTGGGGGTAGGGGTGGTGGTTTGTTTTCGAGCAATGGTTCTCATCTTGTGGGGTGGTGGCCCACACGAGTCTCTGACCGGGACCCCCCCAGACAGCCATGCTGGGCACCTTTTTGTAGAGGATCTGCAGGAGAGGAAGGACCTTTTCCCTGGACTGGATGTCAGGGGCGCAGAGCAGTTTAGGTTCAACAAGATTATTTTTCCTTTAGCCCCATGATTAGTAATATAGTGAACAAATCTTGTACAGGAATGCTTGATATATCTACTAGGGATCCTCAGCAGACTGCCACCAATCCTTTTGATTTACGGCTTTTGTGTGGAGCAAATGGTAGCTGTATGGATTTGGGACCTATACTTATGCTTGGGGAAGGAATTTATCAAAGAGGTAGTTTTTCCCTAGGGTCTGCTACCACCTTGGATTTTTCTAGCGGTAGTGGCTCTGGTACTTGGAATTCTTCGTTTCATTCTTACCGCAATAAGACCTTTTCAGCCTCACCAATGTGTCTCTGGCCTCCTGTTCTGTGGATTGTAAGTAATGGGAGTGCATCCTTGGGTGAAGAAAAGTTAGTATGCACTCCGGACATATGCTTTTATGCCCTGTGCTGGAATGCCACAGCCTTTCCTGTGGCTGTGGTGACTAGAATGCCTCGATATGTACCAGTTCCTGTAGAGGCCCCTAATACCATGATGCTATTCAGGCTTAAAAGAGATTTTGGCATCACTGCAGCTATTGTTACTGCCATCACTGTTGCTGCTGTGGGGGCTACTGCCTCAGCTATTGCCTTGTCTAGTTCTATACAGACTGCCAATGCCCTGTATGACATCTCAGCCAATGTAGCACAGGCATTGGATACTCAGACCTCTATGAATTCTCATCTCAAAGGAGGCCTTATGATAGTTAATCAATGCATAGATTTAACACAAGAACAGATTGATACTCTTTGGCAACTAGCACAGTTGGGGTGTGAGTGGAAAATGCAGGGTTTGTGTGTTACTTCGGTGCGGTATCAAAATTTAACAAAGGCTGCTAATCTGTCTAAACAATTGTCAGAGCTCCTCTTACAGGAATGGTCGGCTGATTTTGAAAATAAGATGAGAGAGCTGAGAGCGACAATCGTCCACATCAACTCCACTCAGGTGGATCTGAGTCTGGCTAATGGTTTGACTTCCTGGATACAGGCGGCTATGGATCATCTTAAGGAGTGGGCGGGCATAGGCTCTTTGGCTATACTGATGATACTAGCCTCTCTGGTTTGCCTATGGTACATCTACAATATAAGAGCCACACAGAAGCATAATGCAACCATGATTATACAGGCCCTTGTCGCCACTGAGGCGGGTCAGTCCCCTCAGGCATGGCTCGTTGCCATGAAGCCTTAAATTTTCACTGAGCATAGTCCCTGCCCACTGAGGTATTCGTTCCACGGATATTAGGGTCTGGCAAGTCAATGACGGATGGACAGATAAATCTCGGCCACCTAAGACAGGGCAGCCCCGAGTGGGGAGGCTGACCCAGAGATGGGTAAGAGTTTGAGCACCGCCCTCCTACAGGCTCAGGCTCACCGTGAGATCCCCAGATATGGGGATTACGAAGCCTTTCCAGGGACTTCTACTAACATTTTTCAAAAAACAAAAAAGGAGGAACTGTAGAGAGCTGCGATGTGCCACGCCCTAAAGATGGCGCCGGTTTCAGCCTTCCACCAGCCCGATGGTGAGCGCTCTCGGTGGTAAACAAGTCCATATTTGGTTAAGACCGCTGATCTGGCTTGCTTCCGCATACGTGGGCCTCTAAGATAGCACCACGTGGCTTTACTTGATTGGCTGTTCATATAGTATTTAGCCTGTGGGTTGGGTCTGCCCCAGCATTTGGAAGACTGTTTTCAAGGGACCTGAATAAACTGCTTGAGAAGAGCTTTTGCGAGTTGCGTCATTCTTGCTGGTCGAGGTCGACACGACACCTTTGAATACTTCAAAATTCTGCATCAAGCACCAAAATATACCTTTCCAAGTCTGCCCTCGGGCAACTGCCTCTGAGAAAGCCTTGGATTGGCTTGGCTCCCATGAGGCCCACCTCCAGCCTCAACACACAAAAACACACATGAAAATGGAAACAAAAGGATTAACAGAAAGATAGGGCTAAGAAAGAGATTAGAGATTAAATTCACATAATAGGAAATAAGAATATATTAATGATACCAAAAGTTGATTTTTGAAAACTATAATTGACAAGTCTTTAGCTTGAAATTAGCAATGTGAGTCTTCTTTTCAAAGTACTATAGCTACATCCCATTCGCTTGGGTTTGTTGCATAGATTTTGGTTGTTTTAATGAACTATGGATGTTTATTGTCATAAAATAATTGGTTACAGTTATTGATAGTCTTAAAAAGAAAAAAATACATATAGAAACTTAAACTCCAGTTTAAGAGGGGGAATATAGGAATATCATATAGGAATAATAGATATAAAAAGGTAGATTGTCGAATCTACTCTTAAACTCAGAGCTATTGCTGTTATCAAATAATGTTAATTTTGTTTACATTGATATGGATTATTGTATATTGATACAAGTTTAAGGTTTTCATTGGTATAAATCATTGTATATTGATGCAAAAATTAAGGTTATTTTTGTTACAATGTAATGTATGTTTAAACTGTTGTATAAGTTATTGGACATTTGCAACTCATTTAAAAATGTAATATTTGGGCTGGAGAGATGGCTCAGTGGTTAAAAGCACTGGCTGCTCTTCCAGAGGACCCAGGTTCAATTCCCAGCAACCACATGGCAGGTCACAACTGTCTGTAACTCCAAAATCTGACACTCTCACACAGACTTACTTGCAGGCAAAACACCAATGCACATAAAAGAAAAATAAATAAAAATTTTAAAAATGTAATATTTACTTCCAGTCTTTTAAAACTACTATTACAAACTGCTTAGAATAATTAATACAATGTAATGGTCAGACAATCAAACCCATTGTCATGTCAGATTCTGGTCTAGTTTATCACAGAAATATGCCTCCTAGGTTGAACAGATAGTAAATGGTTAAAAATATGCAATGTTTGCCTGTTCAGACAGACAATAGATAGATGATAGATAAATATATAATTGTCTTCAAAACCCTCAAAGGCATACAGAATATGGCATTTAAGAATGTCTTTATTATTTTAAGAATTCTTTGACTTAATACATGTCAGCTCCTGACAATTCCCATACATATGAAAGAGGATTTAGCATCAAAAAGCCTCCATTTGGAGTTGATTCAAATGTGGTAAAGCCACTGGGCAAGAATGCCCCTACATTCTCTCTACAGACAATATGCTGTCTAGAATGGACAAACATGACCTGGGTAAGTGGATGGCCTAAATTTGCCAAGACAGGGTAGGCAAGTCCTTCTTATCTCCTGCTTCACAATTAAGTCTGTGGGATTATGCTTGGCCAGATGGCTGAAGATGGTGTCCCAGTGGTATCAAGAGATATTTGGTACTGTCCAGGCAGCAAACTGTGATTTTTCTTGCCCTGACCAGTGGGGGTCGAGGGGCTCGAGAGGAGTGACAAGGATATGAATGAAAGAGGGGACAAAAGACACGGAGACGAAGAGCAAGTCCAGTGATCAAGCTCTCAAATTTTTATTGAAAACAGGGTCAGTTATAGGTGCAGTAGGGGGTAGGGAAGCAGAAGGCAGGGACGTCAGTGGGTTGCTAGAGACTAACGAGCTGGGATATCTTGTGGTTGCAGCTGACCGGCCATAGGCTAATCAGGTGACTTCTGAGAATTGTTCTGGTAATCGGGAAACCAAAACCTAACTCCTGTGGTGAAAGCTTAGCAGGGGGAAGTTGATAACTTTCTGTAGGCCTGTATCTGCACGTCCTGATGTAAGTAGGGAAGGTTAGTAATTTTACATGGGTCTTGGCTCCCAGCATTTTCTATTTTGGAAGCTGCATGCCTACATTTCCTACTCACTCAGATAATAATTTTACCCCTTCTTAAGTCTCTGATGGGGTTAAAGACTTAATGGATATAGTTTTTCACTTAAGTTTAAGCTGTTTAGGACTTAAGAAGATATTTTTAGATCTAAAAATCTTTAGTTTATAAATATAGGATATGATAGAAAATATTTAGGTTCAGAACTTTAGATATACCAAGATAGGATAGATACTGTTTTCTTCAAGATTGCCAGATACAAATAGGCTAAACATTATGTATGTGACCCTTATATATGATTTTCCTGATTGTTTCATAATTGTTCTTATTATATATTGTAGCAAGTGGCTTTTATTATTATTTATTACTTAATACCTCTATGTCCCTTCGACCCTTGTTCCTCCCAATCCCCCAACACTATGCAGGAAAGAAAGAAGATTAAAGGGAGAAGGGATGGAGTTCTCTTTGAGTTACTTCCTGGTGAATAGGGTCATTGGGTTCTTTGGGAGTAATACCAGTCTCAGTAGAAATCCAGCAAACCAGGAGACAGAAGCAGGGAGAACAAGCAGCAGCTTGGGGGGGGGGGGGCACAAGCAGCCAGGGGAGAAGCGACCTCTTTCTTCTTTGTAGCCCCTTCTCTTCTTTGTAGACCCCTTTCTCCTACTCCTTTGTAGAAACCTTTTTTCTCTTACTTCTTTGTAGAGCCCCCTTCTCCTTGGGGCTCTGGCTTTTTATTCCTCTCTCCCAAGTCCTCAGAGTTAAACTTGCTCAGCTGGTTAAGCAATGCCCCTGCTAGCTCAGGAGACAGTTAATACTTTACACCTGTGCCTTAAGCAGCTTCACACCTGAGATTAAACAAAAACATTCTCATAACTGGTTATTCTAATAAACTCATACCACAATATATAGTTTAAAAATAGTCTTTTTTATTAGTCAAAAAGAGAGAAGTGTTAAGATGATCTGAAAGGCTTGTATTCAAATGTTAATTGTTTGTTCCCTGTCTTTCTTACTGTATGTGATGTACATGAGCAAACGTGATGCTATGTAACCTTGCCTACTAAGTCATCTCTAAATGATTGAATAAGTGGTGTGTAGCCTGGTCTAGGCAAGGAGATAGTCTGCTCCAATACAAAAAACAAGAGCATTTGGGGGTACTGAAAAAGGTGTATATTGGCAAACAATTGTGAATGACCAGAGACCAAAATTAAAAGTACAAATGAATGAAACTGAAATTGAAGGATTGGTGGACACAGGAGCAGATGCCACTATTCTATCTCACAATTCTTAGAATTGAAATTGGCCACTTCAAAAGGTCCCTATACATTTTATAGGGATTGGTAAAGTATCCCATGTTAAACAAAGTGTACAATGGATTGAATGTGTTGGACCAGAAGGGCAAAAAGCAAAATTAAGACCTTATGTGGCTGACATACCTATAAATTTATGGGGAAGAGATCTTCTGCAACAATTGGGTACTCAAATTAATATTCCTGCCATCCCAGAAACAGCAAATGAAATGATGGATGTACATGCACAAGGTATTGATACAGATACTCAAAAGCAATCACAAGTTGTGTCCAGTGTCTAAACACTGGACCCCTCAGGCGTAGAGTTTCCAAATTTATACTAGGGGCCACTGCTGAAATTCCAACAGCCCTACCCTTGAAATGGTTATCAAATAATCCGGTGTGGCAAGCGCAGTGGCCCATAACAAAGGAGAAATTGGAAGCTCTTGAGCAATTGGTAAAAGAGCAGCTGGAAGCTGGTCACATAGAAGAGTCTACCAGCCCATGGAATTCTCCAGTATTTGTGGTAAAAAAGAAGTCAGGGAAATGGAGAATGGTAACAGATTTAAGAGCTGTGAATAAAGTAATTCAGCCAATGGGTACTTTGCAGTGTGGTATACCATTACCTTCTTTACTACCAAAGCCATGGCCTTTAATAATAATTGATTTAAAAGATTGCTTTTTCACAATACCATTGCAAAAGAATGATAGGGAAAGGTTTGCTTTCTCTGTACCTACTTTTAATAATAGTAGGCCAATCAAGAGGTATCACTGGAATGTACTTCCACAGGGAATGTTGAATAGTCCAACTTTATGTCAATATTTTCTACAAAAACCATTGTAAATAATCCGTAGGCAATTTCCTCAATCTATTATTTATGATTATATGGATGATATTTTGTTGGCTGATTCTGATGCTGGTACTTTATTTTTTTATTTTTTTTAAAAGATTTATTTATTATGTATACAGTGTTCTGTCTGCAGGTATATCTGCATGCCAGAAGAGGGCACTAGATTTCATTATGGATGGTTGTGAGCCACCATGTGGTTGTTGGGAATTGAACTCATGACCTCTGGAAGAGCAACCAGTGCTCTTAACTGCTGAGCCATCTCTCCAGCCCGATGCTGGTACTTTAGAGAGCTTATTTGAGGAAACACAGAAAATTCTGCCACTGTGGGGGTTACAAATTGCTCCTGAAAAAATATAAAGAGGAGATTCAGTCAACTACTTGGGTTATAAGATAAATCAACAAAGAATAAGACCACAAAAGGTACAGATCCGTAGAGACCAATTGAAAACTCTTAAGGATTATCAAAAATTAATGGGAGATATTAATTGGCTGAGACCTCCCCTTGGATTAAGTACATATGATTTAACTAATTTTTTTCAGACATTACAAGGGGATTCAAATCTAAATAGTCCAAGATGTTTAACTGCTGAAGCAGAAAAAGAACTACTTCTTGTAGAACAAAGATTACAGGATGCATATGTAGATCGAATTGATCCTGAACTTGATTGTATTTTGGTCATTTTACCATCAACTCATTCTCCTACAGGACTTCTTATGCAACAGGGAGATAGTATTATGGAATGGATTTTCTTACCACATAAACAAAGTAAAAAATTAAAGACCTACTTAGAAAAGATAACGGAATTAATTGTGAAAGGAAGGATAAGATTACATCAATTGTCAGGAATGGACCCAGCCGAAATAGTAGTGCCTCTTACTAATGCTGAGATTAGGTCCTTGTGGATAATCAATGAGGATTGGCAAAGAGCCTGCAGTAATTATCTAGGAGAAATTAACAACAATTTTCCAAAAAGCAAGTGCATACAATTCATAAAAAGAACTAATTGGATTCTTCCACGTATTGTAAAGGAAACACCAATTCCTGATGCACCAACCTTCTATACTGATGCTAACAAAATGGGAATGGCAGGTTATAAAACAGACAAAACCAGCAAGGTAATCAAAAGTCCATATACATCAGTTCAAAAAGCAGAATTGTATACAATCCTTATGGTGTTATTAGATTTTTCTGAACCTCTTAACATAATTACTGATTCTCTATATGCAGAAAGAGTTATGTTGAATATAGAAACTGCTGAATTCATTCCTGAAAATTCAGAATTAACTTCTTTATTCACTCAATTGCAACAAGTCATCCAAACTAGAAATAACCCATTATATATAACTCATATTCGGTCTCATACAGGTTTACCAGGTCCATTGACACAAGGAAATGAGGAGATTGACCAGTTACTAATAGGAAATGTGCTAGAAGCTTCCAAATTCCATGAGAAACATCACGTTAACAGCTTTGGTTTAAAGAGAAAGTTCTCTATCACTTGGCAACAAGCCAAAGAAATAATTAAAAAGTGTCCTACATGTTCTTTTTATAACCAAATTCCATTACCTGCAGGTAGTAACCCTAGAGGTACAAAAAAGAATGAGATTTGGCAAATGGATGTATTTCATTTTGCAGAATTTGGAAAACAAAGATATGTACATCATACCATTAATACGTACTCAGGGTTTCAATGGGCAACTGCTTTAAGTTCTGAAAAGGCTGATTGTGTTATTACACATTTATTAGAAATAATGGCATTTATGGGTATACCTGCGCAAATTAAGACAGATAATGCTCTTGCATATGTATCTAAAAAAATGAAACAATTCTTTGCCTATTATAATATAAAGCATATTACTGGTATCCCACACAATCCTACAGGACAAGCAATTGTAGAAAGAGCTAATCGTACCTTAAAAGAGATGCTTAATAAACAAAAAGGGGAATTAAAGAATCCCAGGGACAGATTGCACAATGCTTTACTAACACTGAATTTTTTGAATGTCAGTGAAAAAGGTACCACTGCTGCTGAGAGACACTGGGTTATAGAAAAAACTGAGGAACTAAATCAACCAATATACTATAAGGATATTTTGACTTTAGAATGGAAACCTGCACTAGTTTTAAGATGGGGACGTGGATATGCATATGTATCTACAGGAAATGAGAAAATGTGGTTACCAACAAAACTTATAAAGATTAGATCTGACCAGGGAGAGTCTCTTAATAGCTGAGACATAAATGTCTTTGTATGGTAAGAACTGTCCAATGTTCATAATATTCCATTCTTTCAATTAGCATGGATGGAGTTTATGCTTCAAATGGACTTACAGAATTAATCTATGCCTTTCTCCTCCTTAAACTTAGAGAAAATACCTGGCTATTCCAGGAATTGGCCAATATCTAAAATTTTAAAAGGGTGCCCAAAAAATACTCTCAACTTCATTCCCAGGAGATGAAATGAAAATTTTTTGTTGTCATATCTTAGGTATTGTGATTGTCTTTTGTTTGTGATGTTTGCGATGAATGCATATAATGAATGGAACTGTAAGAATTGGAGTGAAAGATTATTTTGTTTATACTGTTAGAAATTTAAGATTCTGTTTATTGATGCAAGTTTAAAAAATGTTTTTTATGTAATAGAAAGTAAGTTTATTGATAAGAATTTAAAATGTTTTGTTTGCTTTAATGTCTTTTGTCAAAAGATGTAAATACAACTATGTATTGTGAGAAGTTTAAGGTTTTTTTTTTTTTTTGGTTTTTCGAGACAGGGTTTCTCTGTGTAACAGCTCTGGCTGTCCTGGACTCGCTTTGTAGACCAGGCTGGCCTCGAACTCGCAAAGATCCGCCTGCCTCTGCCTCCCAAGTGCTGGGATTAAAGGCGTGCGCCACCACCGCCCGGCTCTGTTTAAGGTTATTTTAACACTTGCTTTAATGTATATTGATAAAAATTTAAAGTTAGTTTATGTATTGTACATAGACAATTTATTTACATTGTATATGTAGTTATGATGTAGAATTATTTTTTTATTTTACTAGAAGGGGGATATGTAGGGAGTTAGATAAATTATATTAGATTTAGAAAATTTATAGGGGTTTCTGATACTGTCTCTTAATTCGGGGCATGAAGATCATTATCAGCATGTGGACTAAAAACAGGAAACAAACAGGAGACTTAATAGACTGAAAAACAAAGTTGAAGTCAGGAAAAACAGGAAATACTAAATGGACTGAAAAACAAGGTTGTCAGAAAAAGAGGAAAGACTTAATGGACTTAAAGAAACAAAGTATCTGGCCTGACATTGTTTTCAGCTGCTAAGTGGGCGGAGCCCAAATTAAGCTGAAATAGAGTTCCTCCTATTTAAGGACAGTGCATGGAGCCAAAAAGAAAAAGAGGCCCCTGATGCTAGAGAGCTCCGAGAGTCCTGCTGAAAAAAGTGCTGGCCATCATTTGATGGCCAGATTTCCCTGAGGCAGAAAGAAGCTGGTGAGCAAAGAAAGCCTGAGCAAGACACCAAAAGGTCAAGGACTAAACCCTGTGGCTCAGCTTTTGCCTAGAGGGGTTTGATCTGTCCGAACAGTGGCCTAAAGGAAACTGTGCTTGGCTTTAAGGATTCTGAGGCAGAGTTGCTGATGCGAAGGGGCTGGGATCTCCCAGAGAGAAGAAAGCATCAAGCTTTATTTAAGATGAGACTGTAATAACCAACTTACCCTGACGAACCTGCATCCGAGAGATCCAGAAAAAGGACTGCTAATTGCGTTAAAGAATCTACAACAAAGACTGTGTTCCTGATGACTGAGGACCTGCCCCAGAGACTGTGTCATTCTAAAGGGTTAGAAAAATAATTATCAATAGGTTTAGTGGACAGGTTAAAGGGGTTGTAGGAATTTATAGGATTAATAGTTAAGAAATTGCTGGTGTTTGTTATAAGTGAATATAGTAATAAATAAATAAGTGATAAATAATAATTAAAACGTTCGGTTACAAGGTTTCTGTGTCCTGGGTTTGTCTCTGTTGTCTGGTTCTGTTATATGGTTTGCACAAAAGTTGAAAGTTAGCTTCGTAAAGGTTGCTTTTGGTTTTACAGCCATTTCTGTCTCTTGAGGAGACGGACGGGGTGATCAGGCAGACGTGCTAGTGGATCAGCGGTTGTAGCCCTGGGAGACGTCCCAGGAGGACAGGGACCCCAGGGACGCCTGAGAGGAACCCATTTGGGTGCTGGGGAGGATACAGTGGTCCTCTTGAGAGAGGGGACGTGAGAGATCTCCCGGCCATTTGTTTCTCTGGAGTGGTGCCAGCATTTGAGATTGAGAAGGATTTTTCGTAGTGTTTTTCTGTGTATCTTGTGTTTGTGTTTTGTGTTACTTGTGACAATGGGACAGACCGTAACGACTCCTCTAAGTTTGACACTGGACCATTGGACTGAAGTTAGAACCAGGGCTCATAATTTGTCAGTTGAGGTTAAAAAGAGACCGTGGTAGACTTTTTGTGCTTTGGAGTGGCCTAATTTGACGTCGGATGGCCACCCATAGGGACTTTTGACTGGACCATTATTTTTGAGGTAAAAGCTATTGTCTACAAGGAAGGACCAGGGTCTCATCCCGACCAACAGCCATATATTACTGTTTGGCAAGACTTGGTCCAGGACCCACCCCCATGGGTAAAACCTTGGGTGAGAAGAAAAAAGCCAGGCTCCCGAGCCCTGGCTCTCCATGGCACGAAGCCCAAATTAAAACAAAAGCCAGCTTCGGAAATAACACCTTTGGCTCCGCCTAAGATCTATCCCGAGATCGAGGAGCCACCCGAGTAGCCGAACCCGCCTCCGCCACCCCTCTACCCCCCAGCCGTCCCTGGCGCCAGCCCCAGCTCCTGGCCCCGAGCCCGGAACTACAAGGAGCAGAGGGGGGAGGGCCGGCAACTGGCACTCAGAGCCGGAGAGGGTTGAGTCCAGAGGGACCTGATTCCACTGTGGCTCTACTCCTCCGAACGGTCGGGCCCCCCGTGGACCCACCAGCTTTGCAACCCTTACAATACTGGCCTTTTTCATCAGCTGATTTATATAATTAGAAAGCTAACCACCCGTCTTTCTCTGAAAACCCTGCTAGTCTTACAGATTTGGTGGAATCCCTGATGTTTTCTCACCAACCCACCTGGGATGATTGCCAGCAGCTTTTGCAGGTTCTCTTTACTGCAGAGGAGAGGGAGAGAATTCTCTTGGAGGCATGGAAGAATGTCCCAGGAGACAATGGGACCCCCACTGCCCTCCCGAATGAGATCAACGCTGGGTTCCCCCTTGATCGACTAGATTGGGACTTCAACATGGCTGCAGGTAGGGAGCGGCTGACAGTTTTTCCGCCGGACTCTAGTGGCAGGTCTTGGAGGTGCACTAGGCACCCCACCAATTTGGCCAAGGTAAGAGAAGTACTTCAGGGTCCTGTTGAGCCACCGTCCATATTCCTTGAGAGGTTGATGCAGGCCTACAGGCATTACACCCCCTTTGACCCAACCTCTGAGGGACAACGAGTGGCTGTGGCTATGGCCTTTATAGGAATCTTGTTAGAGAGGCAGAGAAAGTGTATCATAAAAGAGAGACTGAGGAAGAGAAACAGGAAAGAAAAGAGAGAGAGAAGAGAGAGAGAGGACAGGGGGATTGCAAACAAGAAAGAAACTTGACTAGGATACTGGCCGCAGTTGTAGGAGAGAGAGAGAGAGAGAGAGAGAGAGAGAGAGAGAGAGAGAGAGAG
>CAJQZJ010032834.1:5682219-5739394 GCA_907164525.1 Lophiomys imhausi
GAGAGAGAGAGAGAGAGAGAGAGAGAGAGAGAGAGAGAGAGAGAGAGAGAAGAGGGCCTAGACAGACAGGGAACCTGGGCAACAGAAGACCTAGACTGAATGGGAATGGAGAACAGAGACGCCGGTTGGAAAAAGATCAGTGTGTCTATTGTAAAGAGAAAGGACACTGGGCTCGAGATTGCCCAAAGAAGAAAGGCAAGACCCCTAAGGTCCTGGCTCTTGAAGAAGATGATTAGGGGCAACGGGGCTCGGACCCCCTCCCTGAGCCTAGGGTAACCCTGAACGTGGAGAGAACCCCTGTAAACTTTCTGGTGGACACAGGAGCAGAGTTCTGAAACGTTCCTGAAACAACCATTGGGAAAATTAAAAAACAAAAAAACTGTAGGCACAGATTTAGTTTGCTAAGGAAGGGCCAGAGGTGACGTGGGGCACTCCTACTTCTATGATATTGGCCTTAAAACTTGAAGAAGAATACTGGCTCCATGAGCCTCATGGGCAATAAAGGGCCCTGGATATCAGTATATCAGTGACTGGTTAGCAGAATTCCCAAAGGCCTGGGCTGAAACAGGAGGCCTGGGGATGGCAGAAAGAGCTCCTCCCACGTAGTGGGTCTGAAGACCAGTGCCTCCCCTATTGGGGTAAGGCAGTACCCAATGAGTCAAGAAGCCAGAGAGGGGATCAGACCTCACATTCACAGACTGTTACAACAGGGCATTCTGGTTCCTTGCCAGTCACCATGGAACACCCCCCTCTTACCGGTAAAGCAGCCAGGCACTAATGCTTACAGGCCAGTCCAAGATTTAAGAGAGGTCAATAAGAGAGTTCAAGATATTCATCCAGCTGTGCCCAACCCTTATAACCTTCTTAGCTCGCTTCCACCAGAAAGGAATTGGTACTCTGTTCTAGATTTAAAGGATGCTTTTTTTCTGCTTGAAGTTACATCCGGACAGTCAACCCATCTTTGGTTTTGAATGGAGAGACTCTGACAATGGACTAGTGGGACAATTGTCTTGGACCAGATTGCCACAAGGATTCAAAAACCCCCCTACCCTCTTCGATGAGGCTCTTCATCAGGAGCTGGCCTCCTTCAGAGCTGAAAATCTTCAGCTAACATTGTTGCAGTACGTAGATGATTTACTCTTGGCAGCATCAACTAAACCTGAGTGTCTCCAAGGAAGCAAGAGACTGCTGGCAGAACTTGGTGAGTTGGGGTATCAGGCTTCTACTAAGAAGGCTCAGTTATGTAAAACTGAGGTCACCTATCTGGGATACACCCTGAGAGATAAAAAGCGATGGCTGACAGAAGCCAGGAAAAAGACTGTCACCCAGATTCCTGTCCCGACCACCCCACGCCAGGTAAGAGAATTCCTGGGCACTGCTGGTTTTTGTAGACTATGGATTCCAGGTTTCGCTATGCTGACACCCCCCTTATTTCCCTTCACCAAGGAGGCTCACCAAAGAGGGAGGAGGGTTCACCTGGACCTCTGAACATCAGAAGGCCTTTAAAGATATCAAAAATGCCTTGTTAACGACACCAGCCTTAGCCCTACCGGACTTAACCAAGCCTTTCACTCTATATGCGAATTAAAGGGCAGGGGTTGCCAGAGGCGTTCTTACTCAGACTTTAGGACCTTGGAAGAGGCCGGTGGCCTACTTATCTAAGAAACTGGATCCTGTTGTAAGCAGATGGCCCACATGCCTGAAAGCTATTGCGGCTGTGGCCTTACTTGTCAAAGATGCTGATAAACTGACTTTGGGACAGCAGATTACAGTGGTGGCACCCCATGCCCTTGAAGCATTATCAGGCAGCCCCCTGACTGTTGGATGACTAATGCTAGAATGACCCACTACCAAAGCCTATTATTGACTGAGAGGGTGATATTTGCCCCCTCTCCCCCCGCCGGCCAGAATCCTGCTACTGTACTAACTCTACTACCTGAGGCCAATGACTCTGCTCCCATCCACCACTGCCCTGACATCCTGGCAGAAGAAGCAGCTTCATGGTTGAAGAGGACGGTAAACGAGTCCTGCCTCAAGAAGAAGAAGAATGCAAGTATGTCACCAATTTACACCGTCTGACTCACCTAGGAGAAAAGAAACTAAAAGATGTGGTAAGGTCCTCTGACTATTATGTAATTGGACTTTCTGATTTAACAGCGGAGGTAGTCAGGAACTGCAAAGCTTGTGCTCTAATGCCAGACCTTCCATGTATAACATGGGGAAAAGACTCAGGGGAGATCGACCGCGGGCCTATTGGGAAGTGGATTTTACAGAAATTAAACCGACTAAATATGGAAACAAATATCTTTTAGTTTTTATAGATACATTTTCAGGGTGGGTAGAGGCTTTCCCTACAAGGACTCAGATTGCTAATGCAGTGGTTAAGAAGATTCTTGAAGAAATTTTTCCGAGATTTGGAATACCCAAAGTAATTGGGTCTGATAATGGACCCGCTTTTGTTGCCCAGGTAAGTCAGAGACTGGCCACTCAACTGGGGATTAAATGAAAATTACATTGTGCCTATCATCCCCAGAGTTCAGGACAGGTAGAAAGGGTGAATAGAACCCTAAAAGAGACCTTGACTAAATTAGCCTTAGAGACCGGCGGGGGGGGGGAGGGGGACTGGACAGCCCTCCTTCCTTTTGCCTTGTTCTGGGTCAGGAACACCCCGGGACGATTCAAGTTGACACCCTATGAGATTCTCTGTGGGGGGCCGCCTCCTGTCACTGAGGCAGCTGGAATATTTGACCCTGATGTTGTCCTTTCTAACCCCTTGTTCACCTGCATGAAAGCCCTTGAAGTAGTTAGGCATGAGACCTGGGAGCAGCTCAGAGAGGCTTATGAAGCTGGAGACCTGGGGGGGCCTCATCAGTTCCAGGTTGGAGATGCTGTACTCATCCGGTGCCATAGAGCTGGGAACCTTGAGCTTTGCTGGAAAGAACCATACCTGGTGCTCCTGACCACCCCCAATGCAGTGAAGGTAGAGGGCATCTCTGCTTGGATCCACGCCTCGCACGTAAAGAAAGCTCCTGAACCTCCTAAGGATGAGTGGAGATTGGAAAAGACTGTGGACCCTCTTAAGCTATGCCTGCGTTGCAGGTACTCTTCAGATGGGGAATGACAACCCCAATACCCCTCAAAAACTCACATGGCAGGTAGCTTCCCAAACTGGGAAAGTCATTTGGTCGATCCCTAAGGTATCCCCAACTCTCTCCTGACTTCTGCCAGCTAGCTGCAGGCCTGGAACAGTGGGATATTCCTGAGGCAGACCCCCAGAACCTCCCTGAGAGGGACCCTTGACAAAGACACCCTAAAGGGCTAGGAGCAGAGTTTGGGTGTGGGAGGCCAGAGGGACGCTGTGGGCTGGCTCAACAAGGTTTTTTTGTCTGTCCAAGGAAAGGTAGGGACAGGAGTGCGGCTAGGCGGTGTGGAGGATGTTGGCTCTGTTTAACTTCTGGATGCCCTTACTATGAGGGCATCGCCACGTTGGGTACTTTTAATACCATCACTAACCATAACGCCTGCTCATGACATGAGAAGAACAAACTGACCCTAACTGAAGTATCAGGGAAAGGGACTTGTTTAGGAAACCCACCTGCTCCCTATAAACACTTATGCAATGAAACCCTGAGGTCTCCAAAGACTGATACCTGATACTTATATCCTGGCATAGATAAATGGTGGGCCTGCAACACAGGATTAACTCCCTGTGTTGCCATTTATATCTTTAATGGTACCAAAGATTATTGTATGTTAATACAGCTTATGCCTAGAGTACTCTATCTCCCCACACATGCCTTTGTGGATGAGTTTGATTTCCGCCCTAAGCGATTTAAGAGAGCCTATTTCCCTGACTTTAGCTGTAATTTTAGGATTAGGTGT
The DNA here is from genome assembly GCA_907164525.1 of Lophiomys imhausi. Lineage (NCBI taxonomy): Eukaryota > Metazoa > Chordata > Mammalia > Rodentia > Muridae > Lophiomys > Lophiomys imhausi. The sequence continues at coordinate 5,686,102 of CAJQZJ010032834.1, forward strand.
GGCACTGGAACAGCTGCCCTAGTAAGATTAGGTTCATTCCTGAGAAAAACAAGTATAGGGTGTGTTTCCTGCTAATTATCTAAAGAATGAGTTGGTACTTTCCACTTGTGATTTCCCCCATCCCCTTAATCTGTGGTGCTCCCCTATAAAACCTTTGCCCTCAGGCAGCTGGGGTTCTATGAGTTGTGTCCTCAGTGCACTGATCCCTGAAATAAACCTCTTTCGATTGCATCAAGAAGGTCTCTTGCGAGTTTTTGGGTGGCCGTGATATCACGAGTGTCAGGTGAGGGACGTCCCTCTCCCGGGTCTTTCATCACAAGAAGAGGAAGGGAGGACCAGGAAGGAGATGCTATGTTCTAACGGAGGAGCATACGGCAGAGAACAGTTTTCTCTGAGAATTACCATGATGGAGAGAAACAGAGGACATGGAGTATATTGTTAGTAATACGGGGCTTTATCTGGAGAAGTAGAAGGTTAGCTTAGAGAGTCAAGATTTGCCTAGCTCCAATGCTTGAGGCTTATTAAAATAAACTGGTCTCCATGTAAGTTTATTTGTGGGTAGCAGGTTAGGGATTAACTGCCAACCTAATAAATATATGTAATAATTATTAACAAAATTAATTATTTCTACAGGAAGAGGAGTTGTTTTCCAATTCCTTCCCAGCCTCCTGAAGTGTGCATGGTATTTCCTATACAATTTCAGCAAAATCAAAATATTTATTAGGGATTAAATATGGATATAATGAAAGGTTTGAAAAGGATTATTCTTTCTTTGGATCTATTGCTCCATGGTATTATGAGTATCTTTTTGGTTGAAGTAGTTATACACAATGGCTGCCATATGATTGTCATATAATTGCTAAAATAGTTCTTAGCCCCTCCCAATTTGTTCAATGCTAAATGTGCATGGAAAGTTTCAACATCTAGGACTAAGGAGTAATCCTGGGAATGTCACACATGAAATGCTGACAGGGAGTGGTAATGGGTACCAATAGATTATCAGTTGTGTAATAAAGCTCCTGCAGCCCTCCCACATATTAGGGACATAGACAAGGCTGCTTGGATGAAAACAGATACAGGATCTGATGCTGGACCCCAGTTCTAGGCAGACAGACTGAAGGAGAGCATAAAAGATCAGAGAAATTTTGCATAGATCTGATATGTGATAATAAGCTGTTTGGAATTTCCTTTAGGCTCCTACAATTGAATTCCTGGCTTCCAGGAAACTACATTATGAGCTAGCTTCTAAGAAAGGCAGAGGAGAAAACTGAAGGCTTCTGGGCTCAGCAAAGCCTCCTGCTGGTTGAAGATCCTTGAATAAACAAACCAGGGGCCCTTTGTCAGTCTAATTAAGACTGCCTGCTGTTAAGCAATAAAGCCACAAGCCAAAGACTGACTCTTACAGTCAAAGCCTAAAGAGAGCTGAATTGCTCAGTTGGTAAGGTGCCAACCTTTATATCTGGAGATTCAGGGTTCAAACCAGATCTTCCTTTACTTTTGAGTTCCCTGTCACCATCAGCAGAAGAGACTACCAGAGCTATCAGCCTAAGAGATAAAGCAGAAGCCTACGTTGTCATCCTATCCTAAGATACTCTGTGTGTCAGGGCTGGTCCCTGGGCTGGTCAGGGCTGGGTGGAACGGTTTCCTGTGCAGTAAGCAATTACTCTCAAATCCAATCCTTTGTGAGTTTGATTCCAGATTCTAGCTAGAGTCTGATTTCTCCACATGGCTCTGTGGTCTGCCTACATAGACCCACATGCCCCTCCCCTATCCCTCCTCCTGGCTTCCTGCACCCATCCTGAACTAAACCTGGCTCCATTCAAAGGCCAGAAATTGGCATACCAAATTTCCAACTTCTCACTGCCACAGACAAGTGATTGCCAATTATCTTATATCTAAACTTGCTCTGCTCTATGCTCCCAAAGTCTTATTCCTAAGGCTGTTCTTCCCTACTCTTAAAAAAAAAAAGTCTTTTATTGGGGCTGGAGAAATGGCTCAGCAGTTAAGAGTACTGGCTGCTTTTCCAAAAGATGGAGTTCAAATCTGAGCACTCACATGGCAGTTCACAGCTGTCTGTAATTGGCAGGTGAGGTGGTCTAGGCCAGTCTGGTCTACAGAATGAGTGCAGGACAGCCAGGGCTGTTACACAAAGAAATCGTGTCTCAACAAAACAACAAGGAAAAAGCCTTTTATCCCTGATTTCTCTGCACTCTGCTTTCAAAAGAAAAAAAAATTACATATATATCTTAAGATATGTATATTTTAAGATCATGTTGTGAACTCTTATCTAAGGATTTATAATTTGTTCATTGGGTATGGTTTAAAATCTATATAATCTGCAGCAATATTTGTAAACTTATATAACAAAAAGCTTATAATTATATATATGATTCAGCTCTTTTTAGGGCATATATATTTGTGTGTATGTAATTCAAATTCAACTCTGCATGTATGTAACTTGGATTTAACTCTATGTGTATATGTGCAAATAACTTGAATGCAATTCTCAATTATATATTTATCTATAGAAACACAAATGTTTTTAAATATCAACTAAGTTGACCACATGGTTTGCAATCTGCCATGTGACTTTAGCATCTTTAGATGACTTCATGATATAAAGCAACAATTATTAAACTTCTTAGTCCTAATGATCTCTCTTTAATATTGTATCTTCTTTTAGACTAAGCAAGTGACAGTCTCATATTTTAAATGGGTGTGGATTTTTATGATAGAAATTCTAAGTTATATTTTTACAACAGATTGTATATGTGATTCAACCCTGGTTTAAAATATTCTTTATATGATAAAGTCTCAAGGTAAAAAGGTAATTTAAAAATGTATTTCTAACTACTTATGTCTTTGCTATAGCTCTTGGATGAGTGAATGAATCCTGTTTTTTTCTCCTGCCACCAGCTACCTGAGGCTCCGAGTTCACCTCTGGGCTTTCTGGCCAATGGATTTGGTATAATATAAATTTATTTATTTAAAAAAATTATTTAATAATATTATTATTATTTAATAAATAAATAAGTTATTTAAATATGGACAATTTTGAAGTTGTTTTATACTGTTTTACTTTATTACTGGCTCTGGAAATGGGTTATTGTTCACTCTTTTTCAGACTCAGACATGTTTTTTAAAGTGCAGGGTCAAAATCAGGATTACTGACATAAATTATTGGATACAGTTAAAACCTATAACTTGGGGTTAGTAGTTGAAAGTTTGTGCTTAGATAATCTTAAAGCATGTGATATGATTTCAAAAGTACTTTTAAGTTGGGAGATATTAATTTTAGAGACATTGAAGTGTTTACATGGTTAGAACTTGGTTTTACCTTCTAAAAATTATTTTTATGCTCTATGTCTTCACTCTTAAAAAGGTTAAAAATCGCTGTCTTAAAATATGTTTAGTCTTGTTTTGCTAATATTAAGTTCTAATATAACTTTAGATTTTTATAAGCTATAGATTTTTATAAACTAAATCATAAGGAAACTGTTATGTTTTATAATGGTACATCATAAGGCAGAAAGGTTCCTAGTCTTTTTATGAATTAGATTTATGGATTAAAAGGTTTTATTTTGATACTAGAAGAGCTTCAATTCAGAATCATGATTTTTTTTAAAGCTCTAAACCTAACAGGGATGGAACTTAAAGTCCTAGTCTCATTAAAGCTAGTAGAATTAAGGAATGCAAGTTAATAGTCAGTCACCTTATAAATGATCAAATCCTTTAATGTATTCAGAAATATATTTATAGTGTAGTCATGCTAAGAATTAATGTAATTAGTTACAAGTTTAAGTTTTATTTAGCCTCCTGTACATGTTTTCAAAGTTAAGAAGAAACAAAGTAACTAGAAACAAAGTTTGTCTATTTAGATATACTTTAGATTGACATGTGGTCCTCAAACACTTCAGAGATCTGAAGAATATGGTATTTAAAATGTGTGTGTGTGTTGTTTAAAGCTCTTTGTGATAGACATGCCAGCTCCTGACAGCATCCCTAATCTCTTCCAAAGAAGATAATGGGCATAGAAGAACCTCCACCTGAAACTTGCTATAAATATGGCAAAGCTGGACACTGGGCTATATACACTGCCCTTTGCTTTGACTGCTAACATCACTGTCCAAATTGTGGACAGGCAGGACACTGGGAAGTTGACTGCCTTACTCTGCCTAGATAAGCCAACAACAGCCCCTCCAAGTTCCTGCTTTACAGAGAAATCTGTCAGATCTTCTGGGATTGGTGGCCAAAGATGGATGCCCAACCTATACAGAGGAACCTTGGGTGACTATCCAGATAGCAGGCAAGCTTCTGTCACTTTTATAGACTCGGAAGCTGCTTGGTCTGGACCTCCTGCTTACTCAGGTGAAATTTATCATTCTCAAGTCTCTAATAAAAGATTTATCAGTTTAATAGCAGAGACCAAGGCTTTAGATGCCTTCTCAGTCCTCTTCATGTATAAAAATCAGGCTTCAAGTCCCATTCTCCTAGAGTTGCCATTATTAGGTCTAGACACAATCTACTTTGTTACCAGACTCAGAAAACAGGTTTCAGAGTAACTTTTTACTATTCCTTTATATAAAAGAACTCGATTTTCAGTGACTTCTCCCAGTTATCAACCCCTTGAGTCTCATTCATGGTAAATAATTAGATAGGAAAGTTTATGTAAGGTCTGAGGATACAGAAACTTTGTTATGAGGACCTAAGAAAAATATTTTAGGGTCTAAGAAGGTGTTTTAAGGTTGGTAAATGCAAGTGAAAGTCTAAATGGTGATACAAAAGTGATTTTAAGTTATATAAAAAGAATGAAAAATGTTTCAGATTTCTTCCCCTTGCTATACTACTATTGTATTAGAGCTTCAAAAGTTCAGAGTTCTAACACTGATCAATGGAGTTCTGATAAATTACGAGTCTAACTGGTAAAGCCTTCCATTATATGACACATTACCATAGTCACAAGTTCAAGATTTTAAATTTCCTTTGGTTTGTCTTTTAGGTATAGACTTAAAAAGTTTCTCATTGTGCTAAAACTATATACATCCAATCTTCTGAATAGAGGAAAGAAGTCCTTCTTTCACAATCTGTAGTCATACTGAAAATCAAGATCTAGTGTAAACAAAGCATTTTAATTATCTAATGTATCCATTCTGCTTTATTTACTGTCCTTAATTTATTGTGCATAATCCCTCTACCTCCCTTCCACCCCTCATTCCCTTCAACCCCCAACCCTAGGTGGGAGAGAAAGAAGGTTAGAGGGAGAAGGGACGTAGGTCTCCTTGAGCTACTTCCTGCTGATTAGGGTCGTTGGATTCTTTGGGGGTAATATAAGTCTCATTAGAAGTTCAGCAAACCAGCAAACCAGGAGACAGCAGCAGTAAGAATAAGCAGCAGTTTGGGGGAGCACCAGTAACTGGGAGAGCAGCAACCATTTTCTACCTTGTAGCCCTTTCTCTTCTTTGTAGAGCTTTCTCCTTCTTTGTAGACCCTCTTTGCTCTTATTACTTTGTAAAGCCCATTCTCCTTTACTTCTTTGTAGAACCTCTTCTTTCTTTTTTGTGAAGCTTACTTCTTTGTGGAGCTCCTTTTCTCTTTTAGCCCCCTTCTCCTCAGGCTCTGGCTTTTCCTCCCTTCTTTGTAGAGCCCCCTTTGTGGTAGGTTTAGTGTTAGCATATAATAGCATAAGAAACTTGGAATAAGGCTGGACTTTAAGATAAAAGACTTACTTACATGCCCTTGGGAACTCGCCAAGGACCAGGACCTCTTTGATCTTAGGGCTAGGGGCAGGACATGCCCCCAGAGATGCCTGCCCTCCAGAGGTCTCCCGTCATTTCAAAGCCATCTGTGAAAAGCATCTGAATGACACTGCCTGGAGGCATGACTTAGATGTATCCCAAAGCTTCTGCCAACAGATGAAGATATTTAAGGCAGGATTCACGTGGACAGAAGCACTCTCTCCTGTTCCTGACTCATTCAGCAGCATTTTCCTCATCTGGCAGAGAAACTTGCTTCAATCTCATTGGAAAGCTTTACCCTCTGATGTTGACCCGTTTTGGTTCTGGAGAGAAGAAGGATTCTCCCTGAGATTTGGGAGTGCTTGGGTGCGGTGGAGCTCAGGGACTTCAGGCCTTGGCAGTCCATAAGCATCTGAATAGGTGAACCTTCTGGGAAACTTTCATATGTTAATTGGTCTTAAGACCACAGAGGCGATTCCTGCTTGATGAACTGTCTTTAAGACTGAAAATTTGTATGAAGACCAGCCATCCATCAGAACTCACGCTCAGAGGAAAATATCATTTTGAGAAACCTTAGTAGGTTAATGTTAAATGCTTGTATTATAGGTACTAAGAAGTTTTAGGTGTTAGGTTTCAGAGTTAGGGTTTGGGTTTAGAATTTAGGAATTTGTTATCTTATTGATAGGTACTTGTTAAGTTTTAATAAATATATGTGTGATAAATGAAAATTTACTGTTACAGACATTCCTGGGTGGAATAGTTCTCCATTTCCCCATAACATCTCCTCATTATTTTCCTGTGCCCACATCACCATGAAAAGCCCACTAGCAACAGCAACGAGACCAAGAGAGGCCCAGGGCCAGACATTGCTTGAGTGAATCACAGGGGATGGAGTGGAATCTCAGGATCTCAGTCACCCAGGAAGAAACTCGAAGCGACTCTGCCATCTAGTGAGCCATCCCTTCTGCACACTGGTGCTGATCTCGGCTATGCATGGCTCCTTCCACCTTGATGTCTGTTCTACTTACATAAAAATCAAACAAGGTCCCTCTGGGCTTTATGCTGATTTCATACAGAGACTCAAAAAGATGATATTTAGAAACAAGAAAAAGGGGAACAAACTCAAGAGGTATTATTATTATTATTATTATTATTATTATTATTATTTTGGCTTTTTGAGACAGGGCTTCTTTGTGTAGCCCTGGCTGTCCTGGACTCACTTTGTAGACCAGGCTGGCCAGGAACTCGCAAAGATCCACCTGCTTCTGCCTCCCAAGTGCTGGGATTAAAGGCGTGCGCTACCACCGCCCGGCTCCAGAGGTATTATTAAAACAACTAAGTGCCGGGCGGTGGTGGCGCACGCCTTTAATCCCAGCACTTGGGAGGCAGAGGCAGGCGGATCTTTGCGAGTTCGAGGCCAGCCTGGTCTACAAAGCGAGTCCAGGACAGCCAGAGCTGTTAAACAGAGAAACCCTGTCTCGAAAAAAAAAAAAAAAAAAAAAAAAAAAAACAACTAAGTTTTGATAATACCAATGAAGACTGCCAAGGATACTTCAGGACTCAGAGAAAGACAGGTAATTTTATGGACTTTTAAATTATGTAGAAAAATGAAAACCTAAATACATAGAACAAAATTATCTGCTTTAAAAACCTATGGTGTTCAAAGACACATGTCCACAAAGTGTTGTAATTGTGAGCAACCTGGCCACTTAAAGAAACAATGTAAATTGCCCTTACAAGAAAAGAATACTCAGAATCAGGGAGCTCATGGCTTATGACCTAAATGGAAGAAAGGAAAACATTGGGCTAAAGAATGCTGATCTAAATATAAGTACGGCTCTGCATGGTCTAGCAACTATAACAATACCAACCAAGAACCAGTAAATAGATTGAGGGCCTCACTTTCATGCCCCACAAAATTAAAAGTGTTAAATCCAAATGCAGCTTCAGACTGTAATCAATTTATTCTTTCATTACAAGCTGGTACACAAGGAAGTTCTGTTATTGATATTCCTTGCCCTAAAGATATTGTCATTTTGTCACTTCAATATCCTTTTAAGTTTCACATAGGATATTGTGAATCTGGACTACCAGAAACAGTTGAACTTTTATTTGGTCACAGTAATTTACCTATGAAAGGAATCATAGTTTATACAGGAGTCATTGGTGAAGATTATCCAGTGGAATTGCAGTCATGATCACAGTGCCCACTGATTGCCAATATAAATTAGGAAGAAAATTACCCAATTACTAGTATTGTCTTATGTAGTCCCTTCATGGAAAATATCCCTGGAACTGATATCTCTAGTATAACCATAGAAGAATGGCTACCTGAATGGCCTGGGATGGAGATAAATTCAACCCTCATAGGTTTGGGAACCATTTACTGTAAAGATATTAGACAAAGTGTTACAAAATTATAATGAATAGACCGGAAGGCATAGCATAGTGGCAGTTCTATTGCCTTATGTTACTCATGTTCCCATTAACTCTTTGAGGAAGAGACATTCTACAACAAAACAATGCAAATTCTCTAGTGCTACCTACTCTTCAGAAGCTCAATGGTTTATGAAAAAGATGGGACATCAGAAAGGAAAAGACTCTCAAGGAATTATTGAAACTATATCCTAAATCATAAAAATAAATTGAGTTTTTCATTAGGTGCCATTGAAAATACACCACCTATCAAAATTACATGGAAATCCAATGAGCCTGTCTGGACACCTCAATAGACCCCGTCTAAAGAAAAGTTACAGGCTCTTCACGAGTTAGTCAGAAAAAAATGGGCACCTAGGAACTCCACTCCCCCCTTTTTTTTCTCCCTGGATTTATCTTGTTTTTGTAATTAAAGAGAAATCTGGTAAATGGAGATTATTGATTGGTTTATGGAATGTTAATGCCACCATGTGGCCAATGAAAGCTTTACAGCCTGATTTACCTAAGCCCATGGCTATTAAAGACTGGACTTTAATAGGCTTGGATTTAAGAGTCCTTTTGTACTATACACATTCATCCTCATGATTAGGTGCATTTTGCCGTTTCTGTTCCCTCACACAACCAATCATTTCACCTACCTGGCGGGTCCGCATCTTTGCTCCTCCCACCCCTGCCCTGACCATTTCCATTTTTTCTTCTGGCCCAGTCCTGCTGTCCTGTTTTATGTTTGCCCTCCACATGCCCTGGCCAGACCAGGTTCCACCCTCCTTGGTGATGGCTCCGCTTCCACAGTCCGGGCCCTCCCACATACCTCTAACCCCAGGACAGAGTCCAACCTTCCCTGCCTAAGCAGGACCCTAACTCTCTGACCCTGCCCTCCCAGGTTGCCATGGCTACCTCCAGCAAGGACAGCCCTCACAACACGCTCTCTATCTTCTATTTCTCTCCAGCAACTGCTGCAGCTCCTGAACCTTCAGAGGCTGAAGTCAGTTCTCCTAAGTCCTCACCAAGAATGATGGGAATTTAAGATTAGATCAAGTTCCTCACCCCATACTTCAAGGCGATTTTTTGGCGGTGGAGGATCCCTATCTAAAATAAGCTACAGTAAGGGAGCTGAGTGAGGACAGCAGTTGGTGGCACTGTTTTTACTTTTGATTTTTCTTGAACAAGGAAAATATTCTTTTTTTTTTTGCCTCTTTTACCAATTTAAACATCTGATTATCTAGTTTTTATTCATTCAAGAATTTGTTATCTCTTCCTCATGATTAATATCCTCCTTATTTTCCTGAAGTATTTTGAGAACAGTCTGAATTAGTTGTCGGTCAAGTGACCCCAAATTGAACAGGGATAGTTTTCCCCTAGTTCATCTTTCTTTTCAATGTTCTTTCAGAATTTGTCTCATACTTCTTCATCTAAAATCTTTCTCATGAAAATCAGAGATTATAATCACAAAGGACTTGCAAGAATTCTAATAGAGGTAATCTTAATACTTGTGCTCCCTTTTTCTTTAAAAAATGATGCATGAGCCGGGCGGTGGTGGCGCACGCCTTTAATCCCAGCACTTGGGAGGCAGAGGCAGGCGGATCTTTGTGAGTTCGAGGCCAGCCTGGTCTACAAAGCGAGTCCAGGACAGCCAGGGCTACACAGAGAAACCCTGTCTCGAAAAACCAAAAAAAAATAAAAAATAAAAAATGATGCACAAGCTCAACATACGTAAAGCCTCCCCATCATTCTCATTCACCTCCTGTGACGTCCCCACTCTCTTATCTCATTGCCAACTTCCAGTCCCTATTTAGCTCTTGCCACTGCTCTAGAGGTGGGTGGACCTGGGAGAACAGAGCTAATAGAAGAGCTGGACTGAAGTCGCATGCAATAGCCACCTTTATACAGAGCCCGAGTCAATTTATACTCTGAGAGTTAGGAAATGTCACCTGAGTAAGTTCTCATGAATTCAAGCTGTGTACATTGACAAGAACAAGCACACATGTAGCACAAACATGTTTCCCATAGAAACATATAAAGCATGGTTCAAACTTTTAATTGAACAACACCACCAATCAATAATGAGTGATCTCTGTAGAAAAAAATTAATTAAATTTGGTTACCAGTTTTTATATTATATTTAATTGGTTTGGCAGCTAATCCTTAACCATCCATTATAAAAAAGCACACAGACACATGATGGATTTTAACAAGCCTTGGCCTGAATTGTGCAATCCTAGCCCATCTAAACTAGCTCGTAATTCTATTACCCAAATATGACCCCATATATACATACATCCCTTGGACTGCCATTCTCCACGATATGCCAATGTTCCTGGCCATGTGGAATGAGGTTCTTTTTCCTAACCCATGGTGTGTGCCTCCTTCCTGCTGCTCCTGGCTGAAATGCCTTCTTCTTCCTCCTGCTGGCTGGAATGAATTAATCCTCTGTACAGGCTTCCTGTTCTAATCTCAGGAAGTCCTGCCTTTCTCTATCTTTGCCCAATCTCAGGCCTTGGCATTTTATTTAACCAATAAGAGTCAATATAAGTAACAGACAGCAAACAGGACCGATTAATTAACATTTAGAATGCTTAACACTACCCCAACAGATCTCACTCACTCCTATGTGCTATCCTTGAGAGGAGCACAAAAACATACTGCAAGAACAATTCTGTTATTTGAAGAACCTGAGGTCACAAGTCTCTTCTCCTGTTTTTTTGGAGGGTTCTCACAAGCACTCAGAATTCTCACATGACTTCATTCCAGGACTGTGTTCCAACAATACCCATAAATTAGATTATTATTATTCCTGTTTTCTAAAAAATAACATATACATGAAGAAAGCAAGTTTTACAATGTGAAATCTTGTATGTTTGTCTTTACAACATTTGCATATCTGGTGCCCAAGGAAGCCACAATAGTGCATCAGATCTTCTGGACCTGGAATTACAGGTAGTCCTGAGCCATCTGCTATGGGAGCTAGGAAACACAGCTGGGCACCTATCAGAGGAGTCAACTTCCCAGATCCCAAACATATTATAATGCAGAAAATAAAGATGCCCCAATACTCATTCTATCACTTGTAGGTGATAAAATTCCCCGATACATGGTCATCGAAGAATTGAATGGATATCTATCTCTTGGTGAATGGACTCTGTATATTGCTTTTCATTGTTATTTTTAAAACAGTTCTCTTGATGAGAGTGAAGACAATAAAAAACTTAGTTGAGTAGAGATGAGTCCAGATTGTATTAGGGAAAGATCCATAATGTGAGATATGGTTGTTTGGTTTGGGGGAGGGGGTTATTGCTATTGCTTCTGGGTTTTGTTTTGGATTTTTTTGTTTTGATTTTATGAGACAGGGACTTTCTACATAGCTATACGATCCTGAAACTCACTATGTGGTCCAAGCTGTCCTGAAACTCAGAGAAATCCCCCTGCCTCTGTCACTCAAGTGCTCATATTACGGGCATGCACCACTACATCCAGCTGAGATGTTTTTAAAATGACCTGTCTTTGAATCAGAGAATGAAAGGATGATGTAAGATTTAAACAGGAACCATCATTCTTTTGATGAACAGTAACACTTCTTGGAATATTTCAATGTATTAATTACGACTGGTAAATCATTTCTTATGTTATCAATATCTTGGTTATTTTCTTTGCTTTCTTAGTTGTATCTTTAATAAATTTTACTTATGTGTATTCACCTGTGCCATGGTGAGCATGTGCCAGTCAGAAGACAACTTACAGGTGTCTATTCCCTATTTCCTCTAGGTGCATTCTAGCGATCAAACCCAGGTAGTGGAGTTTTGCACCAAATACTTTCAACTGGTGAGTGAACTCACTGGCCCTTTGTGGTAGGGTTAGTGAAGTCAGTGAAATTAATAGACAGTCAACTTAGTTAGCATCTAGCAGCACTGTGATTCTGGATTAGCAAAAGCTTGGCATACCTTTACGTGAAAGATATGGGCAGAGCCAATTATGGCCAGACAATATGCCCTTAAGAAGAAACCTTGCAAGCCACACAGATGACATTGAGGTGACAGGAATCCTGAGAGACCCACTGCTGACATTGATGCACTGTTGTAGGGGCGCGTCTTGGGAAAGCCTGTGATAAACCACTGCCGAAAATCACTCCAAGATCATCACAACATATGAGGAGATTTAAGACAGAGACCAAGCAATCTCTTGACCCCTCTGCCATCACCCACAAAGAGGCCATGCTGTCATCTTGTGCTCACCCTCCGGGAATCCCCACTGGGGAAGGGGGTAGCAAGATACGCCATTGGCAGAGTTGTACCATTGCAATCCAACAACAACAAAAAAAATCTGTCACAGACTTGCTAAGGCAGAGTCCTTTAGAATTGTCTACCTTGGAGCTCTAGAGCACCAGAAAGGTGAGTGAAACAACGGAATTGGAAGCAGTTTGGATAAGCTTTTGGTCTTGAAATATTTGAGCCCTGAGACCGTGGAGGCAATTCTTGGCTGATTGAAAAGACTGCCTTACATCCGTGGTCAGAACAGATTAACTTTATAAACTGGCCTTATGAATGGACAAATAAGGCTCAACAGACTAAGATTGAAAGACCTGTTGGGATAGATGTAAACCAGCCATCCTGTATGTACCTACACCAAGAGTATTAATATCCTTTTAAGGAACTTAAAATAGTGTTAAGTGTTTGTTTTTTATAGATATTAGAGTATTTTAGGCATTAAGATATTCTTAACTGAGGCCTCCTTGTCTTATGTGAATGAATGGGAATTTTCTTCCTTTCTTTCCCTCATTGGCGCCCAGAAGGTTAATAAATTCTGAGCCTTGAGCCAGCCTCCTGCTGGCTGCCACTTTTCTTAGAAGTAAAAGACCCAAGAATTTTTCTTCCTAGCTGAAGCCATTTTCACAGCCTGCTGTTGCCCAGCGGGAGGGATTAGCCAGAGAAATCAGAGAATTTCTTGGGCCCCCAAATAGCCATAGTCATCAATAGAGAGCAAAATGCTAGGAACTTGTAATTTCTAGCTCCAAGAAGTTGAAGAGTTGAAGATTCTGTTTACAATCCTCTGTTGTTTACAGTGAAAAGCCACAGCTGCATCGCTTGTACTTCAGGCTTAGCTGATCAGGATTTCCAGCTGTTAAACAATAAAAGACATAGTCAAGGAATGGTTTTAGCTATGAAAAAAAAAATCGGAAAGTTCCTGTAGATCAATGAGTAAGGCATCTGACCTTAAACCAAAAGGTCTAACTTTCAAATCTGTTCTTTCTGAGTTCTTGTCACAATCACCAGCTCCAAGTAACAAGGCTACCAGCCTGGAAGATTAAGAACTGAGACATTGGTGACTCTATATCCCATTCCCAGGGAAATTTCTGTTGAATGTCAGGGCTGGATCTGTGGCAAACAACCAAGAAATGCTTGTCTCTTTGTTTGGAATGTGAAGTAATGCCAACTAATATTCTTACCTTAACAGTGAGGTTCCTGCAGGTTTCCAACATCACATCTTTGTACAGACTCTTCTGGTAAGGATCCAGCAAAGCCCACTCTTCATGAGTGAAGTTAACATGAACATCTTCATAGGTCTCATCAGCCTAAAATATCCCATACATGCATGCAATAGAAATGGTGAGGCTGATTGTATTGTAAATGCACATTGATAATATATTTATATAATTCTGGCTGCTCTACATTTATTCCATATCACAGAATTTCAAATGCAGTCACCAGTCATTTTGAATCAAACAAAAAAGGTGGATCATACCTCTCATTTCTGGGCCTACTGAATTCCATATGACATTGCAAGAGAAATGAATATTAACAGATAATACAGAGATCAACACTATTGAGTATACATTAGCAAAATTGTATCAAAATCCCTAACTTCAAAAAAGGATGGACAAGATGGAGGTAGATGCACACCTTATATCTCAGACCTCAGGAGGCAGAGACAGGTGAATCTCTGTGATTTCTAGGCCAGCCTATGTAGTGATTTCCCTGATAGCTAGAGCTACACAGTGAGACCCTGTCTTAAACAAACAAGCATAGAAAGAAAATTTCAAGCCTGACTTGAAATTCCTCCAAAGAGTTAAACACTCACACCAGTTCAATATTAGTCTATCAGAAAACTGAAGTGTCCCATTTTAAACCCTAAGAGGAATATGATATTCCTACAAAGGAATGCATTTTTAGTAAGTTACTGATGGAGAGATCAAAGAGTTCCCAAAAATATTAGCAAATAAGTGTTGATACAAAATCAAAACCAAAAACAACAACAAAAAAAAACAAAACAAAAGAAAGAAAGATAGGTCAAAAGTTAAGATCACATGTTGGTTTTGCATAGGACCTAGATCAATCTCCAACACTCACTTGGAGGCTCTCAGACATTCATAACTCCAGGTCAAGAGAATCCAGTGCTCTCTTCTGTCTTCAGTAACACCAGGCACACATGTGGTACACATCTATCTATCTATCTATCTATCTATCTATCTATCTATCTAATCTATCTATGTACTTAGACTCATGCACATTTACTAAAAATAGAAAACATACACATGGTAGGGAGAATGTTATATATATGCAATCCAATGATTCTAAAGATACAGTATTAATGTCATGAATGCATGCAATCCTTGTGAAAAAAATAATACCCTTTGCCAAAGTTCAAAAGTCAAGATGTGAGTAAAGCTCAGAATAAGAGTAAATGTTTGACATGTACAAAAACCTAATTCCATTAGCCAAAAATATAAAAATAAAAATATAAGGACAGAAAAATAGCTTATCAAGCAAGGAACAACAATTGCTTCTATTTTATCTTACATTTTTTTAGGGATGGAGTCTGTAATGGTGGTGATGGTGTGGCTGCATGAGAAGGAAGTGGGCTGCTCAGTTTGAACCACCAGAAAACAAAGAGAGAAGACAAAGTGTGGTGAGTGTATAAACATTGAAAGTCCATCCCCAGAGACTAACTTCCTCCAGAAAAGATCTTTCTCCTAAAGTGTTCATAAGCATCCCAATGAAAGTCACAAACATAAGACAAATGTTCAAATACATCATCCAACCTGGGAGATTTTTCATTCAACTCATCACATTTCAACACAGGCATGAAGGCTCCCAGTCATCCCATAAAACAAAATGTATTTAGTCTAACTTCAAAGAACTCCATATTATGGAACAGAACCAACACTGTTCCAATGTCCAAAGTTTCTTCTGAATGTCAAGGCAAGGTCTTGACTGTGACATCTTATTAAATCAAAAACAAATTGTATCTTCCCAACACACAATGGCACAGAATACACATTTCCTTTCCAACAGTGTAAGAAAAGATTGAACCAAGGCAAGACTTACCTTCCTGGGCAAAAGGCAAATCTTGCAGCTTTATGTCAGGCAGGAAGGGCTTCAGTTTCAAAAGGCTTACAGGGCTCTCTGTCACTGCAACTTCTCATTTTCACTCATGGTTTTATAAAAAAGGGAAATACAATATGACTTCTTGGTAAATGTAGCCACATAGCATAAACCAAATGTGAACACCCATAAACTTCCTGGTGTCACTGAGCTCTAAGGGGATTACTCCATTAATTCTAAGAAGGAGACGTCAGAATTACATGATGTGTTTGCTTTGATTTATTTTTGACAGACTCCTTAACCTGATGTATTTACTTGATTCCCCAGACAAATAAAGAATTCTCTTATCCATGTGCCTCCAAAAAATAGCCAGGTATCAAAGGAAGCCACTAATGCTCAACAATGCTTAGACTTCAAAGAGTCCCGTGAATTTGCATCAGTCTAGAGAGCCAGCCTTGGGAAAGCACACATCCCAAGGGAACCAAAAGAATAGATTGCTGGGAGCCAGACAAGCTGCTGCCAGTGAGCAGCCATGACTGCTGGAGGCTGCACACACAGGTTAAGCCAGAGTCTTAATGCCTCACCTCATGCCCCTCCCCCCACCGGTAATCTCCATGCCTGTATTTTCCTAAGACACTTGGGACTCCTCTTTTCCACCTGTGATATCCATTCTGGTGTCTGCCCAAGCATGCCCTAAGAACTTGTACTTACATTTTCATTTTTCAGTTGCTTTGACATAAACAGACTATGGAAAGAGAACATTCTAACATTGTTTCCTTCTCAATTATTTTATGTATTTTCTGTATTCTGTATCCTGTAATCCTTAAACTACAGGCGAGTACTGAATCCCAGAATGCCATTTTGGGAGTGTGGGGTACTACCGAACTTTTAAATTATTATTATTTATTTATTTACTAACAATATTCACCTATAACAAATACCTACAATTTCTTAACTATTAATCCTACAATCCCTTTAACCTAACCACTAATCCTATTGATAATTATTTTCCTAACCTTTTAGAAGGATACAGTCTCTGGGGCAGGTCCTCAGTCGTCAGGAACACAGTTTCTGTAGTAGACCCTTTTTAAAGCACTCAGCAGTCCTTTTTCTCAGATGCAGGTTTGTCAGGGTAACTTGGCTATCACAGTCTTACCTTAAATAAGGCTTAAGGCTTTCTTCTCTCTGGGAGACCTCAGCCCCCTTCGCATCAGAAGTCTGAAGCTCTGCCTCAGAGTCCTTAAAGCCAGCCACAGTTTTGTTTAGGCCACTGTTCAGACAGATGAAACCCCTCTAGGCAAAAGCTGAGCCACAGGGTTTAGTCCTTGGCCTTTTGGTGTTTTGCTGAGGCTTTCTTTGCCCACCAGCTTCTTTCTGCCTCAGGGAGATCTGGCCATCATCTGATGGCCAGCACTTTTTTCAGCAGGACTCTTGGAGCTCTCTAGCATCAGGGGCTTCTCCTATGGATGGGGCTCCATGCACTGTCCTTAAATAGGAGGAACTCTGTTTCAGCTTAATTTGGGCTCCGCCCACTTAGCAGCTGAAAACAATGTCAGGCCAGATACTTTGTTTCTTAAGTCCATTAAGTCTTTCCTGTTTTCCTGACTTCAACCTTGTTTTGTCAGTCCATTAAGTCTTTCCTGTTTTTCCTGACTTCAACCTTGTTTTTCCACAAGCTGATAAACTAATCGCTCACAGACAAGTTGATCTTCATGCCCCGAATTGAGAGACTGTATCAGAAACCCCTATATATTTTCTAATCTAATTTAATTATTCTAACTCCCTACAGTGGGGGGAAAGAAAAGGGTTTATTTCACGAAACTGTTCATCATCAAAAACAGTGAGGGCAGAAACTCAAGAAGGGCAGGAACCTGGAGGCAGAAGTTGATGCAGAGGCCATGGAGGGAGGCTACTTACTGGTTTGCTCCCTATGACTTGCTCAGTCTGCTTTCTTATAGAAGAACTCAGGACTGGCAGCCCATGGGTGACACAACCCACATTGGGCTGGGCACTTCCCCACCACTAATTAAGACAATGCTCCATAGCCACTTTTTATTCTTTGTGAACTTCACATCTTGCACCCCAATCCCACTCATCTCTTCATCCCTTCATATTGACCCTCTGACCTTGCAATGCCCTCCCCCCCAAAAATGATTGTGGAAGCTTTAGTGTGACACACCTTTCTTGCAAGTGTTCATTGCAATGAGTCATCTGTATGGTTCGAGGTCTCTGGTTTCTGCTATACTATCAATACTGGAACCTCACTGGGATGCCTCTCGGATATCCTTTTGTTGTCCTGTGTCATAGAGATCCTGCAGCTTTGAATCTTCACCACCAGCCCCTTCATGCATTAAAGCAGGTCATAGATGAAGTAGATGTTAGCATGGGCTAACTCATAGCCCTAGATCAGGGCCTGAGTGGTAGCTGAGTTAGTCAGCCCACCAGCTCTCCTGCACCCTAACCATCAGGGTGAACTCTACAGCACTGCCAGAGCCAGCTCATCCAATGCCACATCAGGCAAGGGGCAGGGACAACTCTTCTGCTCTCATGTCCTTAAGGCTGGCTCACCCCTACCTATGCCATCAGGGCTAGCTTTACAATGCTGCTTAGGTAAGGCACAGGGCCTGCTCCCTGGAGTGCTGCAGCAGGTGAAGGACAGGACCAGCTCTCCCCCCCCCACCTCCCCCTGTCACAGGGGACAAAAGGCTGGGGAGGGGGAGGTCTCTCCCTCACCCATGCCACCACATGACAGGTGAGAGAAGGGGCCAGGTCTCCCACACTCATGCCCACAGGGCCTACTTGCCCAAGTCCCCACCACCATAACCAGTTCTACTGTGCTGCCCATGTGAAATGCAGGGCCAGCTCTTCCAGGTGCTGCAGCCAGTGTGGGGCATGGCCAGTTCTGTACAGCCCTTGGATATCAACATGGTCCCAAGTGGCAGCCCAGACCAGAGATGTCCGAATGGCCTTCCGTAATATGAGCTCCCGAAATCTACACAGACCCCCTGCTGCTGCATGGCCTCTGACCCATACATTGCCCTCAGCGGCAGCAAAGGGAGGACTTCACCGTGGTCTCAGGTGGCTTCATATTCTACTCACAACAGGCTCTTTCACTCCATCTTCACATCTCCAGATCTGCCTTTCTTCACAGTGCACAAAACAATTCTGCTTATCTTTCTGTCACAACTCTCCATCCCATACTTGTACATCATTGTGGCTTGAGCTGCAGGGAGGCCATGTGGTGGGCACAGCCTCTGGATGTCTTCCTTCTTCCCACTTTCTGAGGCAGCAGGCAGTGCCCCTGGTATTGGGATCAAACAAATGAGACTTAATGCCTGGGTTGAAATTCTTGATACCCAGACACTTCCCTTTGTTCTCAGCTCCCTGCTGTAATTCTGCAACCTCCGTATCCCTGTTGGCCACTGTGACCGTTTCCTTGGCTCCTCATCCTAAGATTTACCTGCAGCTCTGCAGCTTCTCTAAGCGTATTTGGGTTACTACCATTTCTCTCAGCTCCAGCCTGCAGTCTCATGGCTTTTTCTCTCAACTCCTTTCTGCAGTTGAGAGAAAGTATTTTCTCTTACTAAGTACTGTCATTTTATTTTCAGACTCCATTTTGATCATAAAACAAATTTAAGTTCAAATTCCCAGGCTCTAGGGTAGCTGAGGACTTTCCAGATGGCTGGACAACTTCCTCCTATTCTTCTTTTGTTCCCCAAAACATAATGATTCTTCCTAACCACAAAAAAAACAACAAACAACAAACAAACAAATGATTCTGACTGATGACAACTTGTAACTGTATCTTGGCGCAGATGCTTGTGGGTTTGGTGCTTTTTCTGCATAAGTAGAATGTTCAGGGATGCAGTCAGGCCCCAGGTGTGTGCTGCTGTCCCTGACCAGTGAGTTTTTGCTGCCTAATTCAAAGAAAGATCTTGCTTTGCGTGGACTCTTGTGCCTGCTTGGGTTGCTTTGTATTTTCAGACCCTAACATTTGGCTCATTTGCTGGGAACTAAATAGTCCCCACCTGAGCCACAAAGCCAAATCATCAGCCCCTGGGACTGTTTTACAGTGATCTGGACCTCCAGAGATAAGCGGAGTATTCTGGTTTCTGGTTGGCTCCATCTGGGACACAAGAAAAAAGAAACTGAACTCAGTGTTGCTCGTAGAGTCAGGGTGGATGGAAGACATCTCAGCCCCTCACTGGTTCCCTTTGGAGGAACACCTGGCTCTCATTCTAGGCATGCTGGTCTATGTCTGTCAGTTTGTCTCTATAGTTTTTTTCCCTTTTTCTGTGTTTCATATTTGGAGAAATGGGGCCAAACTTCATTTGCCAGCTGTTCACTCTTTGACCATTTCAAGGATATTCCGGGAGAAGAGGAAAAAAAAAAAACAGTTAAAAATTAATGCCACAGCCAATCACCAGAAACTATAAAATTCCTATCTTATGATGCTGCAGATACTAAGGAGTTGAGAGAAAAAAGCCATGAGACTGCAGCCTGGAACTGAGAGAAATGGTAGACGCCCAAATGGGCTTAGAGAAGCTGCAGAGCTGCAGGTAAATCTTAGGATGAGGAGCCAAGGAAACGGTCACAGTGGCCAACAGGGATACGGAGGTTGCAGAATTGCAGCATGGAGCTGAGAACAAAGGGAAGTGTCCGGGTATCAAGAATTTCAACCCAGGGCATCTCCAAGCAGAATAAAAGACTTGTCTGAGAACATTTCTCAAATCACAGAGGCATCCCCTCCCATGTGATCAGGGGTCCAGCATCGTGAGAGGAGCTTCCTGGCACTATGTTGTGTCTTCTGTAGTAATAGCAGACAAAGCAGGTAGCTTCAGAATGACAACTAACCAGCAGAGAAGGAGGGGAGAGAGTATCTGACATTTATGGGAGAAGGAAGATGGTCTGTGTCTTTAGTAGTATTCATGTGGGTGTAGAGATACCTAGATGGGTGTCTCATGGCAGAGCCTAGAGATTTGAGATGAGTGCCCAAGAGTATCCCCCTGGAGAGGGTAGAATGGAATAGTGGAAATAGAGAGAAGGAGTAGCTGTGGAGTTGGAATCCAGAATGTATAATGGATTGATTGATAGCAGAACCAGCAGAAAGATGCTGCTTTAATATGTTAATAGGGCAACACAGAAAGTAACCACTTGTCAAAAGTTTGAGATCTAACAATTATAATCTAAAAATGTATTTTAAAACATTGAATCAAGCTTCATGTCCCCCCGTGCTGAAGGAACTAACAATTTTTATTGAAGCATACCAAGGATCACTCATACCTTTCCACTCTGGCTGCACATTTTCAGTCATAAAAATAACGAGTCAGTTAGGAGGGCCACACTGATTTCTCCAGCTCTTCTGTTCTGGTTGAACTACAGTAATTTAGTGTAGCTACAGTAATTTGGTTTTCGAAGGAAATTCACTTGTTTATCCAAATTCTTGATGCACCCAAAAACATTTGTCAGGTCATTTCTCAATCACCGAAAATTAATTACCCGAGTCTTCACTGATGGGGTGATTAAATGTATTCAATTACTAATAGGTTGTACCCTGCCATCCTTACTATGATTTGGCAGTCACGTAAACCCCCCCCCCAAA
Source organism: Lophiomys imhausi (assembly GCA_907164525.1). NCBI lineage: Eukaryota > Metazoa > Chordata > Mammalia > Rodentia > Muridae > Lophiomys > Lophiomys imhausi. Next base: position 5,707,191 of record CAJQZJ010032834.1, read on the forward strand.
AAAAGGAGATAGATTAATATAAATTAGATTTAGTAAATATCTAGAGGTTTCTGATACAGTCTCTTAATTCAGGGCATGAAGATCAACTTGTCTGTGGGCAATTAGCTTATCAGCTAATGGACTAAAAACAAGGATGAAGTCAGGTGAAATGAGGGGAGTCTCTATGGACTAAAAAACAAGGTGGAAGCCAGGTAAAACAGGCTTCTATGCACTAAAAACAAGGTTTATGGCCTGGTATTGTTTTCAGCTGCTAAGTGGGTACAGCCCAGATTAAGCTGAAGCCAGGTGAAACAATGAAAGATCCTATTTAAGGACAAGTGGATGGAGCCAAGAGGGCCACATGCTAGGGAACCCCATGCTAGAGAGCTCCGATGTCAGTGAATCCTCACACTAGAAAGGACAACGAGTAGTTTGTATCCTCTGATGGAGAAAGTGCTGGTGGACTGATGGCCAGATCTCCCTGAGGCAGAAAGAAGCTGGTGAGCAGAGAAAGCCTCAGCAAGACAGCAAAAGGCCAAGGACTAAACCCTGTGGCTCAGCTTTTGCCTAGAGGGGTTTGACCTGTCCGAACAGTGGCCTGAACAAAACTGTGGCCAGTTTTAAAGACTGAGGCAGAGCGGCACAGTTGCTGATACAAAGGAAATAAGTTGGCCTCAGACGACTGAGGTCTCCCAGAGAGAAGAAAGCCTCAAGCCTTATTTAAGATGAAACCACCATAGTCAGTATACCCTGATGAATCTACATCTGAGATATTTAAAAAAAAAAAAAAAAAAAAAAAAAAGACTGCTAAGTGCATTAAAGGGTCTACCACAGAGACTGTGTTTCTGACGACTGAGGACCTGCCTCAGAGACTGTATCCTTCTAAAAGGTTATGAAAATAGTTGAAATAATTATCAATAGGTTTAGTGGTTAGGTAATAGGGGTTGTAGGCATATGTAGGGTTAGTAGTTAAGTGTTTATAGTTTATTAATAAATAAGTGTTGAATAATTTTTAAAAGTTGAGTTTCATTCCCCCTTGACGTTTGTAACTCTTGCCTCTCCAAAACTTCTCTGATTGGTTGAATAAAATGCCTGCAGCCTGAGTTGGGCAGAAGAGAAGTAAGTGGGGAAAAAGTAGGCAGGGAAAAGGTTAAATCCATTGGGTGTCTCTGTGTCATCATTTATAATGGTGGGTTAAGGATTAATACTGCTGACCAATTAAGTATAATAAAAATACTGGTAACAATTTAATATCTACTTCTATACTTCACTGTTACTATCAAGTGAAGAAAAAAATAGGAAAATTTCAACCTTCTTCCTGCCACCTCCCGTACTCAACTCTGACTATCTATACTAGCTTGCAAGTGGACAGTTGTGGTAGAAGTTTTGATTTCTTTAGAAACACAGTTGTGTTGAATGAATATGTTTTTTGTTTTGGTCTCAAGTATTAGATGTGGGGATATTTTGTCCACTACTGAAAAACAGACTTGTGAGAGGGGCATATAAAGCATCCTGATAGAAAAGCAAGTTATGTTTTGCTGGCTGGAAACTGTTATGTGTGGAGAGCATGCTTTGATGGACAGACTCCTTGGAGAGCTTGTGATCTTGGTCAACAAGAACTACCTTGTGCAGAGGGCATGAGGTTGGCCAGTAAAAAACATCCTTGTGGGGATTATTTGTGGGGGGGTATAAATAAAAACCCTAGAAATACGGGGGGGGGGGGGCTTTTGCTTGGCATCACTTCTGATTGCTTCTCAGTGATGCTTCTCAATACTCCAGACAATGCTTTTCAGAATCTTACTGCTGCTTTTGTTGTTGAAAATTGCAGCCCAGGTTGGGCTGAAGAGGGAGCATGAGAGCCACTGCTTCTTCAGCTGTCCTCGTTGGTGCTCCCCAAAACTGCTGCTGGTTTTCTGGTTAGCTGTGTTCCTATTGCTGCTGATTGCTATGTTCCCTTTGCTGCTTGTACCAGTTCCCATGTATGCTGTTTTGGCTGGACTGCTGACAATTTTCCCCAAGGACCTATGACTAAATAGGTCAACATCCTTTATTAATATCCTTTCTCCTATACTTTTGGTCAGTGGGTTGAAAGGGAGGTAGAAACTTTAATATTACAATAAATAAATAGTTTAAAAGACATCTTCAGTCAATGGACTCTGATACTTGCACAGGTCTCTGATGGGGAGGTGTTAAGCATTCTAAATGCTGATTGGTCCTGCTTGCTGTCTGTTACTTACTTTGTCTCTGATTGGTTAAATAAATGCTGAGGCCTGGAGACTGCACAAAGATGGAGGTAGGCAGGACTAAAGTGTGTGGGCTTTTTGAGAGAGAGTGCATCTTGGGAAGAAGAAGAAGCTTGCTGGGGAAAAGTCAGGAGCAAACAAGGAGGACACGCCATGGGGTAGATTAAAGAAGATCCTTCCACGTTGGTTTAGCATGAAGAATAATAGTCCAAAGGGACGTATGTATATAAGGGGTCATATTTGGGTAATAGAATTATGAGCAAGCTTAGATGGGGTAGGATTGCACAACTCAGGCCTAGGGTTATTAAAATCCACGTGGTGCCTGTGTGTATTCATTCATAATGGCAAGTTAAGGATTAACACCACCAGACCAATTAAATATAAATACTGGTTAAATCATTTAATTAGCCAATATTTTTTTCTACCTATAGCACCCAGCATATGGCAATTAGAATCCATGCTTACAGCCTGAGAAGGCCTGGATGAAAAGTAATTTCCTAACCAAAGAGTGGGGAGCCAAACCCAAATACATTTCAAAGGAGCAGCTTAGTTTTCTTTATATGCTAAATAACCAACAGCCTTCTAAACAAAGCTTGAAAATGGAATTAACCTCCTAAATTAAAAATAGAGAAATTCATAATGTCTCAATATGTTTGGATTCTAATTGAGTTTGTTTCTCTTAACATACAGATAATTTTAACAGTGACAATTGTGGTCTTATGTATACTTTTTGAGAAAGATTTGCCTAGGATAGGCTTAAGAAAGAGAGCTTACAGATGGAATGCTAAGTTGCTGACAATAACAATAGAGGAAGGAAGGAGGCCCGTCCTGATACAAAAGAAATTGATGGCAGTGGGAGTTCACAGGTGCCTGAGTACTAGGTGCTTATCAAGCGTGTCTGGGAAAGGCCCACCAAGGATATTCAGTCAAAGCTAGATTTCAGGTATAATAAACAGAACTTTAATTACAACATGGGATGACAATTAGACCAAGGCTTTTAGAATGTTCTTGTTTCTTTGCTTGAATTTTGTTTAGTTGTCTTTGATTTTCCTATATCGGGAGGTAATAGGATATTTTTGTCATTTAGCAATGCTAAAAAATAAGAGATTTTTAAAGATATAAAGAGAAAGGGGTCACAAGCCAGTCTTCTTAGATGTGGGGTTCCCACTGGAAAACTGGTTTCAAGAGAGATATTAGGCTCTAAGGGATATATGTTAATCATTGGGTGTGATGGTGCACACCTTAATCCCAGCATTTGGGAGACAAAGACAGGTGGATCTCTGACCTTCATCCAGGTCAGCCTGGTCTACAAAATAAATCCAAGACAAGGATATACAGAGAAATTCTGTCTTGAAAGAAAAAAAAAGATATGTTAATTGTGAGAAATTATATAATTTCAGAGCAAAGGGACCAAACACCAAAGAAGACAAGACAAGCCTAGATGGTCCAGCTCATAGACTGTTCCAGCCAGGACTTCAATGAAGCCCTGAACTTTCCCACCCAAAGTTCAACTTCGAACTACAAATTGCTCAGGACATTCAAATTACTGAGAACATAGAGACTGGACAACAAATGTTACTATTAAATTACTTAACCATTTTTTTTTCCATTTTATTTGGGCCCTCAAACAGATTTTCTATGACCCAATTCAGCAGGAAGCAATTTTAAGAGAGCAACGTCCCATTCCCAAAAGGTGGGGGGATAATATTTTGGTCATTTGATATGTTATAGATGTTGTTTAGGGGGATTGGTTACAAATTGTTAAATGGTCTTATTAAGCAAGGTATAGGAGGTTAGACTCAAGGACTTTTCTATTTTTTTTTCTTTTCTCTATCCTTCTTTCTCTCTTATATAGGGGAAAAGGACTTGAAAAGAAAAAGAAGGGGAATATATGCATATAATATAGAAATGGTAAGATATAAGGATAGATTATTGAATCTTCTCTGAAACTTAAAACTGTTGTTATTCTTAAAATAAGGTTATCTTTTGATACATTAGCATAGCATTTTGTATATTGATAAAAATAAGATTAGTTTTGATAGAATTTTACAGTTTGCTTGTTTATAGATGATAGATAGATTTATAAATCAGCAGATGTCTTCAAAACCCTCAGAGATGTACAGAAAATGACATTTAAGGATATTATTATTTTAAGAATTGTTTGACTTAAGACAGTCAACTCCTGACAGCTCCCATTTGACTTGAAAGAAAACAATGAGCATCAAAAAGAAATCTCCCATCAGGAGATAATTCCTACTGAACAAAAATGTCCCTGCTCTCTCAACAGACTATACACAGTCCAAAGATGGACCAGAGCTTAAATGCAGGTAAGTTGATGTCCTGATTCTGCAGAGACAGAATGGGAAAATCCTTATTTCCTGCTGCACAACTATGTCTGTGAGATACGCTTGGCCAGAAGGCTGAAGATAATGATCCAACGGTATCGAGAGATATTTGGGACTGTCTAGGCAACAAACGGTCATATTTCTTTTTGGAAGATGCCCTCCTATTTTTCCTATTCACTCAAATAATAATTTTATCTCTTCTTTTTTTTTTGGTTTTTCGAGACAGGGTTTCTCTGTTTAACATTTTTATCTCTTCTTATGTCTTTGATGGGGTTGAAGACATAATAGCTATAAAATTTCAATTAAATGTGAGTTATTTAATATTTAAAAGAAAATGTAGGATATGATAGAAGTTATTTAGGTTCAGAACTTTAGACACACCAAGATAGATGATTTTTTTCAAGATTTCCTGATACAAATAGGCTAAACATTATGTGTGTACCTTTTATATATAGTTTTCTTGATTGTTTCATATTTGTCCTTATTGTTTTTACTAAATGAGTTAAAAAATTTTTTAGTTTTTTTATTAGAGAAAAGGAGGGAAATGATGGGGCAGTGTTAAGCATTCTAAATGTTGATTGGTACTGCTCGCTGTCTGTTACTTACTTTGTCTCTAATTGGTTAAATAAATGCTGAAGCCTGGAGACTGCACAAAGATGGAGGTAGGGAGGACTAACGTGTGCAGGCTTTTTGAGAGAGAGAGTGCATCTTGGGAAGAATAAGCTTGCTGGGGAAAAGCCAGGAGCAAACAAGGAGGACACACCATGGGGTAGATTAAAGAAGATCTTTCCACATGGTCTGGAACATCGATTTAGCATGAAGAATAATAGTCCAAAGGGACTATTATATATAAGGGGTCATATTTGGGTAACAGAATTATGAGGTAGCTTAGATGGGATAGGATTTCACAACTCAGGCCTAGGGTTGTTAAAATCCACGTGGTGTCTGTGTGTATTCATTTATAGTGGTGGATTAAGGATTAACACCACCGACCCAATTAATATAATTAATATTAATATAATTAATATAAATACTGGGTAAATAATTTAATTAGCTATTTTTTCTACAGGTCCCTCTGCATTTACAACTCCCTAATAACAGCCTCATCTCTATTAGGATACTCATTCCTTTGTCTCTTTTTCCTTCTCAGTGGCCTTTAGACCCATATTCCCAGCACTGGATAGCAGTGGCAGTTTTAGCTTTTCAAAGCAATTCTCAATAACATAGTGCAAGGGAAGTCTGGCTAATATGCTGAACAGTTTTGTGCCAACTTCACATAGGCTAAAGTCATCTGAGAGGAGAGAACCTCAATTGAGAAAATGCCTCTATAACATCAGGTTGGATTGTAAGGAATTTTTTTCTTTATTGATTGATGGGGAGGTCACAGCCCACTCTGTGTGGGGCCACCCTAGGGCCAGTGGTCCTGGGTCCTATAAGAAATCAGGATGGGAAAGCCATAAGGAACAATACAGTAAGCAGCACCCTCTGTGGCCTCTGTATTAGCTTCTGTCACCAGGTTCCAACATTTGAGTTCCTGTTCTGACTTTCTTCGATGATGAACAGTGATATGAAAGTATAAACCAATTTGGTTTTGTTCATGGTGCTTCAACACAGCAATAGAAACCCAAATTAAGACACCCACATGACACATTCTACAAAGAAAGGAAATAACAATTTATTTAAAATCGGGTAAAGTTCTTAATGACTAGGAGACATTGGAGAATAGAAGGAAATATAGATATCTATTTACAAAAGTAAAATAAAAACATGATACTGTGGTGTGTTGAATAAGAATGGCCATCACAGGCCTGTATGTTTGAATGCTTAGTCATCAGGGAATGCACTGCTAAGAAGGGATTATGAGATGTGACCTCACTGGAGTAGATGTGGCCTTGTTGAAGCAAGTGTGTCACTTGAGGTTTCAAGGGCTCCAACCGGATCCAAGGTCTTTCTCTTTTGCTGCTGCCTGTGGATCTGGATATCGAACTATAAGCTAACATGTCTGCCTGCTTGATGCCATGTTCCCAACCATGATGACAATAGAATAAACCTCTGACACTGTAATTAAATGCTTTCCTTTAAAAGACTTGTCATAATCATGCTGTCTCATCACATCAATAGAACACTGAGACAGAAGTTGGTACCAGGGAACGGGGTAGTGCTGTGATAGAACTGAACATGGTGCTTGTTAAGATGTGGACTTTGGGACTTTGGATGGGGAAAGTAGTTGCATACTTGAAGTGGTACCTAATGGACCATACTAGAAGGATCGTGGAAAATAGTGGTGCTGAGAAAAATGTAGATTATGATGGCCCTGCTCAGGAGATTTTAGAGGAGAATATTAGTAAGTGGCCCAAAGAGTGTTCCTATATTTTGGTGAAGAATGTGGCTGCTTTCTGCCCTGCTTTCTGAAAGAGGCTAAAATAAAGTGGTTTGTATTAATGGCAGAAGAGATTTCAACACAGTTTAGAATTTATTCTCTTGTGTGGGTGACTGCTCTTATTATTAGTGACCACTCTTATGCAGATTTATAGTGAAAAGGAGCTGAGTAAGGAAAAATACAAAACATACATTTGAGGAGAAAAGGAAAACCAGGTATTATAAAATTGAGCTAAATCCATGCACAAAGAGATCACAAGTTTAAAGAAAAGTCTGATGAAAAATGGACTAAAAGGAGTGGTGACTTTACAGATGGACTACACCCAACTAAGTTTCCAGCCTATGATAAAAAAAATAAAGCTTAAGCAATGAAGGAAGCCATCATCAACCGGAAGCTGGTGCAAATGTCATTGAAGAAGGGGGCCAAGGGCAGCCCCAGTAAGAAGCAGAACATATTAGATTCAGACATTTGGATCTGACTTAAAAAGTCAAGGCTGTAGAATATTCCTCTGGAACTAAGGACAGCCACTGAGGCCAGGTCTATCAGGAATGTCCCTGAATGGAAGCCCAGAGAAATCATTACATGAAGCTGTGAAGGTGAAGCCTGGATTGTGTTAGAGACTCCAAGATGTTGGACATGCCAGAGTCATGAGATACCTGGGGAGGAAACCTGCTAACAGGGCGTGGAAGCAATCCAAGAGAGAGAAGTGTGTTACTATAGCTGACAAAGGTGAAAAGAGTTGGAGGTCTGAACAGTGCTCTGACAACAGACATGGAGATACAGAATTTGCAATCTGCCCAGTCGGGTTGTGGTCTCGCTTTGGTCCAATATTTCCTTGTTGTGCTTCCATTCCTCCCTTTGGAATGGTAATATATATTTTGGGGACTTGTACGTTGGAAGAATACGCTGTGCTGTAGAGTGGACTCCATAGACTAATATGTTTGAATGTTTACTCATCAAGGTACTGCCCTTCTTTGGAGGGATTGGGGGTGTGGTCTTGTTAGAGTAGGTGTAGTGTTGTTGAGGAAGTGTAAAACTGGGAGTGGGCTTTAAGGTTTCAAGGACACAACTCAGGCCTAGAGCCCTTCAGCTTTCTTGTTACCAGTTGATAAGGATGTAGAATTCTAAGTTACAGTGTCTGCCTGGGTGCCACCAGGGTCTGCATCACGATGACAATGAATTAGACTTTTAAATTGTAAGCAACCCCGGTTATATGCTTTCATTTATGAGTTGATGTGGTCCTGGTGGCTATTCATTGCAATGAAACACCTACTAAAACAGATGCCAATACTTGGCTTTTAAAAGAGTTAAAAATAACTAGAAGAACAATTAGGTGTGTTGACTTTAAAATGAGTAAGTTCTTTCCTGGTAGAAGGAATGCCATTAATAAGAGACTGTAAGATCCTGTCCTGTGTGAAATGTAAGCTGCTGAGTGCTGTGTGCTGACACACGTCACAGCCAGATGCCTTGGATCTCAATCCTCTTACCAGACTGAAATGAGCCAACCAAGTTTGTCCTTACCCATATGAGAGAATTGCCCAACTGGAAGTTGCATTGGCTCAAGTTAACCTCCCCATATTGTATACCCACTAATTTGATTTGACTTCATTCATATGGCATGGAATAATGAATAATAGTATGTAGAAATAAATAATTAAATTATTTACCTGCATTTATATTATATTTAATTGGTTGTGGTGATGTTAATCCTTAACCTGCCTTTATAAATACTCACACAGACACCTGATGGATTTTAACAAGCCTTAGCCTGGATCGTGCAATCTTAGCCCATCTAAGATAACCCTTAATTCTATTCCCCAAATATATTCATATTCTCATATATACATACATCCCCTGGGCTGTTATTCTCAATTCTATGCCGATGTTTCAGACCATGTGGAATGAGGTTCTTTTTTCCAAACTATTGCGTGTGTCTTCTCTTCCTCCTCTGACTTCCTCCTCAAGAACCTCTCTGCTTCAAAAGCCTGAACACCTTAGTCCCACCTACCTGTCTTTGCCCGATCTCAGGCCTCAGCATTTATTCAAGCCAATCAGAGACAATGATTAGAAGGCAAGGTAACACAGCATTACTTGGTATACAGCAAGCAGGCCTCTGGGAGTAATTAATTAACATTTAGAACACATAACAGATCTCTGCATCAATGGTAAAATACACAGAAAGTCATTCACCTGCCACTTCAGAACCTTCTTTGTAACAGAGACCCATGAAGCTCACTGACACTTAAACAACTTGTAATATAACCATTGTGTAGCCTGTTTTCCCCTGCAGTGTACACAATAAACTATCCCTTCTATTCTTGTCTCAAGGCAGTAGTGATGCTCCACATAGAACTCCTTTTTGTGTCATTGCAAAGGACAACATGCTCCATGACTCAAATGGGTTCAATTAGAATTGTGTGAAGCTATGAAGCTTTAATCCTAGATTTGAGGACATTGACTCAGGAGGACAGCAAAGTCAATGCCCTGCACCACTACACACTGGGAACAAGGTAACATGAGTCATCACAAGAGACCTTGTCTCAAAATGTTTTTCTGTAAGGCTGGAGGCAAAGCTGTTCTGGATTTAATGTGCCTTCTCAATGAGAAATCATGCCACACACATAGAACTTGATAAAGGAAAATGTCTTTAGCAATAACAAATCTCATGCTCTGCATAATGTTCAAGAGGATCTGGCCAGGAGCAGACCTTGCATAAGCAGGTGGCTCATACTTGTCAGGACATAGTCCAGGAGTGTAATCATGTAAGGAAAATTCTGAGTGGTTGTGAGAACACTGCAAGAAAACATAACAAGCCTCTTGTGTTCTCAGTTTCTACAAAGCACAGAATTGTTCTTGGAGTGTGTTTTCATGCTCCTCCCTGGTGTAGTGGACAGGAGGGAGTTTACTTCAAGCTACTTACTATTGTTGATGCTTTTATTCAGGCAAATGTTTATGTCTCTATGGAAAAATGTGGTTTTGCTATATGTGGCTTGTCCTTGTGACTACATGCAGTTCGAACTCATGACAACTTTACTCATGTGACACTTCTTAACCATCAGAGTATATATTGTCTGGTGCTCTGAATGCAGTTGGCTATTGCATAGACTTTAGTACACCTCAAAAATCAGCTCAATTTTCCTACTGTCTCTAGATTAGTGACAGGGCTTCACCCCTGACCATGCCCCAAGCCCCTCACTGGGTGATTCTAGACTGGGGCTCCACACCTAATGAATGACCGAAACGAAACCCCTCATTGAGAATCTGGGTACAGGCTTTATCTTTAAGACATGCCCCCTACTCCTCATTGGGATTTTCTAGTCAGAGCTTTACCAGTGAGCCACAACTCCATTCCCTGGTTTCATTAAATATTGTATGGCACTGATGTTGATTGCCATACCTGTGTTTTGGGTCCAGAAGCTCAGGCTATCTTCTGGGCCCTCCTTCCCCATCCTTGTCCTCACCCAGTGTTCCACACTGGTTATTTTTCCCTTTTGCCATGTGCTTATATTTCTGGTTGGGATGGCTGTAGTGTAGGTGGCTTATCGGTAATTGTAACACATCAGGTGTTGGAGAGTGATGGGAATCAGAAGGCCAGAGTGTAGGGAGATGTGGGGTGATGGGGTCAGCTGGGGACTGTTGGTAAGGCCCAAGTCTGGCCTCCCAGTGCATGATGAGTCTCATTCATCATCCTGTGGACTGGAGAAGGTGGTTCCTGACATTTCAGCTTGCAGAGGTGAAGGATAGAGACTGAACAGCTGAGATGTGTCCTCAGTGGCCCTGAGCTTGCATCAATAACCAAGAAAAGCTTGTCAACTTATTTTTAAAATGAAAGAAAGGCTGGAGAGATGGATCAGAGGTTAACAGCACAGGCTGTTCTTCCAAAGATTCTGAGTTCAATTCCCAGCAACCATATGGTGGCTCATAACCATCTATATTGAGATGGTGCTATCTTCTGGCCCATAGGCATACACACAGGCAGAATATTGTATAAATAGTAAGTAAATAAATCTTTTTTTTTTTTTGGTTTTTCGAGACAGGGTTTCTCTGTTTTTAACAGCTCTGGCTGTCCTGGACTCGCTTTGTAGACCAGGCTGGCCTCGAACTCGCAAAGATCCGCCTGCCTCTGCCTCCCAAGTGCTGGGATTAAAGGCGTGCGCCACCACCGCCCGGCTTTTATTTATTTATTCATTTATTTATTTATTTATTTATTTATTTATTTATTTATTTATTATGTATACAGTATTTGCTCTACATATATGCCGGGCAGATCTCAATGTAGATGGCTGTGAGCCACCACGTGGTTGCTGGGAATTGAACTCACGACCTTGGGAAGAACAGCCAGTGCTCTTAACCTCTGAGCCACCTCTCCAGCCCAACCAAATCTTTTTTTTAAGTGAAGAAAAATTCACATTCTTACATGTAGCAGTGAGGTTTCCATAAGTTTCCATCATCACATCTTTGTAGTGACTGCTCTAGGAAGGACCCAGAAAAGTCCACTCTTCCTAATCCTTTCAAAGTATACCATTTGAGAATATCACTGTTTTCCTGTGTATGACTTAGTTTATCCAAATAGCTAATGCTTAACAAAGTAAGCAAAGATAAAGAAGCTAGATAAATATTTCTGTGAACCGGCATAGATCTTAGGAATTTATAAATCTTGATCATGAAATATACCTTATTCATTAAACATATATTGTTACTTATCTAGATTTTGTAGAGGCCTGGTGTTGAACAAAGTTAGTAAAGAAATAAGAGGTTAGACACATTTAAAATTAGCTTTTGAGTATACCTTATGATCTTAGGAATGTACAAACATTGATTATATTTAATCATAGGACTCCATCCTAATCAAAGGTATCTGTTGCTGTCTCCTTAGTCTAAAAGTGAGATACAATGATAAGCAGAGAATTCAGTAAGAACACTACTTTATAATTGTTGTTTTATACCATATGGTCATCTTAAGATGGTGAAGTTCATGTGCACATCCTCATTAGTCACTCTATCCTAAAATATCTCATACATGTATGTAATAAATATGGTGAGACTTGCTGGGTGGTGCTGGCACATGCCTTTAATCCTAGCACTTGGAAGGCAGAGGCAGGCAGATCTCTGTAAGTTCGAGGCCATTCTGGTCTACAGAGAAAGTTGTAGGACAGCCAGGGCTACACAGAGAAATCCTATTTCAAAAAACAACAGCAACAGCCGGGTGGTGGTGGCGCACGCCTTTAATCCCAGCACTTGGGAGGCAGAGGCAGGCGGATCTTTGCGAGTTCGAGGCCAGCCTGGTCTACAAAGTGAGTCCAGGACAGCCAGGGCTACACAGAGAAACCCTGTCTCGAAAAAAAACCAAAAAAAAAAAACAGCAACAAAAAAGTAAGACTAACTGCATTGCAAATGTACACTTTATTTTTTAAATATATTGAGAATATATTTACATAATTCTGTGTGTTCAACATATTTATTTCATATCACAGAATTTCAAATGTCACCAAGTCATTTTATAAGGAAACAGAAAAGGAAGATGATATTTCTCATTTCTGGGTCCACTAAATAGGATATGCCATTGCAATAGAAATGCCTACTAACATATACTAAGAGACATGTAAAGAGAGTAACACTATTGGGTATACATCAGAAAAATTGTATCAAAACTAACTTTAAAAAGGATGGGCAAAATGGGCATTATGGTGCACACTTTTAATCCAAGACCTCAGGAGACAGAAACAGGTAAATCTCTATCATTTCTAGGCCACCTGACTGTGTAAAGATTTCCAAGACAAGGAGAGCTACATAGTAAGACTTTGTCTCAAACAAACAAACAAACAAACCATAGATAGCAAAAGATAAGGTTCACTTAAACATTCTCCAAAGAGTTAAACATTCACTTCAATTAGGTATTTGTCTCTCAGAAAACTGCAATGACCCAATTTAAACTGTAAGGCTAATATGCTGTTCCTATGAAGTAATATATTTTTAGTAAGATAATGACAGACAGATCAAAGAGTTCTCAAAAGCAATAGTAAAGTAAATGCTGATTCTAAAAAAAAAACAACAAAAATGATGGAGCATATAAGGATGAGCCAACAGATAAGATCACGTGTTGACTTTGCAGCGGACAATGATCAATCCTGAGCACTCTGAGGCTCACAGGCATTCCTAACTTCAGGTCCAGGGAATTCAGTTTTCTCTTCTGACTTCAGTGAGCTCCAGGTACACACATGGTACACATTCATATATATATAGACAAAAGAACATGCACATTTTTCAAAAATTTAAAATATAAACAAAGGTAAGGAGAATAGTATACACCTGCAATCCAATGTATGCTGGATAGTTTTATGTCAACGTGACAGAAGCTAACATCATCTAAGAAGAGGAAACCACGATTAAGAAAATACCTCCAAGTTTGGTGTAGTGGTGCACACATTTAAGTCCAAAATTCAAGAGGTAGAGGACGAGGAGAAAAAGGACCATTGGGGGAGGTAATGTGAGGGAGAGACAGTTAGAATTAAGGGGCATTTGTGTGATTATAGGGAAACCTAATGCAGTGGAAACTTTCCAAAATGTATGAAGGCAATCCCAATGAGTTCTCATAATAATGGGGATATGGAGTCCCAATTGGTCACTTCTTGTCACCAAACAAGACTTTCAGTACTCAAACTGCATTGCATTCAATTGAGTGTTGGCCAACAGGGTCAGATGGAAATCTCTAGACAGCCCAGGCTTTTGCTATGACAATGGGTTGCTCTCAGTGAACTGACAATGGGGACTATTGCTGAGGACAGTACCCATACAAATCACTGAGCATGAAGAAGTTGACCTGGTTCCTATGGTAAGCCTTATTAACCCCTAGGTTCTAGTGTCTTTGATTAAGGAAGGTACTCTGCAGGCTACTGAAAGAGAATCATAAACAGCAACCCAGTCACAAAACTTTTGACTTACAATCTGTCCTGCTTGCAAAATATGTTAAGGGAATAGTGGCATATCACTTATGGGAGTATCCAACCAATGTCTCATTTGACTTAAGCCCCCTATATGAGATGGAACCCAAATCCAACACTGCTTAGGTAACCAAAAACCAGAAACAAGATAGCCAGAGACCAAGTTTCAAACTTGTTATACCATGTTCATTGTGTGCCCTGAAAAAGGAGATAGAATACACCACTGAGCTCATGAAATTGGAAAATCCCTTATTATTCACATCACATAAGCAGAGTTGGTGATTGATCAAGGCTACCAAATAAGGACACCGGAGGCTTGTTTCTTCTGGTGTCCCCAAGCAGGGGCTGAAGAAGGGTTTATAACTATCAAAACCACAAGCACCTGGACCAAGTTACAGTCATAATTTTCACCAATCAGAACTTGGGGATTAGGGACTCTCCCAAGTGTTCCATCATTGTCAACAGACATGGAATGTGAAACCGAAACTTTGTTAGCAAATATATTTATTAATAACTATAAGCACTTATTACCTAAAAACTAACCCTAATAATAACTATAAACACCTATTACCTAACAATTAATCCTAATAATAACTATTAATGCATATTACCTAACAACTAACCAAACCCTTTAGAAAGATACAGCCTCAATTGTAGGTCACCTAGGACACTTGGTCAATAGTCTTTCTTCAGGAACACCTAATTGGCTATTGCATTGCTATGGTGGCTTCAGTTTAAATGAGGCTTGAGGCCTTCTTCTCTCTGGGCACCTCAGCTGTCTGTAGGCCAGATTGGTCAGTTTGTCTTAGCCACTCAGCTGCTCTGCTGCTGACATCAGGGCTGGGCAAGCAAGCCGTGATTCTATTCAGGCTGCTGTTTGAACTAGTTGAACCCCTCAGGGGAGGTGCTGCCATGAGGTTTAGTCCTTAGCTTTGTGGCCTTGCTGGGGTCTTCTGTGCTTGATAATTTCTTCCTGCCTCAGGGCCAAGGCTGTTCTCCCACAGGCTCAGAGCTGACTGTGTTTTTACAGCTCAGTTTGAGGTCCACCCTGTTTTGGCTCCACCAGATGAAACATGCTGTTTCATCCAGCCATCTTTTGCGCAGGTGCCTCAGGCTCCACTCCCACGTCCTTAAACAGGGGCTGGTTAGTGCATCTCTGCTTAAGTCCAGCCTTTTCTGTCAGCATGACCTCAGTGCCAGCAGTTGGTACATGTCTGCTTTGCACCTCCACCTCTCATGATCCTCTTTTTGGGCTCTGCTGCCACACTGTTAAGTAGGATGCTGCTCTTGAGGTCCCCCTGGAGGGTCTTGCGGCTTCTCGAGGTCCCTGGCCACGACCTTCTGTAGGGTGTCATTCACTGAATCTCTCAGAGCCTCCGCTTTCTAAGTGGGCTCCACCCAACTTCAGCTCCACCTGATTTCGGCCACTATTTTCTAGTCTTTCAAAGTGTGGCAGTGTCCAGAAGCTGATCAGTGTTGAGAAGCAATGCCAAGCCAAATGCCCTTTCCAGTTTCCCAAGCTTTCCTTCTTATATGCTGCCTGTTGCCCAGGACCACGTGCGTTGCCAGATGCCAGGTTGATTCAAAAGAAATCCAACTTCCACCACACACCCTACATCCTAAAAATTTCAGGTTCTTTACAAATACGATGAGAGATTGGGGAAAATGGAAAGAGATTCCCTGAATCCAAGCCTTCTCTCTGTTCTTCCTGTTTCTGCTACTCAGTTCTTTTTAGCTATGAAACCTGAACAAGAGGATATCTCCATTATTTTTGATCCAGCTAATGAACCTCTCTTCTATTGGCCCAAACCCACAGTTCCCCCTCCTCCTCTAACTCCCCCAGTTTTCCTTTCTCCTTCTTCAGCAACAAGTTGCCCAAATCAACTCTATCTGGCACCCACTTTTAGCATATCAGCAGCCCCTAGTCCTCCTGTTATTTGCTCTTGCTCCACTAAAAGGCTTCCTTTACCTTCCCATACCTTGCCTAAACTAGCCATGGCTCTCCCTTTGTGGGAAGTTGCTGGGGTGGATGCCTTGGTCAGAGTACACAGACTCTCTCAAATATGAAAGAGATTGGGGTCCTATACTTCTAGTTCCTCCACCTTTGTCAAGGAATTCCAGTATATTACCCAATCTTACAGTCTTACTTTCCATGATGTCCATATGATCCTTACAAATAATCTTCTCCCTGAGGAGCATAGGTGAGTCTGGGATTGGGGTAGGACACATGCAGATGAAATCCATCAAATACACACTGCCCATCCCACCAGGACTGAGGAAATCCCCAGCAGGGACCCTGGATGCAATTACAATACCCCA
Source organism: Lophiomys imhausi (assembly GCA_907164525.1). Taxonomy (NCBI): domain Eukaryota; kingdom Metazoa; phylum Chordata; class Mammalia; order Rodentia; family Muridae; genus Lophiomys; species Lophiomys imhausi. The sequence goes on from CAJQZJ010032834.1 coordinate 5,723,398, forward strand.
GGGGACATCCAAGCTAGGGATCAATTCATAACTTGTCTCCTGGCTGGACTTTGTAAGGCCACCCTTAAAGTGTTAAATTATGACAAAATCCAAGAAGTTATCCAGGACAAGCAGGCAAACCTGTCTCAACCTAGAGCAACTTGCAAAGGCCCTCTTACAATATGCCAATCTGGATCCTGAGACTCCAAGTGGAAGACAACTCCTTATGGCTTACTTATTCTCTCAGAGTTTCCCTGATATTAAAGCCAAACTTAAATGACTAGAGAAAGGACCCTGACTCCACACACAAAGCTCCTAACTGTGGCCTATAAGGTATACCATGGGAGAGATGAAAAAGCCCCCAAACAAAAATACCTGATGCTATCTAAGGCCTTTTGGCCAACCTCAGGAACTGCCCAGGCTCTGGATCTTTCAATATCCGAGAACCTCTGGGCCCCTATTTTAAATGTGCTCAGGAAGTAGACTGGGCCCAAGCCTGTCCAAAGCCTCATAGATCATTCCAACCATGTCCATCAAAGGAGCCATTGGAATACTGACGATCTTAATGTCTCTTGAGGCATGAAGGTGTCAGACCCATAAACCCCTCTAGCTGATTTCCTTGGTCTGGCCATGGACAACTGAAGGAGCCTGGGCTCCCTTGGCCCCACAACCACCACCTATAACAGGGATCCCTGGTAGTCATCACAGTATCAGGGTGACCCATCTCCTTCCTTTTGGACATTGGGGCCACTTTCTATGTCCTGATAGAGTTTTGGAGACCCACTTCTCTTTCTTGTTCCCCTATTATCCGAGTAGGGCAACTGTCTTATGGACCTCATATCATCCCAACACTTAGCTGCATTTTAAAAGATAGTCCCTTTACTCACTCCTTCCTAGTGATGTCAACTTATTCTGTCCATTTATTGGTAAGTGACCTTTTAGACAAAATGGGAGCCTCCATTTCCTTTGATCCCTGCATCCACTTGACTCCAGCCTTGCCAGACATTCCTCTCCTTCTTCTCTAAACCATACAGCCTGATACACTTTTTCCTTTATGAGCATCCCAGGTGGATCCTCAGGTATGGGACACCCAAACCCCTGCATAGCCAAGCACCATACTCCTCTCATCATTCAATTACAAAATCCCAGCAAATACAACACCCATGCTCAATACCCACTTTCTCTCCAAAGCCTCAGGGGACTTCAGACCCTTATCTCTGACCTTTTAAGAAAAAATTTTCTGTGCCCCACATCTTCTCCTTTTAATAGCCCCATACTTGCAGTTAAAAAAAAAAAACTCAATGGAACTGATAGCTTGGTTCAGGATCTCCAACTAACTAACTCAGCACTGATTCCTCTTCATCCTGTGGTACCAAACCCCTACACCTTCTCTCTACCATCCCCTCAGAGACTACTCATTTCTCTGTACTAGACCTAAAGGATGCCTTCTTCTCTATTCCTCTTGACCCACAGTCCCAGACTTGGTCCTTGTAATAGGTTAGAATTAGTAAGGACTCTTCAAGGGCATGCAAATCATCCTGGCACCTGGCAGCATATAAGGAGGAGCTTGGCATTGCTTGGATGCTAGAGGATTTTGGGACGAGATGGGCAGAGCCCAGTTGAGGCCACAGCTCCATGAGGAACATGGACATGCCTTGTTGAAGGGACATAGCTAAGAAACTCCACAAGTCGCAGATGATGTGGGTTGTCTCAAGAAGCCACACGGACTGCTGGATAACACAAAAGATCTTGTGGGCCCTCAAGATTGCCAGGGATCTTGAAATAATGCCCAATACAAACTAGGGAGCTTCACATGGCTTTCTTTTGCTCCCAAAGATGGAGGAGAACAGGAGCACACTGGAGATTAAGTGATGTAGGCCATCTGCCCTCAAAAATAGCCTGAGTCCTGAGGCAAAGAAAAGAACTCTAAGTCACAGAGTTGACACCGGAAGCAAAGAGGCCTAAGGTATGTTCCTGAGATAATTGGGACTGAATTACGCCACAGTGGCAGGAGAAAAGTAACTGTGAGGAAACCTCAAACATAGGGGCTACCTCCCTGAGGAGACTATGTAGAGATAAATCCCTGTTGAAGAGGCCTTTAAACCTGGCTCATGAAGCTCACATCGTCTGAGGAGACTGAAACTGGACAGCACAAGCTAATTGACAATGTGAAGCCCAGAGGAAGCAGAATTAAGCTGAAGATAATTTTGCCAAAATTGCTACAACTAGACTTTTAACCAAAACACCCGAATGGACCTGGAGTAGAGAATTTTAATATCCTTTCAAGAAAATTAAATTAGGGTTGATTAAATTTTCTTAGGTATTATGTGTTTATAGGTATTAGATTACAGGTTTTGGATGTTGTAGGTTTTAAGTGTTTTATAGGTAGTGATTGTTAAGTATTAATAAATATAAGTGTTTTAAATAAAAAAAAATTTTCTGGGGCTGGGGAGATGGCTCAGAAGTTAAGAGCACTGACTGCTCTTCCAGAGGACCCAGGTTCAAATCCCAGCACCCACATGGAAGTTCATAGCTGTCTGTAATTGCCAGCCGTGGTGCCACATACCTTTAATCCCAGCACTTGGGAGGCAGAGGCAGGTGGATCTCTGAGTTCAAGGCCAACCTGGTCTTCAAAGTGAGTCCAGGACAGCCAAGGATACACAGAGAGACCCTGTCTTGAAAAAGCAAAAAAAAAAAAAAAATTTTTTTTCTGTTACAGGTCCTGGTAGACATATCCTCAGGATGGGTAGAGGGATTCCCCACTACTAATAAAAGATCACAGACAGTCTCTGATCTCCTTTTTAGAGAAATCATCCCTGTTTTGGAGTTCTGACCTTCCTTTAATTACATAATGGCCCTGAGTTTACCTCGCAAATCTCCCAAACCTTAGCCAAAGTCCTTAATATTCCATTGTATTTCCATATCCCTTACTATCTGAGTCCTCAGGCAAGGTTAAATGAACCAATCACTCTCTTAAGAACATTCTTATCAAACTCTCTCAAGAACTTCATGTTGACTGGATAAAACTTTTGCTATTGTCTCTTTTGAGACTGACAGCACACCCAAAGAAATCTCTGTCTCTCCCTTTGAGCTCATGTATGGATGGCTGGTTCTGTCTTCTGGTCTCAGGTCTCAACAATCACCTCTCTTTGATTGCTTCCTTAATCCTTTATTACGCTATCTTCGAATACTTCGGAACTACATCAACCACTACTTGTCGCAGCCTCATCCTGACCCCCTTTCGTCTTCAATTATCACTGGGGACTTGGTTACCCTTTCTCCTCCTGGTCATAATCCTCATCCTCTTTCTCCTAAATGAACAGGCCCCTTCAGCTTCATCCTTACTACTCCAACTGCAGTTAAGCTTGATGGCTTCCCTCACTGGATTCACCTTTCTCATCTCAAGTCCTTTATACATTACGCCAAGGTAATCTTCCTTTTTACATCTCAACCCCAACAGGACTTTGTTCTTTTAAGTTGCAGAAGACACCAAGGTCAAGCAGCTTGCCTCTTAGAAGAGTGAGACCTTGTACATCTGTCAAGACCCAATCCCAACCCTATTGGGTTATGCTCCACCTCTTCTCCTTTTACTTTTTCTTCCTCCCATCAGTAGGGAGCGCTGCATATGGATATTAGAGGTTCAGGAAACCTATACTAAATGGTTCAATCAGACCATACATGTGATAGGATCTGGCAAGTGCTCACTAGCAGATTGCCAAAAGGAGATACTAATCCCCATAACACCCAAATCGATCAATTTCTAAGCACCTGCCCCCAGGCTTGTTTTCTCTATGATCAAACTAAGGATTACTGTCAATGTTGGCCAAAGACCTATGAAGGCTGTTCTTACTGGTCCTGTAAGAGCCACGATGCATATTCAGGAAAGCATACTTACTACCTTTTATGAGGAATGGGGAATTTTTTTTATATCCTAATTGAGGACCCATAGCAACCCAGCTGGGAGACAGGAGTCAGTGGCAAACTTTACTATAGCATCCATCACAGCCACTCATCAGGTATAATCAAAAAACAGAGTACACACCCTACTCAGCCAGCCCCTACGTATTGACACAGTAAAGGAAGTGGTCGATCATTCCTCAAGGTTCTTATATCTGTAACTTCACCCCTCTTAGACAATAGTGATCCTACGTTGTGGTAGATGTTTAGATTTCTTTTGAACACAGTTATGTTTAATTAATATGTAAAAGTTATGTGGGGGGTTCTGAGATACAGACTCTTGAAAGGGGTATGAGAAATCAGCCTACAGACTTGCTTCTGTTAGAAACACCTGGCAGTGCACATGGTGAGGTCAACAGGTGTACCTCAGGAGGGGGGCATAAGGCTGACAAATAAGAAGACAGCTTGATGTATAATTAAGAGACAGCAATATAAGAGAAGGCCTGGAAAGTCAAGAGGGGCTTTTTGCTTGGCATTGCTTCTCAACACTTTCTCACTTTGAAAGACTTTAGTTACTGAGACTTGCTGAAGATTGTGGCCAAGGTGGATGGAGCCCAGGAAGGCTGAGAAAAGCTGTGGAAAGTGGCACCTGCCACGAGCAAGCTCAGGTTGGCAGAAGAGGTGTGATGTAGACACATGGACAGGAAAGGCTTGACCAAAAGTGGAGGTACCCTAGAGGCCTGTGACTAGGCTAGCAGTGAAGAGACTGTTGCCTCAGGTGGTACCAGCCCCAAGATGGCAAGCTTGGGTGGCCAGCACCTGGACCATCACTGGAGTGCAGCAGCCTTGGCATCAAGGCCAAGGCCACACTTGGTGCCAGACCTGCCAGGAGGAGGTTTGGAAAACCTGGACAGACTTAAGAAACAAGTGGGAGTGCAGCTCCTGCCTGTGTAAGTTTGGCAGTCTCAGATGGATGAAGGAGGCTGACCCCAAGTGGAAGTGAGACTGCCATAGCAACATAAAAGCCAGGTGACCACTTAGTTACTGCTGATTGTGATGTTCCTACAGACAGACTGCTGACCAGTTGCCCTCAAAGGACCTGCTCCTGAGGACATCTTGATCTGGGTATCCCTTCTAAAGTATTAGGATTGGTTAGTTGGTAGAAGTTAATAATTATTAATATAGTTTAAAAGTTATGTTTAGCTGGGCGTAGTGGCGCACGCCTTTAATCCCAGCACTTGGGAGGCAGAGGCAGGCGGATCTCTGTGAGTTCGAGGCCAGCCTGGTCTACAAAGCGAGCCCAGGACAGCCAGGGCTGTTATACAGAGAAACCCTGTCTCGAAAAACCAAAAAAAATAAAAAATAAAAAAATAAAAGTTATGTTTACACCACTTCTCTATCTGACCAGGTCTTATTTCAGACCTCTGCATATCAGTTATTGAATAATGCTCAGCCTGACCACTTTGGAGAATGTTGGTTATAGATCCTTCCTTGGTCCAACTCACAATCACCATTTGTGGTCTTGTCAATTGGCTTATTAGACTCTTTCACCTGACCAATCACTAGTTGCTCCAGGACAAACATTACTACTACCCCATATCTCTCCCACATCTCCCTCTTCCATATTGCAGACTCCATTAATTCCTCAGCAGGATACTTTGTGGGCACACTAGATCCCACAGACTGCAATAATACTTTACCCTTAACACTAGTACCTATTCCCTATGCCCAAGTGTTCACAATGCCCCAATTCTCTGTGGAACCCAAGTCTACCACTGCCTACTCACTGAGTGGTCTGGTACTTGTGCCCTGGTGCTCCTTTTTCCAAAATTGGAGTGGTGCCTGGTGAAGAACCTTTGCCAGTTTCCATCACAGGGTTTATGGCAGCAAGGCATAACAAATGAACAGTTCAGATGCTGCCTTCCTTGCAATTCTGGGTGTAACTGCTGGTTTTGTCACTGGAACAACAGGACTGACTACTTCTCTAGCTATTTATCATCAGGTTTTCTCTCAGTTCACTCAGGATCTCCAACAGGTCACTCTCCAGGGCTAACTAGACTCACTGGCTGCTGTAGTGCTACAAAATCAGTGAGGATTAGATTTGCTAGCAGCAGAGAAAGGTGGTCTTTGTTTCTTCCTCAGGGAGGAATGTTGCTTTTATATCAACTACTCAGGCATAGTAAAAGATAAAATCCTAGCTGCGTGTGGTGGTGCATGCCTTTAATCCCAGCACTTGGGAGGCAAGGGCAGGTGGATCACCAACAATCCAATATGGAATTGGATACTACCTTTCTTATCTACTCTTCTCCTTTTCCTTTTTTTTTTTTTAACATTTATTTCTTTCTTCAAGTTACATCTCAGTTAAAGTACCCTCCCTCCCCCGCCTCCTGGTTTCCCCCTCCTACCCTCTTCCCCCTCACCCTCCTATCTGCTTTTTTGTTGTTGTTTTTAAATTTAAGAGGTATCTTTTTTCTCCCCAACAGCTCTCCCTTTTAGTCCAATAACAGGCTCGTTTTCTAATAACAGTAAATACAATACAAAACAGTAAGAACAATTAGGCCACAATTATGAAAATTATAAAGTATAACATACATTCCAAATGTCCGTCCATAAGTGTTTGGCAACTGATATTAATATTCTGTGGTCTATCTATCTCAATGAGTTTAAAGTTCAATACCTAACTCAGTTTCCATCCTAACTTGCATTACCAACTTAAAAACATCTTCTTAGACCAAGAAAAACCTTTTACTGCCTAAACAACTTAAAATTTAACTGTGACACTATAACTATCTAGTCTTCAACCACATCAGAGACCTGAGAAGGATAAATATATCTGAGTAAACAGGAAGTGCAGAGCCAGTAACTTCCAAAACTAAAAAATGACAGACAACTGGCGCCTGGACAGTCCCCAATTTCAATACATTGGAACATCTATCTTCATTCAGCCTTTTGTCCCAGTATCTCTGACAGACATTAATTATAAAGTAGGAATTATGAAGGACCCAGGCTTGGCAGAGCTAGGCCATCGACTTACCTGCTTCCAAGTTTTGCCCTTTTTGGACAGCATTCTGTCTACAGTTGAAGCAAGGGCTTTCTCTTGTCTGACATTAGTGACAAGCCTATCACTAATGCAGTCATGTCCAACTGGAGAGTCTTCAATGCTCATCATCCACTTGGAGTAGAATGGGGGTTCTTCTCCTTTTCTTAATCCTACAATTGTGCCCTTCCTCATAAACTTGTCTAGATTCCTTCAACAAAAATCCAAAAGATTTCTAACCAGACTTTTAATCAGTTACTATTATAGTATTACTGGACCTTAGCGCAAAAGCCAGAGATCTGCAACTACTGATTATATCCTGACTGTGAAGATCGGATTGGCTCTAAGGACCTCTATGCCCACATTCAGCAGGAAGTAGTCTAATGATAAGGTCACCTCTTTTCCCAGCCCTGACTATTCATGGGGGGGCGGGTAGGGATATAGGCTATTCACACCTACAGGGAAGGCTTTCCCTGCCATTGAATCCTGTTGTTAACTTTGTAAACTTTGTATACTTTGCAGGAAAGTGTCCAGGCCTCCATCTGAGAAACTCCAGCAACTAAGCTGGGCTGCTTCAAGTTTTACCTCTGGGCTCCCCCTACATTTTTCCCTGGGTGACCCCTCTCCAGCTCTGCAGCTCCTCTGGGTGCCATCACCTGTGGTCCCTGAAAAGGGTGCTTGGATCTTCAGGCTGTGCTGCTAACTTCTCTACATCTCCAGACAGCAACACCTCAGGACTCCAGAGTGGCTGAGGCTAAATCTCCACAGCCCTGGGACCTGAGATCAGATGCCTGAAGGAACTAGGAAGGTGATGCCACAGAGAAAGCAGCAGCGCCTGAGGCTTCAGTTATAGCTGCTGCTGACATGGAGAGAAGGGTGGCATGTCCAACTGTAGCTAGTCTATAAGCTCTGTTGCCATTTCTGTGGCAATAACATATAAACTAGCCATTCCTCCAAAGCAGGAAGGTTTACATGGTCTGGCACTGTCAAGTAGGGACCAGAACCAGAAATCTGACTCCTTAGTATAAGTTTATAGATTAACTAAGGAAAGTTGTTTTTAACTTTTAACTACACAGACTTCAAGTATGTGTAAACCCTCTAAAGCATGAGTTAATAGGCCCACCTGCCAAACCTTTCTAACTGCCACAATGGCCATCTCCAGCTCTCCAGTGGGACGCCTCCCAGATTTATGCTAATTTTAGGAGAAAAGTCTGAACAAAATCCCACCAATCCCTAAAGCTCCCCCAAGCTCAGGACTTGAAATCCCACCAATCCCCACTCTAGGAATCTCTGCCCTAGAAAGCTCAGCCCCCTTTTAAAAAATCCTATATAAGGGCTGTGTTTGCCCAGCTCTCTGCTGTCTTCTCCTGAGAGTAGAGGTAGCCACTCCTGGATGCGTCCCTGCAATAAATCTTTTTTAAGAGATTTGCTGCCTAGTGTGACTCATCCAAAGAAGCCAAGAAGGAGTGGGGCTTAGGCTTCTGAGCATTTGAGTTCAGCTGGGGGTTGGAGAAACCCTTCCCTATGAGCTGCAATTTCTCTGCTGTAGCCGATCTTTTAAATTATTATTTAACACTTATTTATTTATTACTAAATTCACTTATAACAAACACCAACAATTTCTTAACTATTAATCCTATAAATTCCTACAACCCCTTTAACCTATCCACTAAACCTATTGATCATTATAACAACTACTTTCAGAACCTTTTAGAATGATACAGTCTCTGGGGCAGGTCCTCGGTCGTCAGGAACACAGTCTTTGTTGTAGATTCTTTAACACACTTAGCAGTCCTTTTTCTGGATCTCTCAGATGCAGGTTCGTCAGGGTAAGTTGGTTATTGCAGTCTCACCTTAAATAAGGCTTCATGCTTTCTTCTCTGTGGGAGACTCCAGCCGTCTGCAGACCAACTTACTTCTTTTGAATCAGGAACTCAGCTGCTCTGCCTCAGTCCTTAAAGCCAGGCACAGTTTCCCCTAGGCCACTGATCGGACAGATCAAACCCCTCCAGGCAAAAGCTGAGCCACAGGGTCCAGTCCTTAGCCTTTTGGTGTCTTGCTCAGGCTTTCTTTGCTCACCGGCTTCTTTCTGCTTCAGGGAGAGAGCTGACCATCAATGGCCAGCCCTTTTTTCAGCAGGACTCTTGGAGCTCTCTAGCATCAGGGGCCTCTTCTCTTCTGGGCTCCACGCACTGTCCTCAGATAGGAGGAACTCTGTTTCAGCTTAATTTGGGCTGCGCCCACTTAGCAGCTGAAAACAATGTCAGGCCAGATACTTTGTTTCTTCAAGTCCATTAAGTGTTTCCTGTTTTCCTGACTTCAACCTTGTTTTTCAGTCTATTGAGTCTTTCCTGTTTTTCCTAACTTCAACCTTGTTTTTCAGTCTATTAAGTCTCCTGTTTGTTTCCTGTTTTTAGTCCACATGCTGATCATGCTCTTCATGCCCTGAATTAAGAGACAGTATCAGAAACCCCTATATATTTTCTAAATCTAATTTATCTAACCCCTACACTCTGCTGAGGAGGCCTCCTCTCAGAGCTGGTCCCTGGACTCCTGTGTCTCAGGAGACTGTCCCACCTCAGAGCTGTATGGCTCCTGGGCTTTGGAGCTGTAGGTTTCCTGAACAATTTCCCATCTGAGCAAGAAGGCCAACAGGTTTAGCTAAGTAGGTGGTAAAGCTCCCATTGGCCAGTTACTACATCTTGATTGTTATGGTGTAAGTAAATCCATTCCAAAAGTTTATCCTCCTGGGCTATAATACCTCTAGGAGACAACTTAGTGGGAAACTATGTAAGTTTAAAGTCAGTGAAGAATCCATATGATATACAAATGCAACCTTGGTCTGGATTCAAATAGCTGGGTTTTTTTCAGCCTCTCAAGATAATATGCAGGGATTGTCTAATGTCATGCCCCTTCTATAGTTTTAAATAGAGTAGTTAGTGTATACTTATATTTTAAATTTTTTATTTTGCTGAAGTTGCAGGAGATATATCAATCACAGCTCATGAAGACAAGCAGGAATTGGTAAATGAAGTTAGCTTTTTCTAGAAGTTCTGCAAACTTCATTGCTGGAGGAAGGAGTTAAAGTGGGATATCACCAGATGGTAAAATTTCTGTAATTCATTCTGTGGGAGAATCATGAAGTAGGCCTGGCCTAGCTGTCTTGAGAGGCATGAGACATAGCTTTTCTGGGTCAGAATCCATGTCTGAGGCACAATATGCCTTCCAATTCCTGAGAGACATACACTCACCCTCAGGCAGGGAGGCATTCAGGCTGCTATGTGTTTCTCTGTATGTTCCCTCAGAAGTCAAGGAAGCATGAAAGACTGAAAGGACAATTTGTCTTAGACATTAATCTTGATTACCCTAAGTAACTTGAAAACTTACTTGAATCCTGGAAATTACAACTTTATTGCCATTATATTGTGTTTCTGATAAAGGTATAATGTCTGATTACTTTCAATAAAATTATCACAACTTCAGTCTTGCTGTAGCCAATCCAAATGACCTGGTTTAATTCCTCACAGCCATATCAGATAACCTTAGCCCTGTAAGCTCAGGTGCTTACAGAAACAGGGATCTGAAATATGGAGATTTAAGGGGGGGGGAGAGCAAAAAACAGATGAATGGCAAGGAACTCCTGGGAATCATGTGCACATGTATAAAAAGGCAAAAGCATGCACTGGAGGTAAAAGTTTTGGACAGGAGGGTCGAAGGAGTTAAAGTAGGATATCATCAGATGGTAAAATTTCTGGAATTCATTAGTAAACTTCAGTCTTCTTTTCCTGAAGAGGGATTCTCTGATCCCAGAAGTTGGTCCCAGCTAGGAAGGGGCAATTAAGTGCAAGGGAACCAGAAAAAAAATCCTAATGATGCTTCTCAGTTTTAGAAAGAAATTGTGAAGCCTGACTGAATCCATCTTGAAAAAAGATTCCATTTTGTATTAAGTTTGACTCAGAGCTGACCTCTAGTTGCAGAACAACAAAATGTACCTGACCTTGTATTCCAGGGGTGTTCCCTTGTCATCACCAGACAGCTCACTCTGAGAAAGCACCCAAAAAGTCCAAACAAACTTTCTGATGGTCAAGCTGACCTCAGCTGGTTAGTCAGTAGCAACAAGCCAATCAGAAATTTACATGACTAGCTACCCAAATGTCATCCAATCATATGGTAAAGAACCTGCTTCTTTGAGTCTCTATATAAACTCTGTACTTTTGGGTCTGGGGGCTCTCAACTGGAACTGCTGTGTCAGTGAGTGTTGAGATTCCAAGCTCTGAGCTTGAATAAACAACCCTCATGTATTTACATCGGAGTTGGGTCCTAGGTGGTCTTTGGGTTCTTGAGAACCAGGCAGAACAAAATGAAGACAGTAATAGGAAAAAAAATGCAGTTAAAATGAGAGTGATCAGGAAAATCCAGAACACTGGGCTAGAAAAGAAATTCGAAGCTAAAGATATATTATCTAATGTCTCTCTCTGTGATGAGGTTGAGGATTTTCCTCCTCCTTGTGCTGATTGTGCTCCCTCCACCTCCAGCTCCATTTTCCTCCACTGTTATAAGAGTTTTGGTTATTTAAAAAAAAACAGTTATGAGAATGTTTTTGTTTAATTCCAGGTGTGAAGCTGTTTCAGTTAATACCACAAGTATAAACTATTAACGGTGCCTTGTGAGCTAGCAAGGGCATGGCTTAGCCAGCTAAGCAAGTTTAATTTGGAGAAGAAATAAGAGTCAGAAACCCAAAAAGGGAGGGGATACACAGGAGAAAGAGAGGCACTACAAAGAAGAAGTTGATGCTCTCGTGGCTGCTGGAGCTTCCCCCAAACTGCTGCTGTTTCTTCCTGCTGCTGTTTCCTGGTTTGCTGGACTTCTGGATATTGTGACAACTGAGATTGGTATTGCCCCCAAAAGAACCCAACAGCCCTAATCAGCAAGAAGTAGATCAAAGAGAACTCTGTCCTTTTTCCCTTTTAATATTTTTTTCTCTCCAACATAGTGTGTGGGGAGGGGGTGTTGGAAGGAAGAAAGGTTGGAAGGGAGGAAGAGGTATTAAGGATAGTAAAATAAGCAAAGTGAATAATAAAACAAACAAACAAAAAACCCACCTTGATACAAGTGGCACCTGACATGGGGCAAGGCATAAGGGGAAATTTTGTATCTAATGCTCTGGAGATGGCAGGATTTGAAGGAAGGAACCATGCATTTCAGGACATCAGCGAAAAGTTTATAATGGCTGCTGCCACTGGATTCTCTCCCGCTTTGTGCCCAGAGGGGCTTTTTTTTATATATGTTATTGTATGATGTTTCTTTTATGATGTTTCAAAAAAGATGAGAATGAACAATTTGAAAAGTTGCAAGTGGACAGCTAGGCGGTGGTGGCGCATGCCTTTAGTCCCAGCACTCGGGAGGCAGAGGCAGGCGGATCTCTGTGAGTTCGAGGCCAGCCTGGTCTACAAAGCGAGTCCAGGACAGCCAGGGCTGTTACACAGAGAAACCCTGTCTCGAAAAACCAAAAAAAAAGAAAAGAAAAGTTGCAAGTGGATATGGAGGGGTATGATAAAAGGATTGCAGAAATGGCTATGCAACTAGGGAGTTTGAGAATAGGAGTTGAAGTACTTAGAAAGCAAAAAGCACTGGAGAGAGAGAGCACACAGTTTTAGATCTGGTGAAAGAGAAACAGCCAGTTCAGAGAGAAAGGGTCAATCTCAAGGTAACTGTGCCCACAGAGGAGCGGCCTGGGGTTATGAGATTACCACCATTAGCTTTCCCAGCAGTCGCCAAAAGCCTCAGATATCAAAACATCCAGTGTTTTAATTGTGGTAAGTTTGGCCATTTACACAGAAATTGTAAGACTAACAGCCTCAGAGACCAAAATGTCCAGTGTGGTGAGAAATATGGTACTTTTCAAGCCAGATCTCAAAATGGTCTATATGCTATCTAGGAAATACAGTAACAGAGTACAAGCAGTTTCTGGTGGCAGAAAGCCGAGATTTCCTAGATTTTGTAAACTCTTTGGGAGAGGACAAATGAATATATGTCCAAGAGGGACATACAAGGTAATCTTTTCCAGTCAGGAAGAAACTCTGGGGTCCTACCTTAAGGCCCCATAGCAAAATGTATGAGCCATTTCAGACAAGAGCAGCTGAGAGTTCCAAGATAGAGCAGCTGAGAATTACCAGGTTATAAAAACAAAAAACAAAAGAAACACAAAAATCTACTGATACAAAAAGCATTGAACTCATTGAAAATGCTTTTGTTACTCATTTAAAAATGTAATTTTTTAGTTCCAGTACATTTGAAAGCTATTGAAAACTGTACAAGATAATTAAGAAATGCAAATTAATAGTCAATCAAATTTAATTGTTAGATATTAGTTAATTGCAGAAATATGCTATATTTAGTCTCTTGTATATGTTTTTGAAGTTGATACTATATAAATAGAAACAATGTTTGTCAATTTAGATGGATAGGTAGTTTTCAAAAACCACAGAGACCTACAGAAAATGGAATTTAAGATGTTTAATAAAAAGTTTTTCTAACAGAGAGACATCTGCTCTTGGCAGCACCTCCAATCTACTCAATAAAGATGATGGATATTAAAGAAACAAATGTGACAAGGTAGTCACTGGACAAAAAACTGCTCACAGCAGGCTGCCTGTTCAAACTGTGAACAAGCAGGAGACTGAAAAGTGGACTAACCAATGTTGCAGAGATAAGGTAGGCCAGTCCTTCAATATTCCTACTTCACAGAGAAAGTTTGTCAGATATTCTGGGCAAGTAGGCTGAAGACTGGATGCCCCAACAACACAGAGAAAACATGGGTGACTGTTCAGAGCCATCTCTCCAACCCCAACAGTTGGAAATTTTAATGAATGTTTCAGATGACTTAGCACTGGCTTTTGTTATGTGTCCCTTTCCAATTGATAATCATTTTACTTCCAATAAACTTATTGATTTTGCATCAAAACTATTTGATATTCTATTTCCTAAAAGTACCAGGCTTCAGTAGATACCCTCTGTACTAGTATTTTACGAATGCCACAAAACATGGTAAGGGTGCCATGGTTTCTAGAGATGCTTCACCAGATTTTTACCTATCCAGGTACTTCAGTACAACAGGTTGTACACATGATTTACACGGCTTTACAATGTTATTCTCAATCTCTAAGTTTATATTTTGATTCACAAGATGCAGTCCTGGCAGTGCAATGTCCAGAAACTGTGGATCACTTCATCAGGCTCCTGTTTGCTGGACTTAAAAAGGGGGGGGGGGCTGCAAAATAAAGACAGGGCTTTCCAGTATTAACTGGGAGACCTCCTGATCCCATGTGCTTAATTTCTTAATTCTTATCTCAGCCTTAATCTCTCAGTTTGTTTCTTAATTCTTCTAAATCCTCATGCCCCCATTCAAAGATCCCTGATCCTGTCTGCAGGCTCTGGCACCAAATCATATTTGGCACATGGACATTACTCATCTCTCTAGTTTGGGGAGGCTAGAATATGTTCATGTCATTGTAAACACTTTTTCATTTCTCACTTTTGCTGTTCCTCTATCAGGAGTAGTTAAGGATGTTATTTACTCAGATCTTTTGCTGTTTTAGGTCCCTGAAATATATATAAAAAACTGACAATGCTCCTGCATACAATGCCAAGCCTTTCAGGAATTTTGCAAACAGTTTGATAAACTCCACATCACATAACCCTCAGTGTCATACCCTAGTGGAAAGAACTAATGGACAATTTAAACATTACTGAAAAATTAAGGAGGGGGAGAAGAGTAATATGACTTCCTCACAGTATTTTATCCTCTATTATATATATTTTTGTAAGGGGAGTTAGATGAATATAAATTAGATTTATAAATATCTAGGGGTTTCTGATAGAGTCTGTAAATCCAGGGCATGAAGATCAACTTGGCTGTGGGCAATTAGCTTATCACCTTATGGACTAAAAACAAGGATGAAGTCAAGTGAAACAAGGGGAGTCTTAATGGACTAAACAAGGAAGTAGCCTCCAAGAAGAAGCCAGGAGCAGGCAAGGAGGACACATGCTATGGGTTAGAGAAAAGATCATTCCATGTGGCCTGGAACATTGACATAGCGTGAAGAATAGCAGTCCAAAGGGACGTATGTATATATGGGTCATATTTGGGTAATAGAATTATGAGCTAGCTTAGATGGGCTAGGATTGCACAATTCAGGCCGAGCCTTGTTAAAATCCATGTGGTGTCTGTGTGCTCATTTATAAATGGGTTAAGGATTAACAGCCGCCAAACCAATTAAATACAATTTAAATACTAATAAATAAAATAACTTAGCCTTTTTTTCTACATATTTAAAAAAAAAATTTAAACTTGGGCAAGGATGGCCTCACTGCTGCAGAACTGGCTCCTCTGAAAAAGATCAAGGTCATGCTCCTTTGGAGACATGTTATGTCAGGTCAAGGGAATGATCCAGATCCAGTAATTTAGTGGAGCTGAGGCTATGTTTGTTTTTCCTCAAGGCACTTAAAAGCCTTTGTGGACACCTGAAAGTCTGACTCCACCTATGGAGATGAAATTCCAAAGTGTCTGCAGAGGCTACACCTAATGAAAAGAGAATGGGATAATGGAGTTGTCAAGTCAGGAAGAGAATATTTCTCATGAGGTCAAGGAATATACAATCACAAAACTAGACACATGATACAAAAACATATTTTTCCATACAGGTATATAAAGGATAGTTTAGACACTTAATTGAATAACGACATCAAACAATAATAAGTAATATGAAGTAAACTCATTCCTATCTATAAAATCTGAGAGGAACACAAAGATACATTAAAAGAATAATTCTGTGTTTTGAAGACACTGAGGTCACAAGACTATTGTTCTGTTTTCTTGGAGTGTTCTCCAAGAAACTCAGAGTTCTCCTCACATGACTTGATTCCAAGATGGTGTTCCAAAAATGCACACAAAATCATTTCATTAAAAAAAAAAAACCTACAGCAAACCACAGACATGAAGAAAGCCCTTTCTAAAATATGGAGTCACACATACAACACACACACACACACACACACACACACACACACACACACACACACACA
>CAJQZJ010032834.1:5748916-5783861 GCA_907164525.1 Lophiomys imhausi
GAGAAGAGCTTTTGTGAGTTGCGTCATCCTTGCTGGTCGAGGGGGACGCGACATGAGACTATAACTATCTAGCCTTCAATAGCATCAGAGACCTGAGAAGGATAAATATATTTGAATAAATAGGAAGTACAGAGCAAGCAGCTCTAAAAACTAAGAAATGACAGACAACTGGCTGCCTGGACAGTCCCCAATTTCTCTCTATAACATTGGAGCACCTATCTTCAGACTTGGCCAGTATCTCTGAAAGACATTAATTATAAAGCCGGAATTTTGAAGGACTTGCCTACCCTTTCTTGGCAGAGCTAGGCTGTCGACTTACCTGCTTCCAAGTTTTGTCCTTTTTGGACACATTTCTGTCTACAGTTGAAGCAAGGGCTTTTTCTTTCCCAGTGTCTAGCTAGCCACTAATGCAGCCATCTGCAAATGGAGATTCTTTTGATGCTCATCATCTACTTGGAGTAGAATCGGGGGGGTGTTAGGAGTTGACATGTCTAATATCAAAAAATCTTAAATCTTTAAATACCATATTTTACAGATCTCTTGAGGTTTTTAAAGACCATCTATCTCTGTATATTTGAATAAGCAAATGTTGCTTGTCTCTTAACAACTTGATTTCTGATTATCTTAGAAAACATCTGTGATACTAGTACCTAACAAAATGACAAGTTTGAATGACAATTAGTTTGAATTTCTTAATTATAATAAACAGTTTGTGATAGTTGCTATCAAAAGGCCCAGAACTTCACACTGCATTTTTAAGAATTACATAGGTACAATACCTTAAAAAGAGTTTACCTTAATTTTGTATCAATATATAAAGCTCTATACCAATGTAGCCAAATATAACCTTAATTATTAAACTCAATAACCTACCCCTTTTTATTATTTCTATATTATGCCTATATCCCCTTTTTTTCTTTTTAAGTCTTTTCCCCCTACATAGGAGAGAAAGAAGAATGGAGAAAAGAAAAAGAGAGAAATCTCTGGGTCTAATCTCGTAAACCTTGTTTAATAAGACTTTAAAAACTTGTAACTAAATCCCCCTAAATAACAACAAACATCTATACCACATCAAACAACCAAAAAAAAAAAAATTACCCACCCCACCTTCTGGGAATGGGGTGCCACTCTCTTAAAATTGCTTCCTGTTGATGTTGGATATAGGAAACCTGTTTAGGGGCCCAAATAAGAATGGAAACAAGGTTAAAAAAGTTAATAGTAACATTTGCTGTCCAGTCATTTTGTGCTCAGCTATTTAAATGCCCTGAGAAGTTTGTAGTCAAAAGCTGAACATTTGGTGGGAAAGTTCAGGGCTTTACTGACATACTACTGGAGCAGTCTGTGAGGAGGTACCATCTTAGCTGCAATTTTGAAGTTGTTCTGGATGTAGATTTTTGAGGAAACAGCTATTGAGGCAGTCTGTGAGGCTGGATCATCTGGCCTACTTGTTTTGTCTTCTTTGGTGTCTTCAGAAGTTTCTTGAGAAGTTTCAGTTGTCCATGGATTCCTTAGTTGGATGTTTTTAATCTCCTAGAAAGATAAGAACAGAAGAACCCTGCCCTACTCCTAACTCTGGGGTGTTACATTTTTGGTAGGTAATTATCTTGTCTAGAGCAAATTGGATTTTTTTGACAATATAAAAGGTTTTATCTTTAAATTGAGATTAAAAACAATTCTGGAATTTTGGAATTAAATATACATTTAAGTGTATATATCTTGAGATCACAAAGGACAATTCACATTGAATTTCAGCTTGCCTTTTGCAAGCAGAAAAACTCCACTTAGCAGTGAGTCGTGGACCCTGTTGCATGTTAGTGGAAGACCTTACCCTAGATGGGGTGCCATATCAAGCCCCAGTACAAGAGGAAGCTCCTGGCCCTCATGTGACTGATGAACTGAGGGAGTTTAATATGTGGGGACCCACCTCATCTAAGAAGGAACGGACTGAAAAGAGGAATAGTAAGGGAGGAAGTGAGGGAGGGAGGCAAGAAGGGAGGTACTGAGGAAGGCACTGGGAGGGGACTGTGATCGAGAGGTAACTTGAAAAAACAAATGATAAAAACAAACAATTGGGTAACTAAGTGTAGAGAGCTGCGACGTGCCGCACCCTAAAGATGGCGCCGGTTTCCGCCTTCCACCAGCCCGATGGTGAGCGCTCTCGGTGGTAAACAAGTCCATATTTGGTTAAGACCACTAATCTGGCTTGCTTCCGCATACGTGGGCCTGTAAGATAGCACCACGTGGCTTTACTTGATTGGCTGTTCATATAGTATCTAGCCTGTGGGTTGGGTCTGCCCGATTATTTGGAAGACTGTTTTCAAGGGACCTGAATAAACTGCTTGAGAAGAGCTTTTGTGAGTTGCGTCGTTCTTGCTGGTCAAGGTCGATGCAACAAGTGGTGGCCCGTACAGGGAAACCAGAAAAGACTCAGAACTCCTGCAGTCAGGGGCAGTGCACTGGTAAGTTCCCGGGATAAATTGCGGAAATTGCGAACTAAAGGTAAAAGTTTCGCGGAAATTGCAAACTAAAGGTAAAGTTTCGCGGGAAGTTGCGAACTAAAGGTAAAGTTTCGCGGGAAACTGCGAACCGAAAGTAAATTTTTAATCATGGGATCGTCTCAGTCACATCCAATTTTTCTGGCTCTTCAGGAGCTACTTTTAGCTAGGAAATTAAAACTTGAGAAGTCAACCCTAGAAAGATTTTTAAATGAATGCGACTCCGAGGCTCCGTGGTTTGCAGTGTCCGGGAATCTTACGGTATCCTGCTGGGACAAATTAGGCAGGGACTTGGATTTTGCTTGGGAGCAAGGTGCTCTGAGGCATGGAGTAAGACCGGTTTGAAAGATGGTGAGGAGTTGTTTAGAAGATCAGAGATGCTGTAAAGCAATCAAGGAGGGGAATCAGCCTTGGAACTGCTGCAAGGGGAAAGATCTGAGCAGGTAGACAGTGAAAAGAAAGCAAAAAAGGCGAAAGATCTGAACAGGCAGACAGTGAAAAGGGAAACAAAAAGAAGGTCCCTCTCTATCCCGATCTTAGAGATTTTAGAGATCTTGAGGACTCAGAGGGCACGGATTCTGAAGGGGAGCTACACACTCTAATAGAACAGTTAGAGAGGACTGCTATTAAAAAAATAAAAAAGAAAAGGGTAAAAGAGAAAGACACGTTGGCGGCAGTCAGTGTAAGGGAAGCCGTTGCCGCGGCACCTTCAGCCACGTTGGTGGCGGTCGGTGTAAGTGAAGCCATTGCCGCGGCGCCTTCAACTCCCCCTCCATACCCAGAAGCCATTCAGATAGATCAGCCTGTTCAGTCCCTGAAAGTAGAGAGATCTTTCTGCCCGGGGATGTGGACACAAGTAAGGACAGAATTACAGTTTGCCTATCCGGTATACCAAGATCCACAAGGGAACAGGTATGAGGAACCGCTTGATTTTAAAGTAATTAAATCCCTTGCAGAGTCGGTTCGTACCTATGGTATTACTGCTTCTTTTACATTGGCTCAAGTAAAAGCATTAAGCAAACATTGTATGACCCCGAGTGACTGGAGTGGCCTGGCCCGTGCCTGCTTAAGTCCAGGGCAATACTTAGACTAAAAAGCTTTCTTGATTGAGTATGCCACTGAGCAAGCAGCCATTAATCAGAGAAATGGAAATCCAGCCTGGGATAGAGATATGCTGCTTGGGCAGGGGAGATTTGCCAACCAACAGACAGGATATCCCAATCAGGTTTATGAACAAATAAACCAGACAGCTATCAAGGCTTGGAAATCCCTTCCTAACAAAGGGGAGGTGAGTGGGAACTTAACTAAGATTCTACAGGGCCCCATGGAGCACTTTTCAGACTTTGTGGCACGATTGGTGGAAGCGGCAGGGAAGATTTTTGGTGACCCGGATGCTGCTATGCCACTAACAAAACAGTTGGTCTATGAACAATGTACCAAAGAGTGTAGAGCCGCAATCACCCCTTACAAGAACAAAGGGCTAGAAGCCTGGATGAAAGTGTGTAGAGAACTTGGAGGGCCATTAACTAATGCTGGTCTTGCTGCTGCGGTAGTACAGTTGACCAGAAAAGATGGAGGAGGTCCAGGAGTTTTTTTTAAGTGTGACAAGATGGGACACTTTAAAAGACAATGCCCCGAGAGGAGTACAGAAAGTACAGAAAGTGCACAACGCCCCAGGCAGCCAGGGTTATGCCCAAAATGTAAGAAAGGGAACCATTGGGCTAATGAGTGCCGTTCAGTGACAGACATCCATGGCCAGCCTTTGACTCAAGGTTATGGTGGCGCTCGTCCAAAAAACGGACAGCGGGGCCCACGACCCCAGGGCCCACAAATATATGGGGCAGTAGAAAATCAGGACAAAAAACAGAATCAAGAGAGATGGCCAACCCTCCACCATCCGAGAGACCGTGGAGAGCCACTGCAGGCTCAGTGGATTGGACCTCTGCTCCACCACCAGACTCGTATTAATGCCCCAAATGGGGGTCCAGTTAATTGAAACAGATTTGAAAGGACCCCTTAAACCTGGTACAGTTGGTTTGCTGTTAGGGAGGTCATCATCAGCCTTAAGAGGACTTATTGTCCATCCTGGGGTTAGAGATCCAGATTATACAGGAGTGGTTACGATCATGGTAGCCTCCCCCCGTGGTATAACAGCTATCTCTCCTGGAGATAGAATTGCTCAGTTGGTCATGTTGCCGAGTTTACGTGATCGCTATGCGGCAAGGGATCGAGAGAGAAAAAAAGGTTTTGGGTCCATGGGCACAGATCTGACTTTTCTCTTCTTGGATTTGGACCAACGCCCCGTCTTGGAGTTAAAAGTTGATGGTAAAAGGATCCTGGGACTTTTGGATACTGGGGCTGATAGGAGTATCATAACAAAGAAAGACTGGCCTTCAGGTTGGGCCGTACAAGCCTCTTCTCAAACACTTCAAGACCTGGGTTATGCTAAGACTCCAGATATGAGTACAAGATTATTAAAGTGACAGGACAAAGAAAACCACTCAGGAGAAATAACAGCCATATGTACTTGAGCTCCCTATCTCCCTTTGGGGAAGAGACCTTTTAAAGGATATGGGATTTAAATTGAGTAATGACTATTCTGATTCAGCCCAACGTATGATGCAAGATATGGGATATGCTCCAGGCTTTGAAATAGAAAAATATTTACAGGGGCGAAAGAGTCCCATATCTATGCAACAAAGACAAAAGAGACAGGACCTGGGTTTTTCCTAGGGGCCACTGAGGAGGACATTCCCATAACTTGAAAGACGAAGGACCCAGTATGGGTTCCTCAGTGGCCACTTTCCTCTGTAAAATTGAATACAGCCAAAGAGTTAGTGGATGAACAGATGTCTTTAAAGCATATAAAGCCATCTGTATCTCCCTGGAATACACTTACCTTTGTCATTAAAAAAAATCTGGAAAATGGAGATTGTTACATGACCTGCGTGCCATAAATCAACAAATACAGATCATGGGCCCAGTACAACGCGGCTTGCCGCTTTTATCATCTTTGCCAGCCTCATGGCCCATAATAGTTATAGATATAAGGGATTGTTTTTTCTCCATCCCTTTGTGTGCCAAAGATAGTGAGAGATTTGCATTTACTGTTCCATCCTGTAACCATGAAGAACCTGATCAGTGGTTTGAATGGGTAGTACTACCTCAGGACATGTGCCAACTGTATGTGGGGGAAGCCATTGCTCCCTTGAGAAAGGATTTTCCAGATTTGAGATGTGTTAATTATATGGATGATATCTTACTGACAGCTAAGAGTGAACAATTGTTAGATAAGGCCTATAAAGAATTAGTTCAATTATTAAAAAAAAAGGTTGTTTATTGCTCCTGATAAGGTTCAAAAGAAAAATGTGGTTAATTATTTAGGAGCGAAGATTGGACCTAAAAAGATAATACCTCAAAAGATTGAGATTAAAAAAAGATAATTTAAAGACTCTTAATGATTTTCAAAGGTTGTTAGGAGATATCAATTGGGTAAGAGGCTATTTGAAGCTACCAAATTATGAAATAAGACCCCTACATGATATTTTAAAAGGTGATTCAGCACTTAATTCTCCTAGGCAATTAACAAAAAAAAAACACAAAAAACTTTATGTAAAGTAAAAAAAAAAAGATTACAGAGTGCCTTCCTAAAGAGATGACAGGAAGGACAGCCCATTGCATTGTGCATATTTGCCACCTATGGTCAACCTACAGGATTGTTATGGCAGGATGGATCATTATTATGGACTTATTCGAAGATTTCTCCAAAAAAAATCCATAGAACATTATCCCACTACAGTTGCTGCTTTAGCCTTGAATGGTATCCAACAATGTTTACAGTCTTTTGGAGTTGCTTCTGCCGGTATAATAGTGCCCTATTCCAGTCATCAAATTAAGATTTTATGTGGCACTGTAGATGATTGGACAATATTACAATGTAGCTTTAAAGGAGTGATAGGGCATTGCTTAAAAGCCTGGGCTACATGGGAAAAACCACAACAGCTAAAAACGGACAATGGACCAGCCTATGCGTCTCAGTCCTTTGTCTCCTTCTACAACCAGATGGGGGTACAAATTAATCACGGATTATCATATAATCCTCAACGACAAAAAATTGTGGAGCGTGCTCATCGCACCTTGAAAAAATATTTACAAAAACAGAAAGGGGGAATAGGCCAAGGCCGTACCCCCAAGGAGAGAATGTCTTTAGCCTTATTTACTGTAAATTTTTTAAATTTGGATGCTCAAGGCCGCTCAGCAGCAGACAGACATCAGGATTCCCATGGTCCACCTAAAGGCATGGTGAAGTGGAAGGATATTTTGACAGGCTCTTGGCGAGGGCCTGACCCCATGCTAACATGGGCGAGAGGATCTGTTTGTGTTTTTCCTCAGGATCAACAAGATCCAGTGTGGGTGCCTGAACGCCTTGTGAGGAAGATTCGTCATGAAGACCTTCCTAGGGATCCTGGTGATAGTAGCAGTGAGTATGTCAGGAATGACCGAGCCGAGATGGGGGATCCTGTCGATATTCCCAAAGCCGATGCTGGTCAGACATGATGCAACTGTGTTTCCACGCTTATTTAGCAGTAATAGAAGCTTAGGCTTACCCTACCTTCCCTTTGATGATCAGAAAAGCCCTACAGAGGGTAATAAAAATGTCAGCTTAAAGGGTAGTCTGTGCTTTTTAATGAGCTTCAATAGGTCAGATGATACAAAATGCATTAAATTGTCTCAGCAGTTAACAGAATTTTTACCACAACTGAGGTTTGGGGGTAGGGGTGGTGGTTTGTTTTCGAGCAATGGTTCTTATCTTGTGGAGTGGTGGCCCACCCGAGTCTCTGACCGGGACCCCCCCCCCCCCCCCCAGAGAGCCACGCTGGACACTTTTTTGGAGAGGATCCACAGGAGAGGAAGGACCTTTTCCCTGGACTGGATGTCAGGGGTGCAGAGCAGTTTGGGTTCAACAAGATTATTTTTCCTTTAGCCCCATGATTAGTAATATAGTAAATAAGTCTTGTACAGGAATGCTTGATATATCTACTAGGGATCCTCAGCAGACTGCCACAAATCCTTTTGATTTATGGCTTTTGTGTGGAGCAAATGGTAGCTGTATGGATTTGGGACCTATACTTATGCTTGGGGGAGGAATTTATCAAAGAGGTAGTTTTTCCCTAGGGTCCGCTGCCAATATAGATTTTTCTAGCGGTAGTGGCTCTAGTACTTGGAATTCTTCGTTTCATTCTTACCGCAATAAGACCTTTTCAGCCTCGCCAGTGTGTCTCTGGCCTCCTTTTCTGTGGATTGCGAGTAATGGGAGTGCATCCTTGGGTGAAGAAAAGTTAGTATACACTCTGGACACATGCTTTTATGCCTTGTGCTGGAATGCCACAGCCTTTCCTGTGGCTGTGGTGACTAGAATGCCTCGATATGTACCAGTTCCTGTAGAGGTCCCTAATACCATGATGCTATTCAGGCTTAAAAGAGATTTTGGCATCACTACAGCTATTGTTACTGCCATCACTGTTGCTGCTGTGGGGGCTACTGCCTCAGCTATTGCCTTGTCTAGTTCTATACAGACTGCCAATGCCCTGAATGACATCTCAGCCAATGTAACACAGGCATTGGATACTCAGACCTCTATAAATTCTTATCTTAAAGGAGACCTTATGATAGTTAATCAACGCATAGATTTAATACAAGAACAGATTGATACTCTTTGGCAACTAACAGAGTTAGGGTGTGAATAGAAAATACAGGGTTTGTGTGTTACTTCGGTGCGGTATCAAAATTTAACAAAGGCTGCTAATCTGTCTAAACAATTGTCAGAGCTCCTCCTACAGGATTGGTCGGCTGATTTTGAAAATAAGATGAAAGAGCTGAGAGCGACAATCGTCCACATCAACTCCACTCGGGTGGATCTGAGTCTGGCTAATGGTTTGACTTCCTGGATACAGGTGGCTATGGATCATCTTAAGGAGTGGGCGGGCGTAGGCTCTTTGGCTATACTGATGATACTAGCCTCTCTGGTTTGCCTATGGTGCATCTACAATATAAGAGCCACACAGAAGCGTAATACAGCCATGATTATACAGGCCCTTGTCGCCATTGAGGCGGGCCAGTCCCCTCAGGCATGGCTCGCTGCCATGAAACCTTAAATCTTCACTGAGCATAGTCCCTGCCCACTGAGTTATTCGTTCCACGGATATTAGGGTCTGATAAGTCAATGACGGAATGGACGGATAAGTCTCGGCCGCCTAAGACAGGACAGCCCCGAGTGGGGAGGCAGACCCAGAGATGGGTAAGAGTTTGAGCACTGCCCTCCTACAGGCTCAGGCCCACCGTGAGATCCCCAGATATGGGGATTACAAAGCCTTTCCAGGGACTTCTACCAACATTTTTTCAAAAACAAAAAAGGAGGAACTGTAGAGAGCTGCAACGTGCCATGCCCTAAAGATGGCGCCGGTTTCCGCCTTCCACCAGCCCGATGGTGAGCGCTCTCCGTGGTAAACAAGTCCATATTTGGTTAAGACCGCTAATCTGGCTTGCTTCCACATACGTGGGCCTCTAAGATAGCACCATGTGGCTTTACTTGATTGGCTGTTCATATAGTATTTAGCCTGTGGGTTGGGTCTGCCCGATTATTCGGAAGACTGTTTTCAAGGGACCTGAATAAACTGCTTGAGAAGAGCTTTTGCGAGTTTAGTCGTTCTTGCTGGTCGAGGTCGACGCGACAACTAAGCATAAAAAATATAATACAAATAAAAAACATTTTCAAATGATAATTTACTAAAGGCATACTTGCCTTACTGGCATGAAATGAAAAATGGTCTTAATTTCAGGTTAGAATGTTAAACTGCAGGTTGTCACATAGCTCACACCCTCTTGGATATCAGCTTACAAGTTTTCTTCATATATGTAAAGGATATTTTTGTTGTTTGGTATTTAAAATGCAGTTAAGAGATTTAAAATGTAAGTAAATTAAGTGTTACTACAGTTTAAATTGGTTTCTTTCTTTTTCTGTGGTTTTTCAAGACAGGGTTTTGTAACAAGACACTTTTATTATTTTTGTATTATATTAATTATACATTCTAATTTATTTTACTATTCTTAATATCTTATGCCTCCTGTACACCCCATGTTCCTCCCAATCCCCAACACTAGGTGGGAGAGAGAGAAGGTTAAAGGTGAAAGGGGGAGTAGTTCTCTTTAAGCTCTACTTGCTGATTAAGGTTGTTGCGTTCTTTGGGGGCAATACTGGTCTCAGTACAAGTCCCGCAAACCAGGAGACAGCAGCAGGAAGAACAAGCAGCTGGGAGAGCAGCAACCTCTTTTTTCTTTGTAGCCCTTTCTTCTTCTTGGTAGAGCCCCCCTTTCTCCTACTTCTTTGTAGAACCTTTTTTCTTTTTTCTTTTTTGTAGCCTCCTCTCTTCTACTTCTTTGTAGAGCTCCTTCTTCTCTGTAGTCCTCTTTTCTCCTCAGGGCTCTGGCTTTTTATCCTCTCTCCCAAGTCCTCAGAGTTAAATTTGTTCAGCTAGCTCACGAGACAGTTAAAACTTTACACCTGTGTCTTAAGCAGCCTCATACCTGGGATTAAACAAAAACATTCTCATAATTGGTTATTTTAATAAACTCAGGGTTTTATTATTTTGTATTTGAAAACCCCAGGGTTTCTCTGTGTAATGGAACCCTGGCTATCCTGGACTCACTTTGTAGACCAGGCTGACCTTGAACTCATGGAGATCCACCTGCCTCTACCTCCCAAGTGCTGAGATTAAAGGTGTGTGCCACCAAGCCTGGCTCAAACTGCTTTTCTAAATCTCTAAGAGTTGAAGTAATTTGGAGCTAAAATAAAATATTTGAGCAGGGTGGTGTTAGCCCAGGCCTTTAATCGCAACAGAGACAGGTGGATCACTATAGAGTTAGTTGTCTTTTAAATTCTAAAGTTATAATGAACAGGGTGGTGATGCTTCACACCTTTAATCCCGACATACTGGAGACAGAAGCATGCAGATCTCTGAGTTCAAGGCCAACTTGACACAGAGCAAACTCCAAATAGAGAAAAACTTAGATCCAGGGGTGGTGGTTTGTACCCCTGGTTGGTTAATCCCAACACTTGGGAGGCAGAGGGAGGCACATAGGATTTACAATGATATAAGTTCAAATGTGCATTTTTAAAAACTATAATTGAAAAACATTTAGCTAAACTACTTAAAAGAAGAAAGATTCATACTGCTAATTTCTGATATGAATTTAGAGCTGAGAATGGTGGTGCCGTCCTGGAATCCCAATGCATGGAAGGTTCAGGCAGGGGCATCACAAGTTTAAGGCATGATATGACTACAGACTGTGTTGACAAAATATTTGGGAAACTTAGACAGACTCTGACTCAAAACAAATTTTTCTTTAAAGCTCATCAGTGGACAGATGCTGGCCAAGCATAAAGGTGTCTCAAGAATGAGAACCTAGTTTTGTCTACCCAGAAATAAAAATAGAGCAACTACAGCCAAAGTACTGAAATAGGATTAGAAGGAGTGCTGTAACAGGAATCAGCTAGTTGACTCAGTGAGTAAAGACTGTGAAACAAAGTCTGAAGGCCAGAGGTCCATACTCAGGAGAGAAGCCACTCCTCCAACTTGTCCTCTGACCTTCATGCACGTGCTGTAGCATGTGATTCAATGGCACAAATTCAGAATTTTAAAATATAAAACAATGTGAAAAACAAAAAAGGAACACCAAAAAAGAAAGACAGAAAAAAAAGAAGAGAAAAACAAAAATTCAGCAAACCAGCTAGCTATGTGTTAGTAAAATCATTGCCCAAAGTAGAACTCCTTTACCATACTGCCAGGTTGACAATAGGAAGCAAATCATTCACAATTAACTTTCTAAGAAGTTATTAAGTTATGTGTACACAACTTCCCTAGGGTAAAAGCAGGAACAAATGAAGTTTTACACGGGGATTCTTTTCTCCTGGGCACTTTCTTTTGGATTAGATAGCTAAAGAAGAGAAAAACAAAGACAGAAAGCAATGAAATTCATAATAAAATGATTAGGAATCATGACTACAGGAACTGTCCAGGTGTGACCTTAGCAGGATACACCAAGGTCTGTGTCTGTGGTCTGGACTTTTCCTCTGGCCTGCTCAGGCAGTGCTCACAGGGCATCCAGACTACGGCCATCAGCTCTTTACTGAATCCCTTTTTTTTTTTTTTTTGGTTTTTTCAAGACAGGGTTTCTCTGTGTAGCCCTGGCTGTCCTGGACTCACTTTGTAGACCAGGCTGGCCTCGAACTCACAAAGATCCGCCTGCCTCTGCCTCCCAAGTGCTGGGATTAAAGGTGTGCGCCACCACCGCTCGGAACCAATTATTGTGGGTTCTTCAGGGCACTTGCCTAACAGACACTACTCTTGGTGCTGAGTTTCAACAGCAAGCATCATCAACATGCTGTGCTGACTTACAGACAACATATTCTGAATTTTTTTTGGGGGGGGGGGTGAGATAGAGTTTGTATGTATACCAAGCCCTGACTGTTCTGGACTCATTTGTAGACCAGTTTGGCCTTGAACTCACAGAGATCCACCTGCCTCTGCCTCCTGAGTGCTGGGATTAAAGGTGTGCACCACCACACCCAGCCATATTCTGGACTTTTAAAACCCAGGAAAGGCCATCTTTCCCGAGGGCTGGGCAGGTAAGCTACTCAGGAACTTTTCTTGTCTGGTGGATGAAGTGATACCCTTTTCCTTTCTCCAGCCCTGCTGTACTCCTTGATCAGTTCCTTTGACATCTGGGAACAGAAAGCAGTGAGTGGGAGAAGCAATCTTTATTGTACATATATTGGTGTTTTGGCTGCATGTCTATCTGGCCTCCAAGTCTGTAAAGTGACCTTGGAGGTCAGAAGAGGCTTGTGGATCCCCTGGGGCTGGAAATACTGACACCCAATGGCCACCATGTGGATTCTGGGAATTGAGCTCCAATCCTCTGGAAGAACAACCAGTGCTTTTAACTGTGGAGCCATCTCTCCAGCCCTGGTAGACGTAAGTTTCCAAACCAGCCTGCAATGGAATGTTTTGGCCTAAGTTTGACTCCCAACTTATCCCTCAGAATAAAAATAAAGGATTAAGTGCTTTAATAAAAAGCTGGAGAGATGGCTTGTCAGGTTCAGAACACTGGTTGTTCTTGCAGGGGATCAAATATCAATTCTTGAATCCATATGACAGCTCAAAATCATCTGTAATTGCAGTCTCAGAGGATCTGACATCTTCACCTATTTTCCTCAGGGCACTGCATGCAGGAGGTGCACACAGATGTAGAAAAAAAAACACCTATAAACATAAATAAAAATTAGGATCTTAAGAAAGACAAGGTCACTTCTAGATCCGTGGTGAAGAGACAAAAATTCTAACTCATTATAAGGCCGGCAGCC
This sequence comes from Lophiomys imhausi, assembly GCA_907164525.1. Taxonomy (NCBI): domain Eukaryota; kingdom Metazoa; phylum Chordata; class Mammalia; order Rodentia; family Muridae; genus Lophiomys; species Lophiomys imhausi. The sequence goes on from CAJQZJ010032834.1 coordinate 5,761,832, forward strand.
GGCAATGAGCTATAGAAGAAAGCTCTAGTCCATCCTGTCACATTTTTACAAAATTTTGTTATATTTGGGGGGTGGGGATGGGACATGTGCACATCATGGTGCTTGTGGGGGTCAAAAGGCAACTTTGTGGAATCTCTGCTTACAACTTTTAGGTGGGCTTTGGGGACTGAATTCAGGTGGTCATACGCATAGTATACTGGCAAATACCTTTGTTCAGTGAGCCACTGTGGAGCCTGACTGACTCCGTCTTGAAAAACGGATTCCATTTTGTATTACGTTTAACTCAGAGCTGACCTCCAGTTCCAGGAAAAACAACAAAATATTCCCAACCTTGAATTCCAGGGGTGTTCCCTAGTCATATCTGGACAGCTCACTCTGAGAAAGCACCTAAAGTCTAAACAAACTTTCTACTGGTCAAACTGGCCAATAGGTTTGTCTGTCCAGATGTCATCCAATCCTACCCTAGAAACCCCTTTCTTTGTTTAAACCCCTATATAAACCCTACACTTTTAGAGTTTGGGGCTCTCAACTTGAACTGCTGCATTGGTGAGCCTTGGGAGTCCAAGCTCGAGCTTGAATAAATAACCGTCATGTATTTACGTCGGAGTTGGCTCCTGGGGAGTCACTGGGGTCTTGAGAACCAGGCAGAACACCATCTCCTTGGCCCAGCCTATCCAATTTAATGCACTTGTTTTTGCTTTTCGTATTGAGACACCACCACACTATGTATTTTCCCTATCTTGAAACTCACCATTAGAGTAGGGTGGCCCAGAACTCAGCAGAATCTGCCTGTCTGTGCCTCCAGAATGCTGGGATTAAAGAGATGCTGGTAAAAACAGTGGGCTAGCTAACTTGAAGATGCTGTCCTAGATGTGTCACCAGCACAGGCACAGCTCAGCTGCTCCCCATTGCCTGCAACATCATGGCAAAGAGCAAGTGGCTATTTCTTTATCAGTGTTCAGAAACGAGTGAGCACTAAGAATAGTTTCTAACCTGACAGTCATTTCAGAGCCATGGTGGGGTGGCACTGAGGTTTCGCTTTAATGTTGTTCAACAGGCCCCAAGGACAGAACTCAAAGGCCCACAAAAGGATTGCAGCTTTAATGTTGTTCAACAGGCCCCAAGGACAGAACTCAAAGGCCCACAAAGGATTGCAGCTTTAATGTTGTTCAACAGGCCCCAAGGACAGAACTCAAAGGCCCACAAAAGGATTGCATGGTCAGCATTTTAGCAAGAGAGAACTTGGAAGTTGGAGGGATGTGGAAATTGGGTTTTCTAGGAGGCACTGACGAAGTTCCAGTACCCAGATGACCTGGACTGACTCTTCACTGCCCTTGGTGGAAATTCACTGCACAACTTTTACTTACACTCACTGTTAAAGGCTTCTTTCTGAAGGCTAGAGCTGGTAAAATAAAAACAGGTGTTAATAGGAATAAAACTAATGGAAGTTCCCTGGGAAAAATAGCTATACAGAAAATCAGGTCTTTTATGGAACCTATTTAGATATATATTTAGATAGTCAATAAATGATATTGGTAAGTATGAAACAGAGGATTTGAGAAATTATTAAAAGTAGAAAAACTTAGGGAAATTCTAGAAGCTAACAAGCTGTAACTGAATCATTAGGTTTTCATGTTCAGTTTCAGAAAAAAGGAACTAGTATGGCCAGGAAGAGATTTTGATCACACAATTATTGACAGACCTTGGTGCCTTCCTGAAGGCAAAGTAAGAATTTTCAGAATCCTGATGTTCTTCTATCCTTTCCAGAATTGTAATAAAAATCAAAATTGTATTAAAACAAGGGTTTATGACAAAGTCACAGAAGAAAACATTCTGGTTCAGTAAACTGCGTGACTTCCTGTACAGACCTGTCAGACCATGACTTTTCTGATATTATAGAAAAACAAAAGAGTGGAACTCCTTTGCTTAAGCAAGGAGTTACACAGTATTTTAAGAATCAAAGGAAAGGATGGTGGTCTTATGTCAAAGATAAAAGACGAGTGGAGGGAGGAAAGGAAGAACTGAACAAGGGCCAGAGAGATTAGACTTTTGAAGAAAGACAAGTTTGATGTAACAGGCAGTAGGAAATAACTTCTAATCTATGAATTCTATGATGAACTGAAACAAAATCAAACTCAAATAGTTACCTTGTCTAGCGTTTTTGTAACCGCAAGGCTTTATGACACCAATCTTAATGAAGAAAACACTGAGTTAAAAGAAAACTGACTTTATCAGAACGTTAATTTTTAGTCCTAATAAAATTTGCTGTTTGCTCTATTTGTTTCTTTTATTTCAATATACTTATGTAATCAAGGACAACATTAGAAAAAAGTATCCTGAAAAATTGTGTGATCAATGATTAAAGATTCTGAGGACATTTCCTCAGAATGCATATAAAGCCTGTGAGAGACACAGGTTGCCAGAGTAGATCAAGCCATACCAAGATGTGCTTCCTCTCTGTCCGTCTCTTATACAATGAAACTGAACAGTGTCCTGTGTCTGATTCTTCCCTTGCTGCTCCTGCATCCACCCTCCTACCCTTATCCAGGGCTGGACCCTAGCAACAAGGTACTATCCATCCTTTTTTATCTTCCAGATCCAGAATCGAGGAAGAATAAAGTCTATTTCTTGGTCATGTGGCTGCCCTACAAGGGTGGATATGATTTTAGCTGTGGTCCTCAGGTATGGCCTCTGTATCCTCACCAGGGATATGGAGAACCATGTTTGTTTCATACTTCTCATACTGGTAGCCCATGTCCTAAATTAGGAATCACATTTGGGTTGACTTGTGTTTGATTGTACTACCAAGACTGTTGAAGTGACATCTATGGTGCTGGCATTACAGGTGTAGGGCCCTCTTAGACTCAACATTTCCATCTACCAAAGTGTATATGGCCTTAGAAGTGGTAATTATGTTGGAGAGGGAAACTGCCTGTAGGTGCTGTGACACTGTGATAGAAGTTAGGCCTATATAGTGAATTAGTAGACAGTTCAGATTAGCATCTGGCAGCACCTAAGGAGGAGACTGACATTCCTTTAATCTGCTGAAATGGACAAAGCCCAGTTGTGGCCGGACAATATGCCCTATTGAAGGGGTGTGGCTAAGAAACTACACAAGCCACGTAGATGACATCAGTTGCCATGAGAAGCATTAGGACTACTGGACATCGTGAGAAATCTTGTAGACCCTCAAGACCACCAAGGATAGCGAAATAATGTGATATATAAGCTAGAAAACTCCACACGGTGCTCTCTTCCTCCTGCCCTCACAACTCCATAGAAGTCACACTGGAGAAGTGCATAGCAAGATATGCCATTAACAGAATTTAGGCTGTAACAGCCCAAGGCAAAGGCATGACAATAAAACCTGCTGAGAGTTCCTTGAAGGCATCTGTCTTGGGGCCCCAGAGTACCAAAAAAAAAAAAAAAAAGTGAGGGAGGTGAGCGAAGTTTGGAAGCTGCTTGGAGAGGCTTTTGGTCGTGAGACTTGCCTGGCCATGGAGACTATGGAGGTGAGTCTGAGCTGATGGAAAAAGCCAGCCTCAGTTTGGCAGTTGGAACAGACTGACTTTATAAACCGGTCACAATCTGGTGGTTGAAATAAATTGCCTTGCAAACTGGCAAAGTAAGGCCATATAGACTTCAAGCTTAAAAGATACTACCTGAAGGGGCTGAGGTAAACCAAATCACTCTGCACGGACCTACGCTAAGAATATTAATATACTTTTAAGAAAGTTAAAATAGTGTTAATTAAGTGGTTTTGATAGGTATTAGAGTGTTCTTAGGTATTAGAGTGTTTGTAGATTATAGGCTTTAAATTATAGGCTTTAGGCTATAGAATTTAAGTATTTTATAGGTGTTCTTTTCTTTTCTTTTCTTTTTTGGTTTTTCAAGAAAGGGTTTGTCTGTGTTGCCCTGGCTATTCTGGAACTCACTCTGTAGACCAGGCTGGCATTGAACTCACAGAGATCCACCTGCCTCTGCCTCCCGAGTGCTGGGATTAAAGGCTTGCACCACCATGTCCAGCAATTAAAGACAGCAGTAAACTGTCAGGTGGGTGCTAGGATTTGAACCCAGGTCCTATGGAAGACCAGCCAGTGTTCTTAACCACCGAGCCATCTCTCCAGCTGCTTTATGGGTGTTTTTTAAGTATTAATAAATATGAGTGTGTTCATAAATAAAAAGTTGACACAAATCAACTTGTTAAGGCTAAAAAAAAATAAAAAATGCTGGGTTTTAAAGAAAAGAATTTATGCAACAAATGCAACACTTTGGTATTCTTAACCAAAAGTTAGAACAAGTAAAACTTGAAATGTGAGGGTGGTGAGAAGATGCTGGCAACTGCTATCTTCTCAACAATCACAGGAAGCTATTTCAAGGTTGAAATCTGGAAGATCCAAGGATTAAATCTGTGTTTGGCCTACCATGCTATCACATAAAGAAACTGAAAGGGGGCAGCCCAAAGTTGTTAGAAAACCAACCTTAGTTTATCCAGTTACTATGCAAGACATATCAGGAGACAATAGTTGTGGAGAAATTAAATGGAATCCTACAGACATACTAGTTTTGAGAAGATTTAAGGAAGTGGTCCTTTCCTATGGTATGCATTCATCCTGAAGAAGATATTAAATTCATGGGCAACTCAGAAGAGAATTATCTCCAAAGACTGGAAAGATTTGGTAACAGCAATATTGGAAGCTGGTCCTCAGTTAACAAAGATGAATATTGTGCAAAGAGAAAGCTAGGATGATAGAACAATGAAATCAGGCCGGAGGTATTGATATTTCCCAGGATCAATTGCTAGGTGAAGGTCAATATGCTGAGTTACAAAAGCAGCTTGAATTGGATGATCACACCTTGGTGCTATGTCTTTTTTTGTTTGTTTGTTTTTCGAGACAGGGTTTCCTTGTATAACAGCTCTGGCTGTCCTGGACTCACTTTGTAGACCAGGCTGGCCTCGAACTCAGAGATCGGCCTGCCTCTGCCTCCCAAGTGCTGGGATTAAAGGTGTGCGCCACCACCACCGGGCGGTGCTATGTCTTTAGCAGCTTTAAATGCTTGTGATAAAGTTGAAGAATCAGGAAACAGGTCTGAGTCATTTACTAAAATTATACAAGGCCCAAAAGAAGACTTCACTGATATTTTGCAAAGATTGACTTCAGCTGTAAGTAGAATAATATCAGATTCAGAAGTCAAAAAAATACTACTTGAATCTTTGGCTTTTGAAAATGCTATATCAGAATGCAAAATGGTGATTAGACCATTAAAGGCAAGATCAACACCAACAGAGGAAGGGATTAGAGATAAGGCTGATATTGGATCTCAAGTTGAAGATGCTAATCTAATAGGATAAGTAATTTCTAAAAGTCTTTAGAAAAAACAAAATGGCAGATGTTTTAATTGGGGTAAGAAGGTCATTTGAAAAGGGATTATAGGCAAGACGTTCCTAAAAACAATGATTTTTTTTTCCCCTAGAAATAATCCAAGAAGAAGGTCTGAGCCTTCTAGAGTATGCAGACAGTGTTGCAGATCAATAAGGAATAGGAAAGGTAACCCTTTGCCATTGGAAAACACCCCAGAGGGCCTCCCTCAGGTACTGATATCAAATTCAATCCAATCATTTCCTGTCAGAGTTAGAGCAATTAATAGATTTAATGCCTGTTGCTAAAAACAATACTGCTCTGCATGTAATCAGTACAGAACAGCTTCAGAAGATAAAACAAAAAAATTCAGGAGAGACCAGAAAACAAGTATTTTGGCAAACTGCAATAAATGACCAGGCACCTAAACGGAAATACAAATAAATGACATTGAAACTAAAGGTTTAGTAGATACAGGAGATGTAACAATAATTTCATCAAAATCTTGGCATCCAGATTGGCTCCTCAGGAGGTAAATATTTAGCTTCTATGGATTGAACGTTATCTCAGACAAAACAAACTGCAAGATGGGTTGAATGTATAGGGCCAGAAGGACAAATAGAAAAATAAAAGCCACATGTGGCTAATATAGCTATGAATTTATGAGGACACAATTTGTTGTAGCAATGGAAAACACAGATTAACATTCCTCTAATCTCAGAAACAAACTATAAAATAATGTTTCTGAGAAAAATATTAAAAGGTATTATTGAGAACAGTCACAGACTGTCCAGGATGTCCATAAGCAGGACACAACAGATGTTGGTCTTTCAAAAGTACAAAGGTACCAACCCCCCTAACCTTTAAAATGGTCAAGTAAGCATGAAAAAAATATTATCGAATGATAATTTAACAAAGACACATGTGCCTTATGACATATAATGAATAATGGGTTTTCTTAAACCATGTCTTAATTCCATGTTAAAATGTTAGACTGTAGATTGTCACATGACCCACACCATCTTGAAGATCAGTTTTTGAGTTTTCTTCTTAAATAAAAAGGATATTTTTGTTGTTTGGTATTTAAAAATGCAACTAAGAGATTTAAAATGCAGTTAGTAAATTCAATGGGTAGCTACAGTTCAAACTTGTTTTCCAAATCTCCAGGAGTTGGAATAATTTGGAGCTAAGATAAAATATTTGAGTAGGGTATAGTACATGCTTCTATTCCAGCAGAGACAGGTGGATCTCTATGAGTTAGTTATTTTCTAAATTCTAGAATTACAATGAACAACATGGTAGTGGTGGTTCATACCTTTAATCCCAGCACTTGGGAGGCAGAGGCAGACACATAGGAATTACAGTGATTTAAATTTAAAAGTCATTTGCAAAAGGCAGGCTGAAATTCAAAATGAATATCCTTTGTGTTCTAAAACTAAATACACTTAAACCTTCAACTTATATATACATGTATATATACATATATAAAGAAAAGGAGGAATATAGGTATATTTATCTACATATACAAAGGTATATTTTAGCTTCAAAATGTCAAAAGACTTTTTAAAATTTCAATCGAAAGATAATACCTGGATCCTCACAATGATGACTCCACCAGGATTTTGGTAACACTACACTGGACAAAACTGCCATATGCCTCTTCTGCTACCAGGTTCTACACAAATAGTGGACACCTTTGGGTTGACTGCTATATTCTACCTAACCAGGAGTGCCACTAAGCTGACAAACACCACTCAAAGATCAGTTTAGGACTACAAATTACTCAGGACATTCGAATTGCTGAGTTTATATGAGACTGACACAAACATTTCTCAGAATTTTAAACTCAAAAATACTTCATCCTAAAACTGCAAATACAACCAAGCTGGACATTGTGGAAAGCTTGACAAAGATAGCTTCATTACTGTAAATAGTTTTACTGTGTTAAGAGTTAAAATATTGCCGGGCGGTGGTGGCGCACGCCTTTAATCCCAGTACTTGGGAGGCAGAGGCAGGCGGATCTTTGTGAGTTCGAGGCCAGCCTGGTCTACAAAGTGAGTCCAGGACAGCCAAGCATACACAGAGAAACCCTGTCTCGAAAAACCAAAAAAAAAAAAAAAAAAGAGTTAAAATATTTCCATTTTATTTAGACAAACAGGAGATACAGAAGTAATATAGGAATAATAGGAAAGAAGGGTAGATTATTGAATCTACTGATAAAGATCTTTGCATACTGATACAAAATCAAGGTTATACTTGGTTACATTGGTATAGATCTTTATATATTGATACAAATTAAAGTTATATTCAGTTACATTGGTATAGATCTTTGTATATTGATACAAAATTAAGGTTATATTTTGGTTACAACATACTATGTATCAACACTTTTTAAAGTATTGTACCTATGTAATCCTTAAAACTGCAATTTGAAGTTCTAGTCTTTTTGAAAGCAACTATCACTGGGCGGAGTGGTACACGCCTTTAATCCCAGCACTTGGGAGGCAGAGGCAGGTGGATCTCTGTGAGTTCAAGGCCAGCCTGGTCTACAAAAGCGAGTCCAGGACAGCCAGAGCTATTATACAGAGAAACCCTGTCTCGTAAAACCAAAAAGCCAGGTGGTGGCGCACGCCTTTAATCCCAGCACTTGGGAGGCAGAGGCAGGTGGATCTCTGTGAGTTTGAGGCCAGCCTGGTCTACAAAGCAAGTCCAGGACAGCCAGGGCTGTTGTTACACAGAAAAACCTTGTCTCAAAAGAAAAAAAGAAAGCAACTATTTGTCACAGACTATTTAGGATAATTAAGAGATACAATTTAATATTGAATCAAACTTGTGGTTTAATTTTTGGGGGGTTTTATGAGGTACTAAGTTAAACACTGTGTTTTCTAAGTTAATCAGATAGTAAATAGCTAGAAATAATCAACATTTGCCTATTCAAATGTACTGAGATGGAGAGATGGTCTTCAAAAACCTCAGAGATCTATATAATGTGGTATTTAAGTGTTTTATTAATTTGAGACTTTTTGACAATGAGACATGTCAGCTCCTTGCAGCAGCCCCGTACTACTTCAAAGAAGATGATGAGCGTTTGCTTCATATGTGGCAAGCTGCAACTGGATGAGAAATTGCCTTTGCTTCAACTGCTGACAGTATGCTGTCTAAGCTGTGGTCAAGCAGGACACCAAGAAAGCCAACTGTCAAACTCTGTCAGGGCAAGGTAGACAAGTCCTACATAATTCCTGCTTTACAGAAAAATCTACCAGATATTCTGGGCCAAGAGATGGATGCTCCAATGTTGCAGAGGAATATGGGATGATTGTCCAAATGGCCAACAGTCTCTGTCATTTCTATAGTTTCAGTAGCTGTTTACTCTTAACTTAATGTTTATTCAGATAATATTCATCCACCTCAGGTTTCTTATGGGGTTGAAGACTAGACAGTTACAGTCTCACAGACAAGCTTAAGTTGTTTAGGATTTAAGAAAATTTATTTTAGGTCTAAAAAGATAGTTTTAGGTTGATAAATTCAAATTATGATAAGAAATTATTTAGGTACAGAACTTTGGACTCATCAAGATAGGACAGATAGTAGAGTACTTTCTACAGGATTGGTAAATAGAAATGAACTGGACATTGTGAATGTAATTCTTACCAGGTAACACACAGTTTATTGATTTTAGAGAAACAGTCTTTTATTTAGACAAAAAGGATGAAATGTTGCAGGATATTTGATCACATTGTGAACCCCAAGACTGCGAACTGGAAAAACCTGTTTCTTGTTGTGGTGTGGCTCAGCCCACCATAAACCTTTAACCCCAGAGTTTCCTGTGTATAAGAACTAAATAAAGTTAACCATAAGTCAAGAGGCAGAGCAAGCAACCAGCTGACAGGGAGTAAACAGGGACATTTGAGTTGAGTGTATTTAAGACATTGTGGAGGAGAAAGGACTTTTTCCTTCTGGGACATCAGTGGAATAGGAAGGTGATCTGGGTGTTTTCTTTGCCTCTCTGAGCTGGCAGGTTTTCATTCTACCATTTGGCTCCTGAGTCTTCATTTAGTAAAATAGAACAATTGGGATTTTGTTTATAAAACAATACCCAATTCCTGAAATAGATACTCAAAAAAACAGAAATCCAGTTCGTCAGTAACATACAGCTATTTCAGTGGTAGTGTGGGGAGAACCACTCTTAATATAGACTACTATTAAGTTGTATTTATTACATAATCATACATAGTATTATTTTTTCTAGTGGAATTTTAGTAGAATTAGTATATCTAGGGTAAACATTAGAAAGAAATAGTTGTTTTTCAGTGTATCTACAGTAGACATCGGAATGAATAGTTGTATTCTACAAGTATTTTAACCTTGAAGAAATAATTGTGGAAAACTGATTGTTTTCTGTGACTTACAGAGTTGTTTTTCTGAAGCAGCTTTACAGCTTTTGCATGACTTTGGTCACAGGAGAGTTCTGGAACACCTGGAAAGTCTTGCATTATTGAGTACTGAAAACAGTGTACATTAAGGATAAAGCTGCAGGGGTGTGATGTCTTCTTTCAGGAAACAGTCTTGCATTATTGAGTACTGCAAACAGTGCACAGTAAGGGGTGTGACCTTTCCTTCAGAAAACATAGATTAGATCAGGGGCTTTGGTAGGAGGAACTTGTTTTACCCGCCTACAGAGGTTGGATCTTCCTGCTGTTAGCAAGACCTTAATTCATTCTTGAGTGACCCCATTTCTTTGATTGTCCAATGCAACTCAGAACACCAACACTTTTTTGTGTGTGTGAAATACTCTTCAGATATATTTAGAATTTTGGTAAGGCACACCAATGGAACACGATAGAATATTATATAATGAAGCATTTCATTAATTTTTTTAGGCTGCACAGTAATCTGTGAGTATACAAAAGGACAATGAGCCCAGTATTACAGTACTATTGGTGCCAACTAATATTTCAACCTATTCATTCATTCATTCATTTATGAGACAAAGTATCATGCATCGAAAATAGGCCTCAAACTCCCTATATAGTATAGGATGACCATGAACTTTTGAAGGTTTTTGGTTGGTTGGTTGGTGGTGTGTTGTGTTGCATTTTGTTTTACTTGGAGACAAGTTCTCTTAGACAAGTCCATGATGGCCTATAATTGCCCTCCCCCTTTTTCAGCATCCCAGGTGCTGGGATTACACCTGTTCACCTAGTATAAGCTACACTTAGGACAAAAACAAGACCTTGGTGCAATATTAAGCTATCACCCAACCTTCTGAGCTTCAACCTAAGCTTTGATTTTTTTTTTTGTAAAGTGTAGATTTTTTACGTTAATAAAAGAAAGACACATTTATGAAGAAAGTATAACCACCAAAATACCTGTAAATGTAAATAAAGTGATTCTCTAGCTAAGGCAGGCCAAACCACTGCTACATAAACACTGTGACCTGCCCTAAAAATTATACTTTAGGAGAAGGTCACCAAAACCCACAGTTGATTTATGGCTAATTGGTCAGTTAGAAGGTGTGGACATACAATGGACATCCCAAGTCAGGGGTCTTCCAGGTCTGAACTCTTCATTTTGTGGGATCTAACTTTTTCCAAGGAGTGTCAGTAGTGAATTAAATTATAGACAACCAGCCTATGTCAAAAGACCTGATGGGGAGATCCAAGATGGCAGTGTATAGTATCTGAGTAGAAGAAGGGTAAGCTCAATCATGGTAGAGTGATTGTGAGGCTGGGCTGCTGACTCCAAAATACAGACTGTGTCTGTATTTCCCCAGAGAATGTGGGAACTGGCCACCTCACTGAACAGGGCACCTGGACTCCAGAATCAACCAGCCTCGGGCCTGCTGACTCTACCTTCTGCTCCAAGAAGAGCTCCAGTACCCGAGGAACATAAGGCTCCAGTCTGCAGCCCCAGCCTCTGGTCCTATGAGACTTCTTGAATTCCAGCCTCCACCCAGACCTACCTGGTGAAGGTTTTTTTGCCTCCCCAAGAAAATGAGCTGGACTACAAGAGCGTCCAGGTCATTAAGAATTTCTTGCCAGGGATTCCAACATGGCGGCTTCCAGCATGCATAGTTATTTGAGAAGGAGGTCAAGCTCAGTTCCCTCAGAGCAATCGAGAGGCCATGCTGCTGACTGCAAAACTCAGACCACATCTGTTTCCCCAGTGAACGCTGGGACTAGCCACCTACCAGAACAGGGCACCAGGATCAACCATCCTTAGGCCTGTGGACTCTACACTCCACTCCAAGAAGAGATCCCATGCCCAAGCAACACATGGCTCTCTAGCCTGTGGCCCCTGCCTCCTGTCAACAGCTCTACCTGACTTCCTGAGTTCCAGCCTTCACACAAACTTGTTGGCCTTCCTGAGAAAACCAACAGACCACAAGATCATACAGGTTAGATATCCCCCACCCCAATCCCTGGCCTGAGGTTGAACGGTGACACAACCAGCAGAGGTGAGTTGGAGGCTATTCCTTGAGATGTAGCCTGTGGCCCACTCTACCATCCCGAGGAGGAACACTGGTCCCCAGGAATATCCAGCCTCTGTGTAGGGGCCTACCCCATGTCCAAGAGGTTCAGCAGGCAACAGGAACAACCAGCCAACACTAGGGACAACCAGATGTCTATAGGTCAGCTTAAGAACATAAGCAACAAAACCCAGGGCCATCATTCTGCTGCACATCTCAGCAAAAAAGATAGACATTATCTAAGGGTAAAGGGCTGTAAAAAGGTTTTCTAAGCAAACAGACCCAAGAAGCAAGCAGGAGTAGCTTCAACCTAAACTACTAAAAGAGCTGGGGAAGGACATTTCATACTCATCAAAGGAAAATATCCACCAAGATGACATCTGAGTTCTGAACATCTATGCCCCAAATACAAAAGCACTCACATTTGTAAAAGAAACATTACTAAAGCTTAAATCACACATTAATCCTCATACATTAATGGTGGGAGACTTTATCACTTCACTATCACCAATGCATAGGTCATTGAGACAGAAACTAATCAGAGAAATAATGAAACTAACAGATGTCCTGAATCAAATGACTCTAATCAATATCTACAGAATATTTCACCCAAACACAAAATATACCTTCTCCTCAGCAGCTCATAGAACCTTCTCCAAAACTGACCATGCAGTAGGTCACAAAGCAAGACTCAACTGATACAAGAAAATCGAATTAACCCCTTGTATTTTATCAGATTACCATGGATTAAAGTTGGAATTCAACAACAGAAACAACAGAAAGCCTACACATTGATAGAAACTGAACAACACTCTATTCCATGGCCAATAGGTCAGGAAAGAAATTAAAGACTTCCTACATTTCAATGAAAATGAGGGCACAACATACCCAAACTTATGAAACACAAAGAAACCAGTGCTAAAAGGAAAGTTCCTAACACTAAGTGCCTTCATAAAGAAACTGAGGAGGTCTCATACTAGCAACTTACCAGCACACCTGAAAGTTCTAGAACAACAAGAGGCAAACACACATAAGAGTAGATGGCAGGAAATAATCAAACTCAGGGCTGAAATCAATAAACTAGCAACAAAAAGAACAATACAAAGAATCAATGAAACCAAAAGCTGGTTCTTTAAGAAAATCAACTAGATAAATCCTTAGCTGTGGTAGAAGTTAGGTCTTTTTAGTGAAATTAGTAGGCATCTGACAGCACATAGGGTAGGCTTGGTGTCCCTTTGGTTTGCTGAAATGGACAAAGGCCAGATGTGGCCAGAGAATATGCCCTGTTGAAGGGGCATGCCTAAGAAACCGCACAAGTCAACCAGATGACGCCAGTTGCTGTGAGAAGCAACAGGACTGGTGAACATCACGAGAAATCTTGTAGACCCTCAAGACTGCCAAGGATTGTGCAATAAGGTGAAATATAAGCCAGAGAACTCCACATGGTCTCCCTCTTCCTCTTGCCCTCACCGACTGAGAAGTCACGCTGAATAAGCACACAGCAAGGTACACCATTAACAGAATTTAGACTGCTATAGTCCAAGGCAAAGGCATGACATGAAACCTGCTAAGAGTAAGTTCTTTGAAGGTGTCTGTTTCAGGGCCCCAGAACATCAAAAATACAAGGGAAGTTCAGAAGCCGCTTGGAGAGGTGTTCGGTCTTGAGGTTTGCCTGGGCCAAGGAGACCATGGAGGTGAGTCTCAGTTGATGGAAAAAGCCACCCTCAGTTTGGCAATTGGAACACTGACTTTATAAGCCAGTCATGATAAACTGGCCTTGCAATCTGACAAAGTAAGGCCCAATGGACACTAAGCTTTGAAAAGGACTGACTGCAGAGACTGCCATAAAAAAGTCATCATGCACAAACCTACACTAAGAATATTAATATCCTTTTTAAAAAGTTAAAATAAGCCGGGCGTGGTGGCTCACATCTTTAATCCCAGCACTTGGGAGGCAGAGGCAGGTGGATCTCTGCGAGTTCAAGGCCAGCCTGGTCTACAAAGCTAGTCCAGGACAGCCAGAGCTGTTACACAGAGAAACCCTGTCTCAAAAAACCAAAAAAAAAAAAAAAGTTAAAATAGTGCTAGTTAAGTGTTTTTAGATAAGTATTAGGGTGTTCTTAGATAAATTACACATTTTAGATTATAGGTTTTAAGTTATAGGATTTAGGTATTTTATCGGTATGTGTTAAGTATTAATAAATTTAAGTGCTTATAAATAAAAATATTGTGTTACACTTAGCCAAACTAACTAAAAGGCAGAGAGACAAGATCCAAATTCATAGTTAGAAATGAAAAGGGAGACACTGCAACAGACACTGAGGAAATCCAAAGAATCATTAGGTCTTACTTCAAAAGCCTTTACTCCACAAAATTGGAAAATCTAAAGGAAAGGGATGAGTTTCTTGATAGATTCCATTTACCAAAGTTAAATCAAAATCAGGTAGATAAATAGCTCTATAACCCCGAAGGAAATATAAGCAGTCATTAAGTCTCCCAACTAAAAAAAACTCCAGGCCAGATGTTTTTAGCACAGAATTCTACCAGACTTTCAAAGAAGAGCTAATACCAATACTCTTCAAGGTATTCCACAAAACAGAAACAAAATGAACATTCCTAAAATTATTTTATGAGGTCACAGTAACCCTGATACCTAAACCACACAAAGACCCAACAAAGAGAATTTCAGACCAATTTCCCTATGAACATTGATACAAAAATACTAAAAAAATACTTGCAAACTGAATCCAAGAACACATCAAAAATATCATCCATCATGATCAAGCAGGCTTCATCTCAAGGATGCAGGGATGGTTCAATATATGCAAACCCATCAATGTTATCCACCATATAAACAAACTCAAGGGGGGAAATATCACATGATCATCTCATTAGATGCTGAAAATGTCTTTGACAAAATCCAACACCCCTTCATGAAAAAGACTTGGAGAGATCAGGGATATAAGGTCTATACCTAAACATATAAAAGCAATCAATATACAATAAGTCTACAACCAACATCAAATTAAACAGACAGAAGCTCAAAGAAATTCCAATAAAATCAGGAAGACAAGGCTGCTCACTATCCTCATATCTGTTCAATATAGTTCTTGAAGTTCTAGCAAGAGCAATAAACCAACTAAAGGAAATCAAGGGGATACAAACTGGAAAGGAAGAAGTCAATAAGTGACCCCCAAAATTCTACCAAAGAGCTCCTACGGCTGATAAACACCATCAGCAATCTGGCTGGGTACAAAATTAACTAAAACAAACAAACAAACAACCCCCAAAAAACAGCCTTTCCTTATATGAAAGATAAACGGGCTGAGAGAGAAAATAGGGAAACAACTCCATTCACAATAGTCACAAATAATATAAAATATCTTGGTATAACTCTAACCAAACAAGTGAAAGAACTGTATGACAAGAACTTCAAGTCTCTGAAGAAAGAAATTGAAGAAGATATCAGAAGATGGAAAAATCTCCCATGCTCATGGATTGGTAGGATTCACATAGTAAAAATGGCAATCTTACCAAAAGCAATATATAGATACAATGCAATTCCCATTATAATACCAACACAATTCTTTACAGTTCTTGAAAGAGCAATTCTTAACTTCATATGGAAAAAAGAAAAATCCCAGAATAGCTAAAAGAGTCCTGTACAACAAAAGAACCTCGGGTGGTATCACCATTTCTGATTTCAAGCTGTACTAGAGAGCAATAGTAATAAAAATACATGGTACTGACACAGAATCTGACCAGTCGATCAATGGAATTGAATCGAATATCCACAAATAAGCCTACACAACTACAGACATTTCATTTTATACAAAGAAGCCAAAACCATTCAATTGAAAAAAAGAAAGCACCATCAACAAATGGTGCTGGTCTAATTAGATGTCTACATGTAAAAGACTGCAAATAAGCCCATATTTATCACACTGCACAACTCAAGTTCAAGTAGATCAAAGAACTCAACATAAAACTGGATACACTAAATCTAATAGAAGAGAAAGTGGTGAAAAGCCTTGAACTCACTGGTACAGGAGATAACTTCCTGAATAGAACACCAATAACTCGGGCACTAAGATCAACAATTAATAAATGGGACCTCATGAAACTGAAAAGCTTCTGCAAGACAAAAGAAACTGTCAATAGAACAAAATGGCAGCCCACAGACTGGGAAAAGATTTTCACCAACCCTACATCACACAGAAGGCTAATATCCAAAATTAATAAAGAACTCAAGAAATTAAACACCAACAAACTAAATAATACAATAAAAATGAAGTACAGTATTGAGGGAAAGTCTAATAACATTACTTCTGATAGACTGATTTCACTGCTGAGATCTAATTACTGTCCCTTCTGAGGCATTCTCCTGATTGGTTAATAAAAGTCACTGATGGCCAATTAGCTGGGCAGGAAGAATATAGGAAGGCAGGACTTCCTGAGATTGGAACAGGAACCCTGTGCTTTACAGAGGATTAATTTATTCCAGCCAGGAGCAGGAAGAAGGAGGGACACATGGCATGGGGTAGATTAAAGAAGATCATTCCATGTGGCCTGGAACATTGGCATAGCATGGAGAATAGCAGTCCAAAGGAACGTATGTATATATGGGGTCATATTTGGGTAACAGAACTAAAAGCTAGCTTAGGTGGGTCAAGATTACTCAATTCAGGCCAAGGCTTGATAAAATCCATGTGATGTCTGTGTGTTCATTTATAATGGCTGGTTAAGTATTAGCATCCGATGAACTAATAAATATAATATAAATACTGTTTAATAATTTAATTATTTCTACAGTACAGAGCTAAAGCGAGAATTCACAACAGAGGAAACTAATGGCCAAGAAGCGCTTAAAGAAATGCTCAATGTCCTTAGTCATTGAGGAAATGCAAATCAAAATGACTCTGAGATTCCATCTTACATGTATCAGAATAGCTAAGATTAAAAAACTCAAGTGAGCCGGGCAGTGGTGGCGCACGCCTTTAATCCCAGCACTTGGGAGGCAGAGGCAGGCGGATCTTTGCGAGTTCGAGGCCAGCCTGGTCTACAAAGCGAGTCCAGGACAGCCAGAGCTGTTAAAAACAGAGAAACCCTGTCTCGAAAAACCAAAAAAAAAAAAAAAAAAAAAAAAAAACTCAAGTGATAGCATATGCTGCCAAGGATTTGGAGAAAGGGAAACACTCCTCCATTGCTGGTGGGAGTGCAAACTTGTACAACCACTTTGGAAATCAATCTGGTGCTTTCTCAGAAAATTGGGAATAGTACTTCTTCAAGACCCAGTTAAACCATTCCTAGGCATATACCCAAAAGAAGCTCTACCAAACCACAAGGACATTTGCTCAACTATGTTCATAGCAGATTTATTCATAATAGCCAGACACTGGAATCAACCCAGATGTCTCTTAACTGAAGAATGGATAAAGAAACTATGGTTCATTTACACAATGGAATACTACTTAGCTATTAAAAACAAGGAAATTATGCAATTTGCAGGCAAATGGATGGAATTAGAACAGATCATCCTGAGTGAGGTAACCCAGACCCAGAAAGATACACATATACAATATGACTCAGTTATAAGTGAGTCATATTGTATAGGATAAACATCCTACAATCCACAGGCCCAAACAAGCTAAGTTCCAAGGAGGGACCAAGGGAAGCTGTTTGAATCTCACTTAGAATGGAAATAAAATAGACATAGGAAGTGAATGAAGGAAGGGAACTAAGTGGGAGGGGGTGTGAGGAGGGGAATAAGGGTGGGTTCAGGTGTGGTGAAAGAAGGGGTGAGAGGTGAGAGAGCTGGTAGAGAAATGAGAAACCAATGGGGGGAGCATCTCTGAAACAAGTGGGATACCAGCAAAAGGGTATTCTCCTGGGAGGATAGGGGGGTGACCCTACACCTAGCAACAGAGGACATGGAGACAGAAGTAGCCCCCTTCTAGTCTGACAGGACTCCAGTGGAGTGAGGGGGATACCTACCTACCCATAAAACCTTCAACCCATAATTTACCCTGCATCCAAGATGTACAGGGACAAAGATGGAGCAGAGATTGAGGGAATGGTCAACTAATTATTGGCACAACTTGAGACCTACCCCATGGGAGAGTGCCAACTCCTGACACAATTAATGATTCTCTAATATGCCTGCAGACAGGATCCTAGCATAAGTATCCTTTGAGAGGGTCCAACCAGCAGCAGATCAAAACAGATGATGGGACTTAACAGCCAAACAACAGGTAGAGCTCAGGGAGTTTTGTGGAAGAGTGGGAAGAAGAACAGAGGGACTGGGGGGGACAAGAACTTCACAGGAAGACAATACAGTCAACTAGCCTAGGCCCCTGGGGGCTTAGAGACTGAAGCACCAACCAAGGCGCACATATGGTCTGGACGTAGGCCCCACAGAGATGTAGCTGATGGGCAGCTGGTGTTCATGTCGATTACCTAGCAAGTGGAGCAGAGACAGGCCCTGACATAGACTTTATTGCCTTTTTGAGAATCACCTTACCCTAGATGGGCTGCCTTGTCTGCCCTCAGTTGAAGAGGATGCTCTTAATCCTGATGTGACTTGAAGAGCCAGGATGGGTTGATGGAGGGGAAGTTCCCTTTTCTGAAGAGAAGGGGATGGGGAAAGGATGGGAGGTGGGAACAGGTGGAGAGGAGGGACGGGGATATGATCAGGATGTAATATGAATAAATAAATGTTAAAGAAGAACTAATAGTATGAGGGAAATCATATCTCATGCCTGAAGTATTTAGAGATAAACTGTGTTTTAGGGGCTGAGGATGTAGCTCATTTGGTAGACTGGTTGTCTAACACGCAGAAAACACTTGGTTCAATTCCTAGCACTACATAAAATGGACGTGATTATACATGGCTATAATCTCAGGAATTGAGAGGCAGAAGCAAGACTACTGGAAGTACAAAGTCATATGGAATATATAACAAGTTCTAGGTTCCCATGGAAGACATAAGACCCACCTATGAACACATACCCCAGAGAGAGAGAGAGACAGAGACAGAGACAGAGAGAGAGACAGAGACAGAGAGAGACTAATTTTCACCAAAATCAGTCTGTACCTATCAAATCATCATAACACATTGGTTCAGTTCCCGCTGTTGACTCTTCGCAATCAGACTTTCTACTGGTAAATCCAATGTCAGGTCAGCCATGGTGACTCATCCCTGTAATACCACCACTTCTTAGACTGAGGCAACAGGATTTGATTATAGGTTATCATCAGATACATACCAAAAAAGTTTCAAAACAAAAAGGGGCTGAGCAGGCAGTGGTGGTGAACCTATTTGATCA
The DNA here is from genome assembly GCA_907164525.1 of Lophiomys imhausi. Lineage (NCBI taxonomy): Eukaryota > Metazoa > Chordata > Mammalia > Rodentia > Muridae > Lophiomys > Lophiomys imhausi. The sequence goes on from CAJQZJ010032834.1 coordinate 5,780,986, forward strand.
CAGCATCAAGAGGCAAGGGCAGATGGATCTTTGTGATGAGTTCGAGGCCAGTCTGGTATAGACTGAGTTCCAGGACAGCCAGAGCCACACAGTGAAATGCTGTCTAGGAAAAGAATGAAGAGAAAAGTGGATATAAGAGAGAAATTTGTGCATTTGTAGAATTCTGTCTCAGAATTGTTCTGCAATCTCAGTACTTGGAGGCTGAGGCAGGAAACTAAGTGTGTAAAATAGTTCTTGGTCAGCTTGGGCTACAAAGATATTTCAAACTATATCTCTAGAAGATAAGGAAGGGTCTTTTTTTTTTTTTCCAAGACAGGGTTTCTCTGTGTATCCTTGACTGTCCTGGACTCACTTTGTAGACCAGGCTGGCCTTGAACTCACAGATATCCACCTGCCTCTGCTTCCTGAGCACTGGGATTAAAGGCATGCGCCAACATGTGCGGCTAAGAAAGGGGTTTTTTAAAAAGATAATAGTGGGCCAGGTATTTGGCTCAGCAGGTAAAGATGCTTGCCATACCAGTAAAAGCCAGAGGACCTGAGTTTGATCCCAGATATGCACATGAAGGTGAAAGAGAAAACAACTTCAGAAAATTTGTCTCTGACCCCCAACTCATGTGCCCTGGTGCCTGGGACAATGCTGGAGGAGAGTGTGAAATAGCAGAGGAGCTAGGGAAGCCTCAGTCTTCCCACCTACTGGTTCTAGATATCTTCTGACTCAAAATGATTTATTTATTCCAGAGACATGATAACAGTCACTCAACACAGAAAACTCTGTCACATCATGGAAACTGATCAAATCTACAGTTCCTTGGAAATTCCACAGTTTTTGCAGAATGCAAATCCTGCCCTGCTTCTGTCAGCTACTCTTAGTCTCTCTGGAAGAAAGCTCTTCCTGTTCTTACCCCTTAAGGTCTTAATGTCCTTCCTTCATTAGGTCTGTCCTGGACCAGTGATCTCATTGCCCTCTTGTGTGTCAATGGAACATGTATGAAGCTGAATACACTTGCCACAGATACTTACATGTCCATGACAGTAGTGATTTGAGGAGGGAAAAGGGGTCAGTCAAACAACACAGTCAGGACATTGCAGGCATCCCTGTAGAAGAACACAATGTGGAGGACCCACTGGACTTTCAAGTACAGTATTGAGGTAAAGGAGAGATACCTAATACCTAAGGAATATTGTTAGAGCAAAGAAGTCAATGTTGCTTCACTGATTGAAATAGAAATCATGGAGGCTGGAGAGATGGCTCAGAGTTTAAGAGCACTAGCTGTTCTTCCAAAGGTCCTGAGTTCAATTCCTAGCAACCACATGGTGGCTCACAACCAACCACAATGTGATTTGATGCCCTCTTCTGGCTGCAGGTGTATATGCAGATAGAGCACTCATATACATAAAATAAATAAATCTTAAAAAAAAAAAGAAATGGAAATCACTGAAGGAGGACTAGGTGGGGGAAGGAGCAGGTAGCAGAGGAACAAGTGGGTGGAAGAGAAAATGGGGAAGTAGGAATGAGGGAGGAGCAGGTGGGGGAGGACTAACTAGGGGAGAAGGTGATAGAGGAAGCAGATTCAGGGAGGAGCAGAGGTAGTCTTAAGTACTATAAGCTGAAACAGAACCTTTAGTTTTTGGAATTGTGAATGTGGATATGTCAGTCACAGGTACAAACAAGATGGCTTCAACACACAGTGGCAAACAGTCTGACTGCTAGAAAATAACCCAATTAGAAACAAATGTTCAGCAGCTGGAGAGATGGCTCAGCGGTTAAGAACACTGGCTCTTCTTCCAAAGGACCTAGGTTCAAATCCCAGCACCATATGGCAGTTCACAGCTGTCTGTAATGGCTGGGTGTGGTGGCGCACACCTTTAATCCCAGCACTTAGAAGGCAGAGGCAGGTGGATCTCCATGAGTTCGAGGCCAGCCTGATCTACAAAGTGAGTCCAGGACAGCTAAGGATACACAGAGAAACCCTGTCTTATACACAGAGAAACCCTGTCTTGAAAAACCAAAGAGAAAAAAGGGAAAGAAAGAAATGTTCAGCTGCTGTTACCAAGATTTTCAGAAGGAAAGCCTGACCTAGGTAGGTCCAGAAGGCTAGGCTCCACTAAGAATCTACCATATACAAATGAAAGATACTAGGAAAGATGGAGAACAAAGATGGAGACTGAACCCAGGTGTGATAGCTCAAGGCTTTGTCCTTAGAAAAGAAGAATCTAGATTTCAAGGTCATCTCTCTGTTGCACAGATTTGATAAATTAATTTAATTACATAAGTCTGGGCAAGTAACTGAGTTGGAAAAGTGCCCACTCATCATGCAGGGAGTTCTGGGCTACAGGTGTGAACTCCAGGTTTTACAAGAGAAAGAATTGGGGTGGCCACGGTCATACATAATTAATTGGTCCCAGTTGAAGTGTGTCTGGCTAGTCAATCTCAGTCTTCCTTATGGAATGTGGTCACAAGCTCTCATTGATGTCACTCTTGAGGGGATCAATCTGGCTCTTGGAAAATAAAATAAATAAATATTTGCATTTTATTCCTCAATGACAATGAATTTGCACAGCTTATGCCCTGGTGATATCTCTTGGTCTTATATTTTTGGTTGTGAGTCTAGCCTTTAACGGCTGAGCCATCTCTCCACGATATCTTGGTCTTATAATGAGGAAATCGTTGTGTGCTCTTGGAGAAAGGTCCCATTCTATGCTCTGGTCTGGCTTCAAGCCAGTGGTGATCCTCCTGATTCAGTTTTCAAATGCTGGGATTACAGGTGTGAGTCATCATGAATGACTGAAAGAAATTCTGTATAAAAGCTGACGCACAAGCAGACTGTTTATTTGCCCATCATATGTGAGGCTCTTGAGTTTAACCCATAGCCCTG
>CAJQZJ010032834.1:5798861-5830623 GCA_907164525.1 Lophiomys imhausi
TCCCATGCTCATGGATAGGTAGGATCAACATAATAAAAATGGCCATCCTACCAAAAGCAATATATAGATTCAATGCAATTCCTATCAAAATACCAACACAATTTTTTATAGACTTGGAAAGAGCTATTCTCAATTTCATATGGAACAACAAAAAGCCCAGAATAGCTAAATCAATCCTGTACAATAAAAAAACATCTGGAGGTATCACCATCCCAGATTTCAAGCTGTACTACAGAGCAATAGCTGTAAAAACAGCATGGTATTGGTATAGAAACAGACCAGTAGATCAATGGAATCAAATTGAAGTTCCAGAAATAGACCCACACACTTATGGCCACCTAATTTTTGACAAAGAAGCCAAAACGGCACAACGGAAGAAGGACAGCATCTTCAACAAATGGTGCTGGTCCAACTGGATGTCCACTTGTAAAAGAATGAAATTAGACCCATACTTATCACCTTCTACAAAACTTAAGTCCAAGTGGATCAAAGACCTTAACATAAGGCCGGTTACACTAAATCTACTAGAAGAAAAAGTGGGAGAAACCCTCGAACTCATTGGCACAGGTGACAACTTCCTGAACAGAACACCAACAGCTCAGGACCTGAGATCAACAATCAATAAATGGGACCTCATGAAACTGAAAAGCTTCTGTAAGGCAAAAGACACTGTCATTTGAACAAAACGCCAGCCTACAGACTGGGAGAAAATCTTCACCAGCCCCACATCTGACAGAGGGCTAATATCCAAAATCTACAAAGAACTCAAGAAATTAAATGCCAAGAAACCAAATAATCCAATCAAAAAATGGGGGACGGAGCTAAACAGAGAATTCACAAAGGAGGAATCCCTAATGGCTGAGAGACACTTGAAGAAATGCTCAACATCCTTAATCATCCGAGAAATGCAACTCAAGACGACTCTGAGATTCCATCTCACACCTGTCAGAATGGCTAAGATCAAAGGCTCAAATGACAGCACATGCTGCCGAGGGTGTGGAGAAACGGGAACCCTACTCCATTGCTGGTGGGAGTGCAGGCTTGTGCAACCACTATGGAGGTCAGTCTGGCGATATCTTAGAAAACTTGGAATAGCTCTGCCTCAGGACCCAGCCATACCACTTCTGGGTATACACCCAAATGTCTCCTCACGGAATCAAAAGGAAGTTTCCTCATCTATGTTCATAGCATCCTTATTTGTAATAGCTAGAAACTGGAAACAATCAGATGTCCCTCAACCGAAGGATGGGTTAAAAAACTGTGGTACATCTACACAATGGAATATTATTCAGCTATCAGGAACAATGAAATTATGCAATTTGCAGCCAAATGGATGGAACTAGAAAAGCTCATCCTGAGTGAGCTAACCCAGACTCAGAAGGATGCATATGGCATCTATTCACTTATAATAACTTATAATAGGATTTTAGCTATATAGTAGAGGATATCGATACTACAACTAACACACTGGGACATAGACTTCTTATTTTTAATTTTTTTATCTATTTTTTATATATTAGTTATATTTTTTTCTATTTTTTAGTCTTTTTTATCTATTGTCGTGCTTCAAACGACTGAAGATTGATGCTGTAATGTATGGAGAGAAAATGGGAACTCTCCAGGCAGCCACTGGTATGTCATTTCTTAGTTTTAGAAGCTGCAGGCCCTGTACTTCCTATAAAATCAGATATATTTATCCCTCTCAGGTCTCTGAGGTGGTTGAAGAATAGATAGCTAGAGTCTCATAATGAAATTTTGAGTTGTTTAGGAGTCAAGAGAGTGTTATAGATCTAGGATGATGCTTTTAAAATTGTGTTGCAAGTTAGTATGAATGTTGAGTTAGATATAGAACTTTAAACTCATGGAGATGGTTAGATAGTAGAAAGTTAATGTCAGGTACCAAATACATATGGACTGGACATTGGGAATGTATGCTAAGCCATATAACCCTCATAACTGTGGTCTAATTACCTCTGTTGTTTTGTATTGTATCTATTATTATAAGAGAAAGAACCATTTGTTGGACTGAAAAGGAGAACTGTTGGGGGAAATAAGATATACCTAAAACTTAAAAAAAAGGGAAGAGAATGGGGGGTTGAAGGTGGGAGGGTGGGACTGGAGCGGGGAGTAGGGAGGGGAATGCAATTGAGATGTTACTTGAAGAAATAAAAAATAAAGAGGAAAAAAACCCACAAAGACAGAAAAGAATAATGCGCAAAAAATATATTCATGAATAATAAGTGGTCTTTCTGAAATTGTGAAAACTACAAACTCATTCCTAACACTGCTATCTTGCAGACTTTCCAGATGGACTATGACCCTTGACCTGCCCCACCTTCTTGATCAATCCTGCACCCGGGCCTCTTAAAGCTTGGAATGAACTCATTCTGAGGTCATGTCCTCAGGCTGAGCTCACATCCGACCTGAGCCCAGGTCTGTGCCTGTACACCCCTACCACCACCACCGATTCCCACAGCGCAGAGGCACATGTGGCCCATGACCTTCCTCTATCCCACTCTCTTCCGGCTGCTGAAGGGATAGATACCTCTCATTTTTCACATTCCTGTAGCAGGGTCTGGTTCCTCTTCTTCCTGTTGTCCATGCTGACCTCAGCCACGCTCCTAACTGCTGACATCCCTCTCGCAGTGCTCCTCTGGGAGCACTCCAGGGCTGGCTCTTCACCCCATCCTGCTCACCCCCAAGACCTCAATCATCATCTTTTCTACACCTGCTCCTGCAAGCCATCATGCCCCGGTTTCCTCTCAGCCTCTGTGGATCACTCCCCGGATGAAGACAGTTGGCTCTTTCAGATCTGTCTTCTGGTCTGAGGGATGACATGGTACCACCTCATAGTTCTACAGTAAAGAAAAATGGAGGCAGCGCACAGGAGCAGTGTCAGCATGAGGAGCAGAAAGTCTACAAACGGAGGAAGAAGGCGAGGGTCCCATTCTGCAGTGAACCCCACTATCTGACTCTGGTTCTTAGTCTGAGAGTGCCAGCCAGTCTGCCTAAGCCTCTTTCTTCAGTCCTGAGAGAGGATGAGCATAGCTGGCTACGGTGGGGGAGGGGTTAACACCTAGCTGGAGCACAGGCAAGGACAGGAACCACAGGTCAGAGTATGTGTCCTGTGAGGTCACAGATGCCTTCTTGGAGACAACCTTAAAACATGAAAACCATGCCATGTCAGCCTCCAGTGCAAGAGGAAGCTCTTAGCTCTTGTATGACTGATGAACTGAGGGGGCTGATAGATGGGGGCACCCCACACCAGAGGAGTGGGATAGGGGAAGGGGTAAAGGGTGGGAGGGTGGGAAAGAGACGGGTGGAGGGAAGGAGCTATGATGGAGATGTAACTTGAAGTAATAAATAAACGTAATAAAAAATAAATAAAAACTTAAAAAAAAGGATATTAATGTTCTTGGCGTAGGTCCATGTAGGATAGCCTAGTGTATAGTTGTCCCATCAGGTCTTTCAATCTCAAAGTTTGTTGGGCAACATTTTCCAATGCGAAAGCCCAGTCTATCTTCACCACAAAGCCGTGGTCAGTTTATAAAATCAATATGTTCTAAGCGTCAATGTAGGGCGGTCTTTTCAATCAGCAAAGAATTGCCTCCATGGTCTCCCTCAGCTTTTTTATCCTGAATCTCTTGCTCACCTTCTCAGCACTGAGGCTCCAATGCAGGATAATTGAAAGGATTCTCTCTTAGCAGATCTGTAGCATGTTTTTGCTTTGGATTGCAGTAGTCCAAACTCTGCCAATGGCGTACTTGCTTTGCTCTATCCCAGTGTGGATTCCTGGCAGGTAAGCGCAAGATAGCATAGAAGGGTAGAGAGAGAGAGGGAGGGCATCTGTGATCCCATGGATCTTGACATAAATCTCTTCTCATGTGATGATTGGCAATATGGTTTTCGGCAGTGGTTTTTCAAGGGCTTTCCCAAGACACGCCCCTACAACAGTGTGTCAGTGTCTTGGGATTCCCATTGCTTCTCATGGCTAACAACATCATCTGTGTGGCTTGTGAGGTTTCTTAGCAACACTCCTTCAAATGGAACATATCATTTGGCCACAATTGGCTCCATCCAGATCAACTGTAAAGGATGCCAAGCTCCTCCCTTATGTCTGCCATATGTTAATCTGAACTGCCTACTAATTTCAATAAGGAGACCTGACCTCTACCACAATATGCTACTGGCATCTCCACACAGGTGACAGGTAGATGACAACCATTCATGACCAACCTCCTACTGGGGTGTGAAACCATACTTTTCAAAATTATTAAACATTTATTTATTAATAACTATATTCACTTATAAGAAATACACTTAGTTAACTACTATTCCTATAAATTCCTACAACCCCTAAGACCTAACCACTAAACCTATTGATAACTATTTCAACTATTTTCATAACCTTTTAGAAGGACACAGTGTCTGGGGCAGGTCCTCAGTCATCAGGAACACAGTCTCTGTGGTAGACCCTTTAATGCACTTAGCAGTCTTTTTTTCTGGAACATCTCAGACGTAGATCCGTCAGTGTAAATTGGCTATGGCGACTTCACCTCAAATAAGGCTTGAGGCTTTCTTTGGGAGACCTCAGCCATCTGTAGGCCAACTTATTTCATTCATATCAGCAACTCTGCCGCTTTGCCTCAGTCTTTAAAGCCTGCCACAGTTCCATTCAGGCCACTGTTCAGACAGGTCAAATCACTCTAGGCAAAAGCTGAGCCACAGGGTTTAGTCCTTGGCCTTTTGCTGTCTTGCTGAGGCTTTCTCTGCTCACCATCTTCTTTCGGCCTCAGGGAGATCTGGCCATCAGTCCACAAGCCCTATCTCCATCAGATGATACAAACTACTTGTTGTCCTTTCTATCGTGAGGACTCACTGGCATCGGAGCTTTCTAGCATGGGGCCCTCTTGGCTCCATCCACTTGTCCTTAAATAGGATCTCTCCTTGTTCCACCTGCTTCAGCTTAATCTGGGCTCTGCCCACTTAGCAGTTGAAAACAGTACCACATCATAAAGTCTTTCCTTGTTTCACCTGGCTTCAACCTTGTTTTTCAGTCCATAGAGACTCCCTTCATTTCACGTGACTTCATCCATAAGCTGATAAGCTAATTGCTCACAGCCAAGTTGATCTTCGTGCCCTGGATTAAGAGACTGTATCAGAAACCTAGATATTTACTAAATCTAATTTACATTAATCTAACTCCCTACAGGGGTGAGTGGTGATATATATATATATATATAAACAGCACAGATCCCAGGGTACTTGCCTGCATACCTTCCATCTGATTGACCCCACTGTTAGTGGTGAGTTTCACCAACAAGCATCATCATCATTCTGTGCTGTCTTAAAGCCTCCATATTTTGGACTTGTAAAACCTAGGACAGGCAACCCTTAACTGAGGGCTGTGCAGGTAAAACACTCTGGGACTTCTCTTACCTGGCAGGTGTAGTGATAACTTGCTTCTTTTTCCATCTCTGCTGTGATCCCAGACCTGTTGCTTTGACATCTGGAAACAGAAAGCACTGAGTGGTAGAAGGAAGTGTTTTGTTAAACTTTTCTATATATGTATGGATGTGTTGCCTGCATGTCTGTCTGTCCTCCAAGTCTTTGAAGTGTTCCAAGTGGTTAGAAAAAGTTTATTGAATACCCTGGGACTGGAGTTGCAGACAGTTGATAGTTACCATGTGGATGCTGGGAATTGAACCCCAGTAGTCTGAATGAAGAATTTTCAACTGCTGAGATGTCTCTCTGGCCCTGGTAGATTTCAAACCAACCCACAATGAAATGTTTTCTCCTAACTTTGACTCCCAAGTTGCTCCTGGGAATGAAAAATGCAATATTAAGTGTCTGAATAAAGGGCAGGAGAGTGGTCGGGGTGGGAGAGGGAGAAGAGAGTGGGAGGGTGGGACTGAGAGGGGTGGGAAGAGGGCACTATGATGGAGGTATAACTTGATATAATAAATAAACATAATTTTTTAAAAAGGGCAGGAGAGATGGTTCATTGGGTTTAAAGCATTGGCTTTAAATTCTTGCAGGGGACCAAATAACAACTCCTTGCAATTACATGCCAGATAAAAACCTTCTATAAGTGCAGTCTGAGAGGACCTATGAACCTCTTCTTGCTTCCTGAGGGCATTGCATTCATGGGGTCTACCACATCCATGTAGTAAAAATACCTATAAGTATAAATAAAAATTGAGATTTTAAGAAAAGAAATACAGGATCACTTCTGGATCCCAACCCAATTCATCACAAGATGAATGACAGAAGGAATTCTAGGCTAGTCTGTTCCACTTTTTAAAAATTTTTGGGGCTGGAGAGGTGGCTCAGAGGTTAAGAGCACTGGCTGTTCTTCCCAAGGTCCTGAGTTCAATTCCCAGCAACTACATGGTGGCTCACAGCCATCTACATTGAGATCTGCCCAGGCATATATGTAGAGCAAATACTGTATACCTAATAAAATAAATACATGTTAAAAAAAAGAGAAAAAAAATTTTGTTATTTTGTTTCTGTGAGGTGTGGCAGAGAGACATGTTAATACCATGGTGCTTGTGGGGGTCAAAAGGCATCTTTGTGCAGTTTCTCCTCACAGATTTTAGGTGGGCTTTGGGGGTGAATCCATGTTGTCATCTGCATCATATGCCTGAAAACACCGTTGCTCACTGAGTCATCTTGTTGGCCAAGCACATCCAATTTAATGCACACTTTCTGTTCATTGTTTTGGAAGGGTTGTTGAGACAGTACTGCAATGTGTATTCTCAATGGCCTGAAACTTACCATTAGAACTAGGTGGCCCAGAACTCACAGGAATCTTTATGTCCCTGCCTCCAGCTGGCATTAACGTGATGTCGTTTAAAACACTGCCTGTAAAGAAAAGAACTGGACACTCTGCTATTCTAACCAAAAGTGGCCACAAGTAAAACCTGAACTGTGAGGGTGTTGTTAGATGATGGTACCTACCATTTTGTTTACTTAGAGTCAGGAGAAAATATCTCAAGGTTAAAATATGGAAGATGGGAGGATTAGATTTGTGTTTGGAAAGCTATAGAATAGGTTGGGAGTTGGTGAATGTCAAAACTAAGGCCAGAGTCTGAGTAAAATGTTTAAGACAGATCTGAATATACTGTTGACTGAGGAAAATAATCCACTGGGACTGAACTTAGCCTGAATTTGTAGAGGTGAATGACTAAGAGAATTAAGGGCATTGCAGACATGTGAGAACCTACTAAAGTCAAGAAACTGAAATGTGTGAACAGGTGGTTAAAGGATGATGGACCTGGTGTTGGTTTTTCAAGACAAAGTTTCTCTGTGTATCCTTGGCTGTCCTGGACTCCTTTTGTAGACAGGGCTAGCCTTGAACTCACAGAGATCCACCTGGCTCTACCTCCCTAGTCCTGGGATTAAAGGTGTATGACACGCTGCCACGCCTAGCTCATAAGCCCTTCCTAACAATGCTATTCCCTGATGACTAAGCATTAAAATATGTAGGTCTGTGAGGGCCATTTTTATTCAAAACAGCACACGTATCATTTTTACTTCACACATGTACATAAATATCTGTATTCCCTTCTATTCTCCAATATCTCCCACTCATTACAAACTTATTCAATTTTTCACAAATAGTTATCTCTTTCTTTCCGTTTTGTAGAATGGTGTGTTATGTGAGTACCTTAGTTGGAGTTTGTATTGCTGCAATGAAACACCATGGCCAAAATCAAGTTGGGGAGGAAAGAGTTTATTTGCCTTATATTTAATAGGCAGTTATGCAACTCTAAGCAATCTTATCTTTTTCAAGCCAGATGGCTATGCCGTCTCTGATTGCCTGACCATTTTCTGCTGTTTTTCCAATAACTGTTGAGCCTATTTCTGAGAAATGGGAATCTTAGGCCTGTTCTATTTTAGCAAGAAACTGAAGCCTATCATGGAGTCAGCCTGGCTCACAGGTTAAGCCTCTTTGGGGCCTCAGGGTCCTTTGGGGGTCTCAATTAGGGGTCCTTCTGGAGCCCTTCACTCTCAGATGACTTTAGCCTATTTCACATTGACACAGAATTATCCAGCACATTAGGATAGACTTGCCTTGCACAATGTCATTGAACATTGCTTTGAACACCTAAAATTCCTGTGCTGCCCAGTGCTTTGAATATAGATCTACAGGCCTCTGAGAAGGAAAAAGATACAAAGGAATTAGTGTCACTATCACACTTCCTTTTGTTCTCAGCTACCTCCTTCAATTCCACAACTTCTTTAAGCCCAGCTGTTCCACTGTGACCCTTTTCCTTGTCTCATCATAGGAGCTGCATGCAGGCCTGCGGCTTCTCTAGGCCTATTTGGGCTACTATCATTTCTCTCAGCTCCTCTCTACAGTCCTACAGCTTTCTCTCTCAATTCATTTATTCATTTTCTCTGTGTCCTCCTGGGTTTCTCCCCCTCCCCTCTCTTCTCTGCCCTCCGTCTTGGAACTTACAGGAACTTCCTCCTGCTGCGTTCCATTTTGGAACATTTCTTCTTCAATTTACAAACAGCTTCACCCCAGTCTCTTATATCTTACCTTGCCCTACTCTACACTTCCAAAATATTTCTACCTCCCACCCCCCTTTTTTGGAGAAATTGTTTACAGATTATTTTTGGGATCTTGCAAGTTTTGGTACAAGGATCATGGGTTATATTGTAGCTGGTGCTTCCAGTTTGGGAATTCTGGCAATTTTTTGCATGTGGTGTAGAGGGTGGTGTCTGGTAGAGTTTTGAACCTGTTTGGTCCTGACGGGGTTTTTTTGTTGTTGTTGTTGTTGGGAGAGATATTGGTGTTTATGCTTCTCTGCTTATCAGATATGTTTATTTTATTTATTTTCTTGCTTTATTTTTAGTAAGTAATAGGCTTGTAAGCTTTTGGCCTTTTCTTTGGGATTTTATAGCATTTTTGGATCATTACATTTCAAACTGTCCTCTAACAATGATTTAGGTTTCACTGGTGTCTGTTTAATGTTTCATTTCAGTTTTAGTCTGATACTATCTATTCATGACACCAGCCTGTGATTTGTTTCTCATGAAATGGATGGGTCTTGGAGAAATTGCCTAGAGCTGGGCATGGTGGTGCATCCTTTAATTCCATCACCAGGGAGGCAGAGGCAGGTGGATGTCTGTGAGTTAAAAGCTAGTCTGGTCTACAGAGTGAGTCCAGGACAGTCAGAACTGTTATGCAGAGAAACTATGTTGCAATAAACAAAACAAAACAAAAAGAAATTGCCCAGATTCTCTGCCTGTTTCCCTGGGATGACACATTGGAAATTTTAATGGTGTCTTGCCATTTATTTAATATTTAATCCTGAATGGCACTTATATGGCCCTGGAGTGGTCCTACATTTAGGCAAGTTTTCACATTACAGTTTCCCCCAAGTTTTCCTCGTGCTGATGACCAAGTCAGGCCTGAGGTCCTGGGGTCAAGCACTACAATCTACCCAGCCTAATGCCTTTATCCGTAAGCCCCTTATCACCCCACCCATATTCTGGATTCAAGTTTCAGTTTATTGAATAGTGCATTAGGGTTTCATTTCTCTTAATTTGAGGTGTTCCTGTAAGGGTCAAGGAATGGATACCTGAACCCAAATGTGTGGCAACAGAGGAATCACCAGGAATTCGAGAATGTTACATAAAGCAAGAGGATTTTATTAGCCAGCATTCTGGGATCACCCCCAAAGCCTCTCCATGCAAGGAGGAGAGGACCTGAATAGAATTTCAGTTCAGATTAAATATGTTTCATCAAGTTAGAATCAAGCATCATCAAGCAACAGTAATTTGATTGGCTAGGATAGGTGACCTAGGAAACAAGGTGGGGATTTCCAAACTCATGACTGTTGGTAACCTGCGATCTCTGTTGTTCTCCCTGTTGCTCTGGGAACTGGCCATACCTAAGCTGGAACTTGGCTTCCTGGTAACAGGTAGAGCTTCCAAACCCAGGGCATAGTATTGTTCTTTTTTCTGTTGCTCCGGGAACTGGCTGTTTTTAAATGGGGAAATGGAAACTTAAGAAACAGAAATTTAAGCCTGTTGTAACCTCAAGAGTCTGACTAAAGATTGGTTGTGTAAACTTTGGTCCTAACATGCCATGATTCACATCTACTCCCTCTGTATCTACCTATCTACCTAAGCACCTATCATGCATCCAACACACTCTTTATATCTACCACTCGTATTTTGTGATTAGTATGTGAAGCCAGCTTTAATCTAGTCTACCCTTCTCTCACAAGAGTCATCATTTTTTAATTTTTATTTTTTAAAATAAAATATCATTTCCTTCTTCTCTTTTCTTATTCCAACCCCTTGCTTGCTGTCTCAAATTCTCAGTCTCTGTTTCTTTAACTGCTATTACATACATACACACACACAAACAGACACACCACACACACATAATGTGTGTATGTATGTACATGTGTATATATATGTATAAATATATATTTGATCTCAAAATTTCTTAGTTTCCTGTACTTCTTTGTTTTTTCCATAAATTAACTTATTTACTTTAAATCCCTATCAAAACTTCACCTTCCTCCTTCCCTTCCAGTCCCACCATCTCCCCTCCCTTCCTTCAGTATTCCCTCACTTTCTCCTCATATAAGAGGAAGCTCCTCATGGATATAAAGTAGCCTTGACATATCAAGTTGCACTAGAACTAGGCACATCTTCTATTGAAGCTAGACAATGCAGCTGAGTTAGGGGAAAGGGATCCTAAGGCAGGCAACTGACTTGGAGACAGCCCCTGTTCCTGCTGATGGAAGTCCCACATGAAAATCAAGCTGTACATCTGTTATATATGTGTAGGGGGCTAGGTTGATCCCAAGCATGATTTCTGGTTGTCAGTTCAGTCTCTATGAGCTCCTATGGGCCCAGGGTAGTTGATTCTGTAGGTTTTCTTTTGGTGTTCTTGACTTCACTGATTCCTTCAATCCTTCCTCTCCCTCTTCCAAAAGATGCCCCAAATTCCACCTCATGTTGGCTGTGGTTCTCTGTATGTTTCCATCAGCTCCTAGGTGAAGTTTCTCAGAAGACGGTTATGCTAGGCTCCTGCCTATAGCAGAATATCATTAACAGTGTCAGGCATGAGCTCCCTTTCATACATGAGTCTCAATTATTGGTTGGCCAGTTCCTCAATTTCTGCTCCAACATTATCCCTGTACATCTTGTAGGCAGAAAATTTTGAGTTGAAGGTTTTGTGACTAGGTTGTTGTCCCCATTGCTCCATAGGAAGTGTTGCCTGGTTAAAGGAGGTGGCTATTTCAGGTTCCATATCCCCTACAGCTAGGAATCTTAGCTATAGTCACCCTCATAGTTTCCCAGGAGTTTCCATATTCCTAGGATTCTACCTCATCAAAGAGATTCCCCCCTACCAATTCTAGTTCTTTCTCCCAGTTCGTTTTCCCTCTTTCCTCCCTACACTTAATCCCTCCTGTTTCCATCGCCACACCTTCTCGCTGATAGTTCCCTTGGTGTATCCACCCTCAAAATCTATTTCATTTTTCCTTCTCAGCAATATTCAAGCATACTCCCATGGGCCCTCCTTGTTAGCTTCTTCAAATCTGTGGGTTTTAGCATGATTATTCTGTGCTTTATGGCCAAAATCCACTTATAAGTGAGTACAACACATGTGTGTTTTTTGGGGACTGGGTTACCGCACTCAGGGTGATCATTTCTAGATCTTTCCAATTGCCTTCAAATTTCATGATGTCATTGGTTTTAATAGCCGAGTAAGATTCCATTTTGTAAATAACCACATATTTTTTTTATCCATCCTTTGGTTGTAGGTCATCTAGGTTGTTTCCAGTTTCAGTCTTTTATAAATAAAACTACTATGAACATAGTTGAGCAAGGGTCCTTTTGGTATGGTGGAGCATCCTTTGTCAATATGCACAGGAATGGTATAGCTGGATCTTGACTTTAAACTATTCCCAACTTTCTGAGAAACCACCAAATTGATTTCCAAAGCAGTTATATAAAATTGAACTCACACCAGCAATGGAGTGATCCCCCTTGCTCCACAGCATGAGCAGTCTCATGAGCTTTTGATCTTCCCTTTCTGATAGGTGTATGAGGGAATCTCAGAATCATTTTGATTTGGATTTCCCTGATGACTTAGGATGTTGAACATTTCCTTAAGTGCTTTCCACCCATTACATATTTCTCTGTCAAGAATTCTGTTTAGCTCTATGTTCCATTTTTTAAAATTGGGTTATTTGGTTTGTTGATGTCTAAATTTTTTACTTCTTTATATATTTTGGATATCAGCCTTTATATATATATATTGGATATCTGTCACATGTACGGTTGGTGAAGATCTTCTCCCATTCTGTCCAGGAATTTGTCTCCCATGTCAATGCATACAAGGCTATCCCCAAATTTGTGTTCTATCAGATTTAATGTACCTGGTTTTATGTTGAAGTCTTTGATCCACTTGACTTTCTTTTTGTGTAGGGTGATAGGGATGGCTCTATTTGCATTCTTCTGCATGTAGATATCCAGTTAGATCAGAAACATTTGTTGAAGGTGCTTTTTTTTCCCATTGTATATTTTTGGTTTGTCAAAAATCAGGAGTCCTTAGGTGTGTAGATTTACTTCTGGGTCTTCAATTCAATCCCGTTGATCAACCTGCCTATTTTTAGGCCAATACCATGAGGCTTTTTTATTATTATTGATGTGTAATACAGTTTAGAATCAGTGATGGTGATATCTCCAGAAGTTGTTTTATTGTATAGTATTGTTTTAGCTATCCTTGGCTTTTTTCTTTTCCATACAAAGTTGAGCATTGTTCTGTCAAGGTCTGTTAAGAATTGTGTTGGACTTTTGATGGGAATTGCATTGAATCTGTAGATTGTTTTTGATAAAATGGCTATTTTTACTATGTTAATCCTGCTGATCCATGAGCATGGGAGATCTTTCCATCTTGTGATATTTTCTTCAAATTCTTTCTTCAAAGACTTGAAATTCTTGTCATATAGGCCTTTTACTTGCTTGGTTAGAGATACACAAATATATCTTATATTATTTGTGGCTATGGTGAAGATTGCTGTTTTCCTAATTTCTTTCTCAGTCAGTTTTTCGTTTGTATAAAGAAAGGCTACTGTTTTTTTGGGAGAAGGTTGTTTTTTGTTTTTTTTATTTTTTGTTTTAGTTAATTTTGTATCCAGCCACTTTGCTGAGGTTGTTTATCAGCTTAGGAGTTCTCTGGTAGATATTTTGTGTCACTTATGTACATTATCATATCATCTGAGAATAGTGATACTTTGACTTCTTCCTTTACAATTTGCATCTCCTTGATCTCCTTTAGTTGTGTATTGCTCTAGCTAAAACATCAAGTACTATATTGAATAGATATGGGCATATTGAATAGAGAGTCAGTTGTCTTGTCCCTGATTCTAGGGCAATTGCTTTAAGTTTATCTCCATTTAATTTGACATTGGCTATTGTCTTGCTGTATATTGCCTTTATTGTGTTTATGTATCCTTGATGTCTCTAAAACTCTTATGGTGAAGAGGTATGGGATTTTGGTCAAGGGATTTTTCAGCATCTAATGAGATGCTGTGGTTTTTTTCTTATGGTTTCTTTATATGGTGGATTACATTGATGGATTTCATATGATGAATCATCCCTTCATCCCTGGGATGAAGCCTACTTAATCATGGTGGATGATGTTTTTGATGTGCTCTTGGATTCAGTTTTCATTTTATTATTTTTGAATCAATGTACATAAGAGAAATTGCTCTGATATTCTCATTCTTTGTTGGTTCTTTGTGTAGTTTAGGTATTAGGGTGACTGTGTCTTCATAGAATGAGTCTGGAAATGTTCCTTCTGTTGTTATTTCCTATAATAGTTTGAGGAGTTATTGGTAATAGCTTTTCTTTGAAAGTCTGGTAGAATTCTGTGCTAAAACCATTTGGCCTTGGGCTCTTTTTGGTTGAGATTTTTGTTTTCTGAGACATTTCTCTGTGCCCTGTTTGTCCAGGAACTTTCCCTGTAGACTGGGCTGGACTTGAACTCATGGAGATCCACCTGCCTCTGCCTCTGCCTCCTGAGTGCTAGAATTAAATGGTTACACCACCATGCCAGCCCTTGTTGAGTGTAATGGCTGTTTAGTTTTGTTGATATTCAAGATAGAGTTTCTTTGTATAACAGAGCCCTTGATGTCCTGGACTTGCTTGGTAGACTAGGGTGGTCTAGAACTCACAGAGATCTACCTGCTTCTGCCTCCCTAGTGCTGGGATTAAAGGCATGCACCACCATGCCCAGCAGTTGGGAGAATTTTCACAACTGCTTCTATTTCCTTAGGGGTTATACATGTATTTAAATTGTTTACATGATATTGATTTAAATTTGAAAAGTGGCATATATAAAGAAAATCGCCCATTTCATTTTTATTTTCTAATTTTGTGACATATAGGTTTTTGAGTATGAGCTACTAATTTTTTAAATTTCTTCAGTGTCTCTTATGTTCCCTTGTCATTTCTGACTTTGCTAATTGTTTTGCCTTTTAGTTAGTTTGGCTAAGGGTTTGTCTATCTTCTTGGTTTTCTCAAAGAATCAACTTGTTTCACTGATTCTCTGCATTGTTCTCTTCACTTCTGATTTATTGGTTTCAGCCCTGAGTTTGATTCTTTCCTGCCATTTACTCCTCTTGGGTGAATTTGCTTCTCTTTGTTCTAGAGTTTTCAGGTGTGCTGTTAAGTTGCTCATATAAGATCTCTCCAATTTTTTTTTAACGAAGGGACTTAGTTCTATGAACTTTCCTCTCAGCACTGTTTTCATTGTGTCCCATAAGTTTGGGTATGTTGTGCATTTATTTTCATTGAATTCTAGAAAATTCTTTAACTTTTTTGTTTCTTCCTTAACCCAGTGATCATTGAGTGGAGAGTTGGTCAGTTTCCATGAGTTTGTAGTTTTTCTGTTTCTGTTGTTTATGAAGACTAGCTATAATCCATGGTGGTCTGATAAGATACAGGGGGTTATTTCAATTTTCTTGTATCTGTAGAGACTTGTTCTGTGACCAAGTATAGGATCAATTTGGGAGAAGGCTCTGTGATGTGCTGATATGATATATTCTTTTGTGTTTGGGTGAATATTCTGTAGATATATGTTGTTAGATCCATTATTTACTGCTTAGTAAATATGATCTATCCATTGGTGAGAGTAGGGTGTTGAAGCCTCCCACTATAAATGTGGTTTAAATTTAGTAACATTCATTTTACAAACGTAGATGCCCTTGGATTTAGGGCATAAATATTCAGAATTGACACATCACTGTGGTGGATTTTTTCCTTTGCTGAATATGAACTGTCCTTCTCCATCTCTTTTTATTAATTTTGGTTGGAAACCTATCTTATTAGATATTAGGATGCCTACACCAGCTTGTTTCTTTGGTCTGTTTGTATGGAAAATATTTTTCCAGCACTTTATTCTGAGGTAATGTCTATCTTTGTTGCTCAAGTATGCTTCTTGAATGCAGCAGAATGGTGGATCCTGTTTTCCCACCCATTCTGTTAGTCTGTTTTTTTTAATAGAATTGAGCCCATTAATGTTGAGAGATGCTAATGACCAATGATTAATTCCTGTTATTTTGATGTTGGTTGGTAGTGTGTGTGTGTGTGTGTGTGTGTGTGTGTGTGTTTCCCTTCCTTTGGTGTTGGTGTGGAATTATTTACTTCCTGTGTTTTCTTGGTGTAGTTACCAGCATTGGGTTGAAGTTTTCCTTCTAGTATTTTCTGTATGGCTATATTTGTGGATATCTATTATTTAAATTTAATTTTGTCATGAAATATTTTGTTTTTGCTATCTATGTTGATGAATGTTTTGCTAGGTATAATAGTCTGGACTGACATCTGTGGTCTGTTAGAGACTGCAAGTCACGTGTCCAGGCCCTTCTAGCTTTTAGAGTCTCTGTTGAGAAATTGGGTGTAGTTCTGATAGCTCTGCCCTTATATATTACTTGAACTTTCTCCCTTACACCTTTCAATATTCTTTGTTTTGAACATTTAGTGTTTTGATTATTATGTGGTGGGAGGATTTTCTTTTCTGATCCAATCTATTTGGTATTCTGTAAGCTTCTCCTATGTCTATAGGCTTCCCTTTTTTAGGATAGGGAAATTTTCTTGAAAATATTTTGTAGGCCTTGAAGATGGGAATCTTTTTATTCCTATTATTCTTAGGTTTGATATTTTCAGTGTCCCAGATTTCCTGGATGTTTTATATCAGGAATTTTTTTAGATTTAACATTTTCTTTGATTGATGCATTGATTCTTCTATCATATCTTCTATGCCAGATAGTGTCTCTTCCATTTCTTGTATTCTGTTGGCAATGCTTGCATCTCTATTTCCTGCTCTCTTTCATAGGTTTTTCATCTCCAGGATTCCCTCAGTTTGTGTTTTCTTTATTGCTTCTATTTCCATTATCAGGTCGTAAATCATTTTGTTCATTTCATTTACTTTATTGTGGGCCAGAAAATGGATTATAGGTGACAGGGAACAATTTACTACTGTTGGATGTGCTTTAAGAGGACTTGGCTGGCAAGTCCTTGGCGCAGGGTTCTTACCTGGTTGTTCCTGTTCCCAGCAGGCCTCCATAACTGCAGGAAGAGTGGTGGGCCAGAAAATGGTTTACAGGAGACAGGGAGGAGTTCACAGTTGCTGAGTGTGCTCTAAATGGACCTAGCAGGCAAGAGGTCTGTTGTGAAGTCCTATCTGGTTGTCCGTAGTACCTACAGGTCTCCAGAAATGCAGAAAGACATGGAAATGGAGTGCAGAGGATCAGCCTCAGTTTATCACTTTTGAGAGTGCCCCAAGGGGACCTAGCAGGCAAGAGTACAGAGCTAAACCAAGGATTCTCAACAGAAGAACCTCAAATGGCTGAGAAGCCCTTGAAGAAATACTCACCACCCTTAGTCATCAGGGAAATGCAACTCAGAATGACTCTGAGATTCCATATTACACCCATAAGAGTGGCTATGATCAAAAACTGAAGGGACAGCACAAGCTGGAGATAATATGGGGAAAAAAAACACTCCTTCATTGCTTGTGGGAGTTCAAACTTGAACAACCACTCTAGAAATCAAACTGGCAGTTTCTCAGAAAAGTAGGAATAGTCCTTCCTCAAGACCCAGCAATGCCACTTCTGGGGCTTATACCCAAAAGATGCCCTACCATACTGCAAGGACATTTACCCAAATATGTTCATAGCAGCCTTATTCATGATATCCAGAGAATGGAAACAACCTAGATGCCCCTCAACTGAAGAATGGATAAAGAAAATACATTTGCACAATGGAATACTACTCAGCTATTAAAAACAAGGAAAATATGAATTTCACAGGCCAATGGAACTAGTAAAGATCATCCTGAGTGAGGTAACCCAGACCTAGAAAGATACACATGGTATGTACTCACTCATAAGTAGATACTAGCCATATAGTACAGGATAACCATACTACAATCCATAAATCCAAAGAAGCTAAGAAACGAAGATGGCATAAGGGAGAATATTTGAATCTCACCCAGAAGCGGAAATAAAATAGACATCAGAAGGGAACTGGGTAGGAGAGGGAGAGAGGAGGAAAAGGGGGGCGGCAGTAGTGGGGAGAGCAGGAGGAGGTGAGAGCACTGGAAGAAAGATAGGAAACTGAGGAGGGGGCATCTCCGAGACAGGCTGAAGACCAGCAACAGGGTAGGACCTTGGGAGGATACAGGGTGACTCTAGCTGATACTACTAGCAGTGGGGGATATGGAGACTGAAAATGCTGCCTTCTAGCTAGGTAGGACTTCTAGTGGAGGGAAGGGATTACTGATCCACCCACAAAAACTTCAGTCTAAGTTACCCTGTAGATAAAAAGTGCAGGGATAGCCGGACGTGGTGGCACACACCTTTAATCCAAGCACTTGG
Organism: Lophiomys imhausi; assembly: GCA_907164525.1. Classification (NCBI taxonomy): domain Eukaryota; kingdom Metazoa; phylum Chordata; class Mammalia; order Rodentia; family Muridae; genus Lophiomys; species Lophiomys imhausi. Next base: position 5,816,780 of record CAJQZJ010032834.1, read on the forward strand.
AAGGCAGAGACAGGCAGATCTCTTGGAGTTCAAGGCCAGCCTGGTCTATAAAGTGAGTCCAGGACAGCCAGGACTACACAGAGAAACCCTGTCTCGAAAAACAAAAACAAAAACAAAAAGTTCAGGGATAACGATATGCCAGAAATTGAGGAAATGTCCAACGAATGACAGGTCCAACCTGAGACCTACTCCAAGTGAGAGAGCCAGCCTCTATCACTATTAATAATACTCTTCCATTCTTAAAAATAGAAGCATAGCATAACTGTCATATGAGAACCTCCATGCTGCAGATCAAAACAGAGGCTGAGATTCACTGCCAAATTCAGAGCACAGGGTGTCTGGTGGAAGAATGGGAGGAAGAATAAAAAGACCTGGAGGAGACAAGAACTCCACAAGAAGACCAATGGAGACAACTAACCTAGGCCCATAGGGGATCACAGAGACTGAAACACTAATTAAAGAACATGCATGAACTGGATCCAGGCCCCTCTATACATATGTAACTGATGGGCAGCTTGCTAATCATGTGGGTCCCCTGGCAAGTAGAGCAGAGGCTGTCTCTGACATGGACTCAGATGCCTGCTTTTTGAGCACTTCACCCTAGCTGGGCTGCAGTGTGTAGCTTCAATGAAAGAGGATGTGGTCAGTCCTGATGAGACTCAATGTGCTAGGGTGGAGTGGCATAGGAAAGGGGGCTCCCCTTTTCTAAGGAGATGGGGAGGGGGAATAGAGGAAAGTGGGTAGGAGGGCAGGACCCAGAGGAATGGAGGGTGGGTCCTACGATTGGGATGTAAAATGAATAAATAAACTTAATTTAAAAATAGTGCCGGGCGGTGGTGGCGCACGCCTTTAATCCCAGCACTTGGGAGGCAGAGGCAGGCGGATCTTTGTGAGTTCGAGGCCAGCCTGGTCTACAAAGCGAGTCCAGGACAGCCAGAGCTGTTAAACAGAGAAACCCTGTCTCGAAAAACCAAAAAAAAAAAAAAAAAAAATAGAGGGAAAAGTTTACTTTTCACCTCTGGGAATCTCAGACCACAAAATCCTGCCATTCACCACACATTTGGGCAGTGACTCTCTCAGGAGCAACGGTGCTGGGTGCCATGTGTGAATCCTCCACACTGCTGTCCTATTACACTTACATATGCTACTGGGATGTACATACAAGTGCCAGGTAAATGACAACTACCCATGGCCAACCTCCTACTGTGGTGTTGTATAGGTGTGGGACAGGTGCCCAGGGCCTGAGCTGCATGCCTTCCATCTGACAGATCCCACTCAACAGTCCTGAGATTCTCCATCAAACATCATCGTCATACTTAAAAGTCTTACAGCCTCCATATCCTGGACTTTTAAACTCCAGGACAGGGTACCCCTTCCTGAGGGCTGTGAAGGTAAGCCACTCAGGGACTTCTCTTGACTGGCAGGTAAAGTAATTAATACTATGCTCCTTTCCCCACGCATGATGTGCTGTTTTGACATCTGGGAACAGGAAGTAGTGAGTGGTAGATGGAAGTGGTTTTTAAAAATTTTTATGATATATGTATGTCTGTTTTGACTTCGAGTATACTGTCCTGTACATCTGTGACATCTAACCTTGGAGGTTAGAAGAGGTTTGTTGGATCCCCTGGGACTAGAATTACAGACAACTGGTGGCCACCACATGAGTGTAAAGAACAGCCCCAATCCTCTGGAGGAAAAATCATTGCTTTTTAACTGTGGAGCCATCTTTCCAGGGGTGATTCTAGTAAGTTTTTAAACCATCCTGCAAAAGAAATGTTTTCTCTTACCTTTCTCTTACCAGGTTACTCCTGGGAATAAAAATATAGTATTAAATATCTGGATAAAGGCCTGAAGAGATGGTTCATTGTGTTCAGAGCACAGGTTTTTGCTGCAGGGGACCAAATTTTAATTCACTGCATCCACTTGGCAGCTCACTTCCTCCAACAGGATTGGGGGATTGGATTCAGGTGGTCACCTGCTTTATATGCCCACAAATACTTTTGCTCACTGAGTCATCTCGTTGGCCCAGTCTATCCAACGTAATCCAACATTTTCTGTTTGTTGGCTTTGTCATCTCCTGCTGAAAAAAAAGTGCTGGCCATCAGTTGATGGCCAGATCTCCCTAAGGCAGAAAGAAGCTGGTGAGCAAAGAAAGCCTCAGCAAGACAGCAAAAGGCCAAGGACTAAACCCCGTGGCTCAACTTTTGCCTAGAGGGGTTTGACCTGTCTGAACAGTGGCCTAAACGAAACTGTGGCTGGCTTTAAGGACTGAGGCAGAGCAGCTGAGTTCCTGATGTGAAAGAAGTAAGTTGGCCTACAGACGGCTGGGGTCTCCCAGAGAGAAGAAAGCCTCAAGCCTTATTTAAGGTGAGAATGAAAGCCAATTTACCCTGACGAATCTACATCTGAGATCCAGAAAAAGGACTGCTAAGTGCGTTAAAGATTCTAACAGAGACTGTGTTCCTGACAACTGAGGACCTGCCCCAGAGACTGTATCCTTCTAAAAGGTTAGGAAAATAATTGTCAACAGGATTAGTGGTTAGGTTAAAGGGATTGTAGGAATTTGTAGGATTAATAGTTAAGAAATTGTTGGTATTTGTTATAGGTGAATATTGTTAGTAAATAGATACTTAATAATAATTTTTAAAAGTTCGGTAACAGTCATCCTTTAGGAATACCCAAATATACACTAACCATTTTACTGAAAACTGCAGGACACAAATGGCATTGGACAGTCCCCAAGATGCAAAGTAAGAACTACAGCTATTTGAATCTAGACTAAAAGAGTCATTTGTATAGCATGTGGATTCTTTGGTGACTTTAAATTCACTTCTTTTCCTTACTACATTATCTCCTACATTTAAGATAGCACTAGAGGATAGACCTTTGGAATGGAAATATTTACCCCATATGGGTCAGAAAACATTAACTGTTTTCCTTATGCTTCTTACTCAGAAATCAGTGCAGGACCTGACATAAACAATTTTTTATTACCCTTAACTAACAAACATTGTTTAAGCACCTTCAAAAACTCTATGGATATTCAAATCATTGGCAGACTACTATGGACAGATAGGAAATCATTATTCAGCTGGAAAACTATGGGATTTTCTTATAGAATCTGAATTTGTTATTACAAAAATTGTCCAAACTTCTCCAATTCCACGGGCAGATACTTACTCTATTGATCACTCCCCTTATGGTAGAGGAGGGATTCATAGTCCAAATATTCATCAAACTGTTAATACTTCCTTATTCTCAGCCCAACAGGTGGAACTGGCTGTTTTGATTCATGTATTACAGTTAATATATAAACCCTTAAATCTTTTTCACATTTTCCTCATGCTATAAGAGTATTTCCTGCAATAGAAATTGCTTTAGCAAGGCATGGTAGCCCATGCCATTGATCCCACCACTCAGAAGACAGAGGTGTAGGGAGTTAGATTAATATAAATTAGATTTAGTAAATATCTAGGTATCTGATACAGTCTCTTAAGCCAGGGCATGAAGATCAACTTGGCTGTGAGCAATTAGCTTATCAGCTTGTGGACTAAAAACAAGGATGAAATCACATGAAACAATGGGAACTTATGGACTAAAAACAAGGTTGAAGCCAGGTGAAACAAGGAAAGACTTTATGACCTGGCATTGTTTTCAGCTGCTAAGTGGGCAGAGCCTAGGCAGGTGGAACAAGGAGAGATCCTATTTAAGGACAAGTGGATGGAGCCAAGTGTAGCACATTAGAGAGCTCTGATGCTAGCGAGTTCTCACACTAAAAAGGACGAGTAGTTTGTATCCTCTGATGGAGAAAGTGCTGGTGGACTGATTGATGGCCAGATCTCCCTGAGGCAGAAAGAAGCTGATGCACAAAGAAAGCCTCAGCAAGACAGCAAAGGCCAAGGACTAAACCCTGTGGCTCAGCTTTGGCCTAGAGGGGTTTGATCTGTCCGAACAGTGGCCTACACAAAACAGTGGCCAGCATTAAAGACTGAGGCGGAGCGACAGAGTTGCTGATACGAAGGAAATAAGTTGGCTTACAGATGGCTAAGATCTCCCAGAGAGAAGAAAGCCTCAAGCCTTATTTAAGGTGAAGTCACCATAGCCAATTTACCCTGACGGATCTACGTCTGAGATATTCCAGAAGAAAAGACTGCTAAGTCCATTAAAGGGTCTACCACAGAGACTGTGTTCCTGACGACTGAAGACCTCCCCCAGAGACTGTATCCTTCTAAAAGGTTATGAAAATAGTTGTAATAGTTATCAATAGGTTTAGTGGTTAGGTCATAGGGGTTGTAGGAATTTATAGGGTTAGTAGTTAAGTGTTTATATTTGTTAAAAGTGAATATTAGTTATTAATAAATAAATGTTTAATAATTAAAAAGACAGTTTCACAGAGGCAAGCAGATCTCTGTGAGCTCAAAGCCAGCTTGGTCTACAAAGCAATTCCAGGACAGCTAGGGATATTACACAGAGAAACCAGTCTGGAAAAAAAGCCAAACCAAACCATAACAAACACAACCAAAAACAGAATGAGAGAGAGAGAGAGAGAGAGAGAGAGAGAGAGAGAGAGAGGAAGAAAGCAAACAAGCAAGCATCTCTGTGTGTGTGTGTGTATTTTTTTTTTTAAAGGTACATTCTGTGCTTGTGAAGCAATTCAATCCAGGTCAAATTAAGAAGTATAAAGCAGATTTATTGGTAAGAGAGGGAGAAAAAGAAGAGAGAGACAGGGAGAGAGGGAGGGAGAGTAAAGGAAGAGAGCAAGACCCCAAAATGTCTGGATTATACAGGAAAGGGCTTCTGGAGGCAGGACATGCCCTGTAACAGGCAGAAACTGAGGCATGCTGGGAGAACCTTGAGAACAGGTCCCAAGTCTGAAGACCTAACATCCCATACTTTTTTGGTAATTAATAAGGGGTGAAGAATTGTCTGGCTACTTCCTGCTGACATTGTGGCTATCGAAATTAGGGGTATGAGGCAAAAAACAACAACAAAAAAAACCTGGAATGTTGGTCAACTCTGGGAAGAACAGGCTGTTTTACTAGCTGTACAGGTTCTGAATGACCATCTTGGGCAGTTGGAGCAGTTTGTAGTCATTAATTGATTGGGAATCTGCTGGAACAGGTATATATTAGGGGCAGGAGGTAAAGTTAAGTAGCTTAGGGAGAACACTTTTTAGGCCCATGGTCTTGGCAGTTGGGGTGGACCCAAAACCAGGTAGAGGAGGAGAAGGGATCCCAGGGATAGGCAGATTGGGGAACAGACTGCTAATTGACAGTACTTATCTGAGTCCATTTGACCTGTGGATTTGGGTGGATTCCCTGAGACTTACAAGAATTTAAGTTTACTTTATAAAGAGATAAATTTTAAGAAGAAATCTGAAGCATTTTTCATTCCTTCTATATTCCTTCAATCATTTTCTTATCATCCTCCAACCTTAAAAACTTGCATTTATCAACCTTAAAATACCTTATTTACAAGACCTTAATACATCTTCTCAGACCACTTTCTTAGCTTTCCTTCATAACTTCCATTTACCAACCTTGAATAATTTTTAGACCCTCTGAACTTAAGTTTTCATATTCTCAGACCTTTTATACACTTTAGAATACTTTCCTAGACCCTGACATCTTGCATAAACTTTAAACCTTTCTTTCCATCTAACAGAGACAGGACTAGTTATTACTGAGAACAATCACTTCAAAACAAGGTCTTTTAAATAAAGGAACAATAACAAGTTATAACTGCTCATATTTTAATTTGAAGCCTGTTAGCAAGGAAAACCTGTCTGCCAGCCATCAATGCCATCACAGATCTGAGGATAAATTAACGCAGGAATTATAATCCAAACAACCAATGTATCATTTAATATGACAGAGACTAATCCATTACCTAGATGGACTTCCCACTAAGCTCTTGTGGTGCTGATATCTTCATTGTAGGACAGGTCCCAGGGCAGCATCAGTCTTCAGCTGTCAGGTCTGGTAAATCTGAGAGGTCTTTCTGTGGAGGAGGAGCTTGAGAGACTGACCTCATTTTATCTAGGCAAAACAGGGCAATCAATTTCTCCAGGTATCCTGCTGGTTCACAGGTCAAGCAGCAGCAGGCAAGGCATTAGGGCAGTTTTGCACAATGGTTAGCACACCGTAATCCAGGTGAAGTCCTTAATTATTATGCCCATATCTTCTTGGAGACGTTGGGGTCACTGCTAGAAGCTGGGATCTCCAACATAGCAGGCTTTTTCATTAAACACTTAAATGGCATATTCTACAGATTTCTTAACAGGCTTGAGGGCTAACATATCTGGGTTAAACAATCTTTATCTGTTTTGTTGTTGTTGTAATCTGCTCTAAATTGTACCTTGCATATTACCAAGCTGCATTTTAAAATTATCCTTAACAGTTTTAGTAATTATTAAAATAATTAACTTGGTAATTATTAAAATAAAGTACCTTTTTGTATGGATAACACTCAGCTGAAGCTTAAGAGGCAGGGAAGTTAAATTTGGCTGTCAGCAATTTAATGAGCAGAACTGGTAGCACTAAACAACTATGGCAGTAAGGGCTATGCTTTACTCACAACAAAGATGGCCACCAGTCATCTAACTGCCCTTACCCAAGATGGTGGTGAAGTCAGGACAAATCCCTCATTCCAAAGTCAAGATGGTAACCAGCAATGTGTTAGCAGTGGTGGCATGTTATTAACCATAGCAACAGGACATTTAGAAAAACCAGACTGGTCTCTCATTGCATTGCTGCCACAGCTGATGCATGGACAAGAGGGAGGTAGGGTAGAGCAGAATGTAGCAGCAGGAATTAAAACACAAGGGATCTGCTTTAAATGTGGAGAAAAAGGACACTGGAATAAAGGGCCAAAAAAGACCCTTTATAGGAGAGACCCTAATGTCCCTAAGACAGTCTGTTCCCTGGCGCTGTAAAGGTTTCCACTGGAAAATAATAGGCTCTCCCATTATAATAAAGACAGCAAACTAGAGCCTTTACACTTAATATGGGGCACTCTCAGCCCTGACAGTAACAGGGAAAACTGCTTCAATAGAGGCTTTATGGTCATCTGACAACTCAGAAGGTTCTCATCTAAAAATCATCATAAACATAGATGACAAGTCATTAAAATAACTTATTGATTCTAGATAAGACAACTTTAAAACAAGAGAATCCACAAGATTAACAGCTAATCTCTGAGCCCCAAACTCTAGGCATAAGAGGCTGTTCCCATAGGTTCACCACTTAACAGTTTTACATATGGGAAGACCCTGAGAGAGGTACCAGTTTAATATGCTCTCTAATAACCAACATAGACACCAATCTTCTGGAGTTAGACATCTTAGAAGCCCTAGAAGTGATGCTTGTTACCCAACCAGAAAGGAACTGCATCAGGATAGGTGATTATACTCATAAAGAAAATTATACCCCAAAACATCCTTAAACACTGTCCTCCAAATCCTTCCAATTCTAAGGGTCACTGTTATATTAAATACATTCTAGGTTGACTGGGTTTCTAAAAAACCTGTCTGGGTTGAACACAGCCCACAGTTAAGGGTGAAACTTGAAGCCTCATGCAACTAACAAAATAACAGCTTCTACTCCAACATATCAAACCATCCATGGAACACTCATGTGTTTGCTATAAAGAAGAACTCAGGTGATGGAGACTGCTTCAAGATTTAATGGCAATTAATAAAATCACTTGAGTCTGGGTTCTCCCCAAAGGACCCATGTCTCAACCATCTATTCCTCTCCATCCTTGAGACTGAGAATGCTTTGCAGCTTTTATAACCCCATTAGCAACTCTGGGCAGTCTCACAATATGAATGGACAATTTTTCCTGATGGAATGGCTAACATTCCCACCCTCTGCCAGGAGGCTGTAGACACTGCATTAAAATCATACTTAGACAAAGGATTCAATATATACCATTATGTGGCTGCATGCTGGTATGGAAAAATTCTTCCACCATTCCCTTCCATATTAAGGATTAATTAATATCTTCCCTATCATTTCTAGGATTCAAAATAGCCCCTCACAAAATACAGCCTTTTCCACCCATTGCATTCTTTGGCATGGAAATTTCCCACACCTCAGTATGCCCTCTTAAACCTACCCTTTACTTCCCCCAAAACTTAATTCTTTTCTCCCTCCAGAGGTTTTTTGGGTACCTTAACTGACTTTGAACTTGGTTCCCTCTTCCAACAAGCACTCTCTGACTTCTATTGGACCTTTTAAAGGGAAATTCACCACCAATAAACAAAAGCTCTTCTATTGAAAACCATCTCTGGAGCAGGCTGTTTCTCCTGCACTGAACACTGATCAAGATCCTGCCAAAACTACCTACCCTCAGCTAAGCTCCATTCCTTCCAGTCCAGTGCCTGTTGTGTAATGGTACCTTGAAATTCCGAAGGAAAAGGCAGACCCAGGACAGCAAGTGTACCTTCTCTTAACTTGTCTGAACCAATGAAAACATATCAATGGAAGTTTTACCTCAAGGAATGGCAAACAGCCCAACTTTGTGTCAAAAATTTGTTGCTACTGCTTTGAAAAGAACTAGAGACTTGTTTCCTCTTGCATTTATTACACATTATATGGATGATAATATGCTTTCTGCTGAAAATAAAATTCTAGATTTATTTACTCAAGTGACAATTGGATTAACCAACTATTGATTATAGCCCTGGTTAAAATTCAATGTCCTTATATCTAGGAAAATTGATAATGTCTTCAGCAATCAGTCCTGAAAGGGTAGAGATTACAAAATACATCTTAAAAACTCTAAATGATGTCTAAAAATTGTTAGGCGACTTGAATTGGGTTAGACCTATGTTAAAAGTACTCAAAGTATGACTACAAACTTTACTTGAAGTTCCTAAGGGGAATCCTGATCCTTCATCCTGTAGAGAATGCACTGAACCTGCATGTATAGCATTACAGCAGGTGGAAATGCAGCAAAGGCTCAGCCTCAGCACATCTCTTCTCCCTATACTGTTCCTGCATTGTTAGTTGTGCTTTCTCCCAGCATCCCTACAGAACTGCTCTGGGATAACAGGCCAACAGGATGGATACATCTCTCTATTAGTACAAAAAAGGCTAGCACTCCATATTGGATTTGGTTTCTGAATTGATAACCCTGGTCAGGTCTAAGACAAAACAATTTTAGTAAAGAGACAATAAAATTTGTATTTCATGTGGTTAATAAAGTTGAAATTTTAATCAATGCTTCAGATGACTTAGCACTGGCTTTTGCTATATAGTCCTTTCAAATTGATAATCATTTTACTTCCAGTAAACTTACTAATTTTTTTTTGATGAAAACATACTATTTCCTAAAATTACCAGGCTTCAGCAGATACCTTCTGCACAAGCAGTATTGATACCACAAAAGGTGGAAATCCTGCCTTGGTTTCTAGAGATGCTTCACTGATTTTAACCTACCTAGGTTCTCCAGTACACATAATGGGATTATTCATTATTTACACGGCTTTACAACGTTCTTCTCAATCTCTAAAATTCTATTCTGAATCACACTATATAGTCCTTGCATTGGAACATCTAGATACACAGTGGTTCCCTTCACCAGGCATCTGTATTCATGATTTACTACAATTAATCAACTGCAATTTCAGACTCAAGAAAATCCAGTTTAGTTTGGCCATATTAGGTCACATTCTAATCTTTCAGGACATTTGTCTATGGGAAATGCAAAATGAGATTCCCCTTTAACAGTCTCATTTCCTAGGAACTAAGAACCTAAAAGAAGCTAGGGAATCTCATGCAATCTTTCATCAAAAAGCTTCAGCACTGAACAAATCATTTTCACTGACAAAAAAAAAAAAAAAAAAAAAAAAAAAAACCAGGCTTGCTGCACACTTAAGTAATGCCCTTCATGTGCAAAATTTAATGTCATACCTCAAACCTCTTGTGACTCACTAAGGACTATTGCCAGACCATATTTGGCACACGGATATTACACATGTCCCAGTTTTGGGAGGCTGAAATAATGTCATTGTCAACATTTCTTTATTGATTATCTTTGCTGTACCCATATCAGGAGAAGCAGCTAAGAATGCTATTACCTTTTTACTCTGAGCTTTCTGTTTTAGGCCCCTGCAAAATACTGAAAACTGACTATGCTCCTGCATATGTTGCCAAGACTTTTTAGGAATTTTGCCAAGGGTTTGCTTTATCCCATATCATAGGTATTCCATATTACCCTCATGGTCAATCTTAGTGGAGTTAAAGAACAATGAAAATAGTACTGAAAAGTAAAAAGGGGAGAGGAGGGGAGAAGACTAATATAGTTTCCTCACAGTATTTTAATCTCTATTATATACACTCTAAATTTGAACAAGGATGGCCTCACTGTTGCAGAACTTTTTGAGTTCCTCCCACCCAAAAAGATCAAATTCTTTGTACTTTGAGAGATGTTATATCAGGTCAATAGAATGGTCCAGATCCAGTAATTCACTGGAGCCCAGGCTATGATGGTGTTTTCCTCTGCTAAAAAAGCCTTGTGGATACCTGAAAGACTGACTCCACCTAAGGAAGATGAACAAAGAGTTTCCAAAGGGTCTGCAGAGGCTACAACTAAAGAAGAGAACAAAATTATGGAGTTGTCAAGCCTTGAAGAGAAGAGTATAATTCTGATGAGGTCAAGGTATATACAATGACAAAAGCCACATGGAACAGAAAAATGTTTTTCCATACAAGCATATAAACCATAGTTTAAAAACATAGCTGAGTGACATCAAACAATAATGATTAATATGAAGTAAACTCACTCCTATCTGCTACACTTGGGAGGAACACAAAAATACATTCCAAGAATAATTCTCTGTGTTGAGACACTGAGGTCACAGGACACTTTTCTTCTTGTCTTGGAGTGTTCTTACATGCACTCAGAATTCTCCCCACATGACTCAATCCCAGGGCCGTGTTCCAGCAATGCACATAAATTCATTTCATTTAAAATACTAACAAAAACATGAAAAAAGCCCCTTTGAAAATATGGAGTTGAAACATAAGACAGCCACACACAGGTATCTGCCTTTATACCATTAGCAGCATATCTGGTGCCTAAGGGAGAAAAGTTCATCAGACTTCTTGGACAAGAATTAACAGGTATGTCTAAGCCATCTGATGTGGGTGCTAGAAGACAAACTTGAGTTCAACAGTAGCAGTACTACTGAGTCCATGCTCCAGCCCCCAAATATGTCATTATAATACAGAAGATGAAGATGCCCCATTACTCTTTTTTCTCTTATATCACCAGCAGGTGATGAAAATCCCTGTTACATGCTTATTGAAGGATTGAAGGTGTTTCTTTCTCTCTGAGAATAGACTCTGCACATTGCTTCTCATTGTCCATGTTTACATAGTTCTCTTGATGTGAATGAAGACAATGAAAGACTTACTTATGTAGAGTTAGGATTTTGTTAGGGAAAGTTCAATAATGTGATATATGCTTATTTTAAAGGATTTATTTTTATTTTACATTTATACGTGTTTTTCCCTCATGGATGTCTGTGTAAGGATGTTGTAGTCCCTGGAACTGATGCTGCAGACACTTCTAAGTTTCCATTTATGGGCAAAGAGTTAAACTTGGGTCCTGTGGAAGAACAGCCAGTGTTCTTATTCTCTGAGACATCACCCAGACATGTTTTTCGAGTTTGTTTGTTTTAGACAGGATCTCTCTAAATAGATATGGTTATTCTGGAACTATGTGGGCCATGTTGGCCTCAACTCCAGAGACCCACCTGCCTGTAATGGGTTAGAATTAATAAGGACTCTTTAAGGGCATGCAGGTCAGCTTGGCACTTGACAGCACATAGTTCTGGGAAACCACTGAGAAGGTACTTTGAAGGCCAAGCTTTGTAGCAAGGCATTGTTTGAATGTTGAAGGGATTTGAGCCAAGGTGGGCAGAGCCCAGATTGGACTACGGGCCTGCGCAAAGCACCTGGTGGAGGTGTGGCTACAAAGTCACAGGAACTGACAGTTTATGAGAGACAACTAGTGAGCCAACCCCCCCCCCGCCAGATACTACTAAACAGACAGAGACGATACCTTATATTAACTAGGGAGCTCCACATGGATCTCTTTCTTGGCCCCCAAATACAGAGGAGACAGTAGCGCACTGGGGAGATTACGTTAATACAGCACAAGCTCTGAGGCAAAAAGCAGGTGAAAAAAGCCTTAGAAAGTAACTCTAAGCTGCAGAGACAGACAATGTCAAAATAAAAGCTACCTAAGGTATGCTAATGAATTAGGGAAGCATGAGGCAAGCTTGGGCTTAGGAGATCACTGACAAAAAACAGGTGGTCTGGGAAAATTGGGACTGGCTGAGGCCCTAGCAGCAGAAACAAAGCAACTGTAAGGAGACGTCAGAGATAGAGGCTACATCTCTGAGGAGACTGTACAGATAAATCTCTGCAAAGGAAGCTATGGAACTGCTATAGGCCTTGAATCCTGGCAAGGTCTAGAAGCCAAAGACGAGGCCAGGAAACATGGACGAGTTGAGGGGACTGTGGAACTAACCACATGAGCCAATTAGCAACATTATGCCCAGAGGAAACTGAGCCAAGCTGAAGATAATTTTGCCTTGATTGCAAGAGCCAGACTGCTAAACCAAGATGACCGCAAGGACTTGCATTAGAGATTTTTAATATCCTTTCAAGTGGCTTAAAATGGGATTTGTTAAATGTTCTTAGGTATTAAGTGTTTACAGGGGTTAGATATTGTAGGTTATAGAATACAGGTGTTTATAGGTGTTTGTTAAATATTAATAAATACAGGTATCTTAAATAAAAATTTTGTTACATCTCCTCTGCCTTCCACATGCTGGGATTACATAAGTACACCACTCCAACCAGCTGTGGTATGTTTTAAATATGGCCTGTCTTTGAATCAGAGAATGAAAGGATAATGTGAGATTTAATCAGGAAACCTCACTGCTTTGAAGACTAATACTTCTGCTAACTTTACAATGCATTAATAACAAAAGGTAAATCATGATGTATGTTCTCAATATTTTGGTTAACTTCTTAGCCTTGTTAGTTTCATGTATTTAATACTTTTGAACTGTAAATCCATCTGTGCTACTTTCAACACAACTTACAGGTATATTCTCTACTTCCTCTATGACAGTAGTAGAGATAAAAACAAGCTACTCAAATTTGGCAGCAAGTGCCCTGAACTGGTGAGTGAATTCACTATTATTTATTTCAGTTTCAACAATATTTATGTTACATGCTGCTGTGGGGGTGTGCATACAACCTAAGGGTATGAGTAATGGGGTTATCCAAGAGAATGAACTCAGGTCATTAAACTTAGGAGCTTGATAAGGCAATTCTCTGGCATTCATATGTGTTTCTGAAAAAGTGTTCAGAACAAGTATTAAGTCCTCAAAATAAACTAATATAATGCAAAAGTAATAAATGGCAACATGAATATCATTTTCATTTGAAAATTCATTTTACTATTCAAATTGTCCTGCGTTCCTGTATTAAAGGGTGACAATAGTTCTACAATTTTTAATGGAGACAATATTTTAATGATGGAATGATTCTACTACTCTTACTCAAGTACCTGTGAGACAAATCACTGGGGAAAATATATGTGGTATGGAAGGCATTGTTTCATTTATTAGGTTCCTGGGAGATTTTCCATCAGTATAAATTCTTTCATACTTTTGAAGAGTACTGAGACATGTAAAGGTTTTACAACATTGAATACATTCACAGGTGTCTCTCCAGTATGAATTATTTCATGCCTGTGAAGACTACTTTGATATGCAAAGGCTTTACCACATTGATTACATTCATAGGGTTTCTCTCCAG
>CAJQZJ010032834.1:5830633-5852066 GCA_907164525.1 Lophiomys imhausi
TTACCACATTGATTACATTCATAGGGTTTTTCTCCAGTATGAGTTCTCTCATGCCCAAGAAAGGTACTTTTCTCTGCACAGACTTTACCACATCGAGTAAACTCATAGGGTTTCTCTCGAGTATGAGTACTCTTATGCCTGTTTAAATTACTTTTCTCTGCAAAGGCTTTACCACATTGATTACATTCATAAGGTTTCTCTCCAGTATGAGTTCTTTCATGCTTGTGAAGATTACTGTGAAATGCAAAGGTTTTATCACATTGATTACATTCATAGGGTTTCTGTCCAGTATGAGTTCTCTCATGCCTGTGAAAAGTACTTTTGTCTGCAAAGGCTTTACCACATTGATTACATTCATAGGGCTTCTCTCCAGTATGAGTTCTCTCATGCCTGTGAAAATCACTTTTATATGCAAAGCCTTTACCACATTGATTACATTCAAAGGGTTTCTCTCCAGTATGCATTTTTTTATGTGTTTGAAGTTGACTGTTACGTGCAAAGGTTTTATCACATTGATTACATTCGTAGGATTTCTCTCGAGTATGGGTTCTCTCATGCCTTCGAAAAGTACTTTTGTCTGCAAAGGCTTTACCACATTGATTACATTTATAGGGTTTCTCTCCAGGATGAGTTCTTTCATGGTTGTGTAAATCACTTTTCTGTGCAAAGGCTTTGCCATGCTGATTACATTCATAGGGTTTCTCTACAGGATCAATACTTTCATGCTCGTGAAAAGCACTATTATATGCAAAATCTTTGCTTTTACTACTTGGCTCATTTTTATCACTTTCTTTTCCGATACACGTTCTTTCACATCTTTGAAAACAACTGGAAGAACTCAGAGCTTTACCATACCATTTACATGTGTAATATTTTCCTATAGTGTGAGTCACACTACATGAGCAAAGTGAACCGGAACAGACAGAAGATTTTCCACATTCCTTGTAATCACAGGTATTTTCTCCAATGTGAGTATTTTGATGTATTCCCATTGAAGCTGGAAAACCAATTACTTGTAAACTTGTATCACATTCACCTCCTCTTCTTATAGTGGGGATGACTACATATCTTCTAATTGTTCTGGAAAAGAGAAAGGTACTCTGCTTCTTTCCATATTCCCTAGGATCACATGGCTTATATTCATAGTGAAAGTTGATATGCCTATAAAAGAAGAATAACAAACTAAAGTTGTTCTCATTGCATTCAGTTTAACTTTTTATTCTTTATAGACATGGGGCATAGGGATTCAAGTTTCTAAACCACAATAACTTTCTTGACTGTCATAAACTGGCACTCTTACTAACTATGGTAAGCCCCTACGAGTAGCACTAGCTTTACTGTGGACAATTTGATTATAACAGATCTTAGGCACACATTAATTCCATAATCAATGTGTATGCCTTTTGATACTTATATGGTGTAAAATTAAGTACATGGATAGTTCTACAATGCAGTTCTCATGTGGCTATGATTAAAACTGTGACATCTGTTATGGTCCTGTTTTCTTTTCTTGTTTCTTAAAGGAATATTTTACAAACACTAATCAGCTACTTGACATTGAAGTATATGGTGTTATGAGAATTTAGAAATCCTCACAAAGGTGTGTCCATGTACACTTCTTTTCAATTAAAACTCCAGGGTACATTAAAATTTCTTTGGAAGCACATATCAACTTGCACGTGTACATTACCTTCGATGTCTTCTGGAACTTTGACAATATTCTTCAATATTGTGGTCATCCCATTTGTAGCCTAAAATACAGTACCAGAAAATGTATAATATATTACCGGAAATTATGGAAAATTTTTATTCACCACATTCTTCCTCTTTCACAATCAAAATCACAGAAGAGTACCAATCTCTTCTAAGAAAGGCTTGTCCCCTTGGATTAAAAAGTGAAGGAAAATTCATGTTATTACCTGTACAAGTAAGGTTCCAATAGGTTTCCAGCATGACATCTTTGTAGAGATTCTTCTGAGAATGATCCAGCAAAGCCCACTCTTCCCGAGAGAAATTCACATGCACATCCTCATAGGTCACATCCTAAAGTATACCATGTATATGTATGCAAACATATAAATTACAAATATGTAACAGAAATGGTGAGACTGTAGTCAGTGTAAATTTACGATTCATTGAAAATATATTTACATTATTCTGTGTGCTCAATGTACTAATTCCATCTCATAGAATTTCAAATGCAATCACCAGCTCATTTTGGAAGGAAATAGAAAAGGAGAATCATGCCTCTTTTATCTGTACACACTGAATAGGATATTACATGCAGGAGAAATGCCTACTAACATATACATGAGTTGTGTAAACAGAGCAGTATTATTGATAACACATCAGCAAAACTGCATCAATACTACTAACTTTAAAAACAGGGAAAAGGTGAGCATGTTGGTGCTCACCTTTAATCTGCTTCTATGTTTTTTGTTTTGTTTTTGTTTTTTGCTTTTTCAAGACAGGGTTTCTCTGTGTAATAGCCCTGGCTGTCCTGGAGTCACTTTGTAGATCAGGCTAACCATGAAGTCACAGAGATCTACCTGCCTCTGCATCCTGAGTACTGGGATTAAAGACTCTCACCACCATGCCCAGCGGCTCACCTGTAATGTGTAGAAAAATTCCCTATGTGTCATAAGAATACAGGAGTTGACAATTAAAAAACCTATGGACTATAACTGGGCAGAAAAAAAGTGGAACATGGGACTTCCTGGTAGGAATCTGTATACCTAGCTTTGGATGGAGACAATCCCATTGACACTAAGCAGAAGGTTCTGTATAAAGTTGCTTTCTGGGACGAGAAATGATCTTGCTTTTTCTTTCAACAGCTGAATGCTATGGGCCAAGATTGCACAATCCAGGCTAAGGCTTGTTAAAATCCATCAGGTGTCTGTGTGTGCTGATTTATAACGGTGGGTTAAAGATTTATACCACTGACCAATTACCTATAACTACTAGTAAACAATTTCAATAATTAGTACTACATATGGTGTCCAATCACAGCAATGAGGGAAACCAAATCTGAATACATTTCAAAGGTACAGAGCTCCCTTAATGGAAGCTGCTGCTTTGCAGCAAAGATGGACAGCTAAGGCTCTCCTTATGTACTAAAAAACCAGCAGCCTTCTAGACAAAGCTTGGGAAGGGAATTAACCGTCTAGATTAAAAACGGAGGAACTCACAATGTCTCAATACATTTGGATTCAATTTCAGTTTGTTTTCTTAGCATGCAAATGATTTTTACACTGACAATTGTGGTTCTGTGTATCCTTCTTGAGAGAAATTGGACTAGGATAGGCTTAGAGGAGGAAATTTACGGATACAATTCTAAGTTACCATCAATAACAATGGGGGAAGGATGGAAGCCCTTCCCAATAGATAAGACAAAATTGATGGCAGCTGGAGCTCAGAGATCCCTGGTTACTAAATGTTTCTCAGATATTTCTGGTATTGGTCCCCCAATACAATGCAGCCGCAACTAGATTTCAGGGAATGATAAACAGAGCTTTAATTGCAGCATGGGATGGCACAGCTAGACCTTCTGGAATGTTCTTGTTTCTTTGCTTGATTTTTAGTTAGATATCTTTGATTTTTCCTATATTGGGAGATAGAAAACATTTTTTTTTATGGTTTGGCAGTGCTACAACATGGGAGATTTTTGAGGATTTTGGACAGATTTGGGATTCAAGTGAAATATTTGAGCAAGATGGAAATGGCACATGCCCCTAATCCCAGCACACTGGAGGCACAGACAGGCAGGTCTCTTGACTTCTAGACCAGCCTGATCTAAACAATGAAGTCAGGGAGGGACCACTGCTGATAAGATGAAGCTGCTTGCTAAGGTCAGTCTAGAATTCAAAATGACATATTTTTTTTTCCTTGAAAGTATTCTATAAGTTTTTGTTTAGTAATAAGTAATAATGTCCTTACTGATCTAATGGATAAATATACATCAATCTTAAATTTATATAAGGAGAAAGGGAGACAAGCCAATCTCCTTAGGTGTGGGGCTCCCACAGGAGAACTGCTGCCAAGAGGCATTTGCCCTGTTAGTCGGTGTAAAGACCCAGAATTAGGCTGGGGGAGCAACATGCAACCCGCATGCCTCCCACCACCAACAGTTTTAAGAAAAGCTAACGCAAAATAGCATATCATGCCACACTAAACCATTCTCCTCAAGAATGGGGCTCCTATGGGAGAACTGGAACTCAGACTAATGCAAAATGGTTTAATTAATATTATTAAGAAAGGTAATTCACCGGGCAGTGGTGGCGCACGCCTTTAATCCCAGCACTTGTGAGTTCGAGGCCAGCCTGGTCTACAAAGTGAGTCCAGGACAGCCAAGGACACACAGAGAGACCCTGTCTCGAAAAAACCAAAAAAAAAAAAAAAAAAAGAAAGGTAATTCAATATTTAAATTCATACACTGACCTCAAGACTTGGGAGACAAGAAAAAAAGAGGATCTTTGTGAGTTCGAGGACATTCTAACCTACAGAGCTCTACAGAGCAAATCAAGACAGCCCAGGCTACATGAAGATACCCTGTCTCAATAAGGATAGATAGATCCACATAGAAATTAAATCTCTAAGGAAAGGAGAAAAGGAAAGAAAAAATATAAACACAAGCATTTGATCCCAAAACTTGGGAGACAAAGACAGAGACAGATAGGTACCTTGTGAATTTGAGGGCAACCTAATCTACAAACAACCAGAACTACACAGAATAACCCTGTCACAATCAATTAATAGATTTATAGAGAAGAATATTTAAACTCCATAGTCTTAGGCCAAACTTTCATATTAAAAATGATTATATATAGCCATGTATATGTAATACTAATTAAGATGGTAATAATAATATCTCCTTTATGAACTGCTAATTTTAATAAACTTATAGCTGTAATGACTTCAAGATGGAGGACAAAGGCTATGTCATTTTGGGAGAGAAGCTTTTTTTTTTTTTTTAATGTCAACAGGAAAGAAAAGCTACATCTTCCATCAAAACTGACAGAAATCAGATTTCACTGGATAGGCCTCCTAAGATCTTGGTTACAAACAAAAGAACAAGCAGGTGACATATATTTGCTGATTCCACTATATGTGAACAGCTCAGACTGGCTAAAACATACATACATACATACATACATACATACATACACACACATATACATATATATATCCAATAAAAATCTTATTGGCTACATAAAATATACATGACTTATTATTACATGCTATTCTTTCATATTGCATGGAGACTTACAAATGCCTTTCTTCTGCTCAAACGAAGAGCAGAAAATCTTCCTTAATTGATCTATGCAACCTGCTCATCCCAGGCATTGTTGTAATTACAGAACAATATGTTACTTGTGAGAAATTATACATTCTCAGAACAAAGGGACCAGACACCTAAAAAAAACACCAGTAGCCCAGATGATCGATCCAGTGTCACAGACTTCCTCAACAGCTGTTTCCATAAAAATCTACTGATGGGGTAGTGTTAAGCATTCTAAATGTTAATTGGTCCTGTTTGCTGTCTGTTACATTGTCTCTGATAGGTTAAATAAATGTTGAGGCCTGAGACTGGGCAAAGACAGAGAAAGGTGGGACTTTCTGAGATTAGAATAGGAAGCCTGAGCTCTAGACAGAGGGTTCATTCCAACCAGTAGCAGGAAGAAGGACGACACTCACCATGGGTTAGAAAAAAAACCTCACTTCACATGGCCAGAAACATCTGCATAGCGTGGAGAATGGCAGTCCAAGGGGACATATGTATATATGGGGTCATATTTGGGTAATAGAATTAAGAGCTAGCTTAGGTTGAAAGACCCCCGGCTAAGCATGCCTATTTGTTAGCTGCCATTTCAGTCATGCTGCTGCTTAAGATAGGGACTTTCCATGCTGGGCGAGGCCAGCAAAGACAAGATATCTGTTGCTTGGGGACTTTCCATGCTGGGCGAGGCCAGCAAAGACAAGATATCTGTTGCTTGCGGACTTTCCATGCTGGGCGAGGCCAGCAAAGACAGGATATCTGTGGTCAGACAATTGGGGGCTGACTCACTGGCAATAGAAAAGTAGCCTTAACAGAACGTCCAGTGTGCTAACGGCAGCCTTATCAGAAAGTCCAGAGTGTGCTAACGGTAGCCTTGTCTGATGTCAGAAATGCCAAGCTTGTCCCTAACCTGAACCCATGGCCTCATTTAAATCAACCAATGAGAACCCTGTAACCATGCATCTGCTTCTGTAAGCCCGCTTCTTGCCACCCCAACCCTATATAATCAACCTTTACTCTAGCCCGGCACGCTCAGTCACCCGAAGGCTGTAGCGTCCGCAGGCGCCTGTGTAAACAATAAAGTTGCCTCTTGCACTTGCATCCGGTGGTCTCGGTCTCTGTCCTTGGACGCTGGGCCCCAGGGGCGGTGTCCCCATTTCAGGGGTCTTTCAAGGTGGGCTGAGATTGCTCAATTCAAGCCAAGGCTTGTTAAAATCCACATACTGTTTGCATGTACTCATTTACAATGTCTGGATAAGGATTAACCATCATGGAACCAATTAAATATAAAAACTGTTAAACAATTTAATTATTTCTACAAATGGCATCTAACTACAGCAATTAGAATCCATGCTTACAGCGCGAGAAGGCCCAGGTGAGAGCCAGTTTCCTAGCCAAAGAGCAGGGAACTGAATCCAAATGCATTTCAAAGATGCTGCTACCTAAACAAAAGCTGTTGCTTTGCAGCAAAGGCAGAGAGCTAAGGCTTAGCTGTCCTTATGTACTAAAAAACCAGCAGCCTTCTAAATAGAATTTGAGAGTGGAATTAATAACCTAGATTAAAAATGGAGGAATTCATAATGCTTCAATACTTTTGGATTCCAATTGAGTTTGTTCCTCTTAGCATGCAAATGATTTTTACCCTGACAATTGTGGTTCTGTGTATCTTTTTTGAGAAAGTTCAGACTAGGATAGTCTTAAAGGATAGAATCTACAGATGGAATGCTAAAGTGCCAACAATGATAATGGAGGAAGGAGCGAGGCCCTTCCCAATAGATAATACAAAATTGATGGCAGCTGGAGCTAAGAGCTCCCTGGCTATGAGGTGCTTCTCAGGGCTTTCTGGGAAGGGTCCACCAATGAAATACAGTTGCAACTAGATTTCAAGGAATAATTGAACAAAACCTTAATTGCAGCATGGGATGGCATGGTCAGACATGCCAAGGCTTTTGGAATGTTGTTTCTTTGCTTGATTTTTTTGGTTAGATGTCTTTGATTTTCCTGTATCAGGAGGTAGCAAGGATATTTTTCTGGTTTGGCATTGCTAAAACATAAGAGATTTTGAAGATTTTTGGGCAGATTTCAAATTGTCACTACAGTTCAAAGTTGCTCTCTGGGTTACAGAGTTACTAATATCCGGGATTTAAGTGAAATATTTGAGCAGGGTGGTGATGGCACACACCCTTAATCCCTTAATCCCATCACACTAAAGGAAGAAACAGGCAGATCTCTGGATTCTAGAGCAGTCTGGTTTAAACAATGAAGGCAGGGTGGGAACCCTGCTGATAAGAAAAGGGTGTTTACTAAAGACAGTCTAGAATTAAAAAATGACACATTATTCCCTTGATACTAAATTTAATAATGTCCTTACTGATCTAATGGATAAATACACATAATCTTAAATTTATATAAAGAGAAAGGGGTCACAAGCCAGTCTCCTTAGGTGTGGGACTCCCACTAAGGGAGACATTTTGCCCCTAAAAGAGATATGTTAATCGCTGGGTGTGGTGGTACACGCCTTTAATTCTAGCATTTGGGAGGCATAGGCAGGCTGATTTCTGTGAGTTTAAGGCTAGCCTGCTCTAAAAAGTGAGTCTAGGATAAGGATTCACAGAGAAATCCTCTCAGAAAAGAGAAAGAGAGAGAGAGAGAGAGAGAGAGAGAGAGAGAGAGAGAGAGATTCTGTAAACCAATGTAAGAACCCAGAGTTAGGCTGGGGAAGAACATGCAAACTGCATGACTCCCACAGCCAACAGTTAAGAAAAGCTAACACAAAATAGCATATCATGCTATTTTATACCAATCTCAAGAATGGGGTTTCCATGGAAGAACTGGAACTCAAACTAATACAAAATGGTTTAATTAATGTTATTGTTTAATAAGGGTAATTCAATTATTTAAATTCATACCTTGATCTTAAAACTTGGGAGACAAGGACAAAACAGATTCCTTGTGTGTTCGAGGCCAATCTAAATCTACAGAGCTCTACAGAGCAAATCAAGACAGCCCAAGCTACAAAGAGAAACCCTGTCTCAATAAGGATAGATATATCTACATAGAAATTAAATCTCCGAAGAAAGGAGAAAAGGAAAGAAAAAAAATATAAATGCATACCTTTGATCACAAAACATTGGAGACAAAGACAGAGACAGGTTCCTTTTGAGTTTGAGGCCAACCTAATCTACAAAATAACAGACATAACACAGAATAAACCTGTTTTAATCAATTAATAAATTTATGTCAACTGAAGATGGGGAATACTTAAACTCCATAAAGTCTTATGCTGTATTGTCAATTAAAAATAGATTATATATAGCATATGTATGTAAAACTATTACACGCTAGCTATCCATTCATATGGCATAAATGGAGACTTATAAATGTCTTTCCTCTGTTCAAAGAACAAAAAAAAAAATCTTCCTTAATTGATTTGTGCATCCTGCACATCCAAGGCATTTTGGTAATTGCAGAACTATATGTTACTTGTGAGAAATTATATATTTTCAGAACAAAGGGACCAGAGTTCAAAGAAGACAAATAACCCAAATGATCCAGCCTCACAGACTGCCTCAATAGCTGTTTCAGCAAAAATCTGCATCCAGAACTTCAAACACCTTGCTGAGATGGCCCAGCCTCAAAGACTATTCCAGACAGGACTTCAATAAAGCCCTGAATTTTCCTAACCAAAGTCCAGCTTTGGACTACAAACTGCTCAGGACATTCAAATTGCTGAGCACATAGAAATTGGATAACAAATTAATTAAATTAATTAACCATTTTTTCCATTTTATTTGGGCCCCAAAACAGGTTTTCTGCATCCCAAATCAGCAGGAAGCAATTTTAAGAGAGCGATGCCCCATTCCCAAAATGTGGGGTGGATGATTCTTTGGTCATTTGATGGGTTATAGGTATCATTTAGACTAGTTACAGATTGTTAAATGGTCTTGTTAAGCAAAGTACAGGAGGTTAGTCTCAGGGACTTCTCTCTCTCTCTTTTCTACCTTTCTTTCTCTCTTACATGGGGGAGAAGCCTTGAAAAGAAAAAAGACAGGGAATATGGGTATATAATATACAAATTATAAGATATAAGGGTAGATTATTGTATCTTCTCTACAACTTAGAGCTATTGTTATTTTCAAAATAAGATTTTTTTGATACATTGGTATTGAATTTTACATATTGACAGAGATTTAAGGTTATTTTGACAAACATTATGTGTGTTTCAACTTTTATATAAGGCATTTTTTGGGCTGCTATTGCAATCTATTTAGGAGATTGGGTAATGCAGGTTGATGGTTGGCCAGTCAAGCTCCTGGTCATGTCAAATACTAGTCTTAATTTATCACAAAAATACGCTTACTAGGTTAAAATATAGTAAATGGCTAATAATATACAGTTGGCCTGCTCAAACATTAGATAGATTGATTGATTTATAAATAAATAGATGTTTTTCAAACCCTCAGAGGCATACATACAGAAAATGCCATTTAAGGATGTTTTTATTACTTTAAACATTCTTTCACTTGAGACAGTCAGCTCCTGACAGCTCCCATTTAACTTGGAAGGAGACAATAAGCATCAAAAATCTCCATCAGGAGATAATTCCTACTGGGCAGAAATGCCACTGCTCTCTCAACAGACTATATATGGTCCAAGGATGAGCCAGAGCTGAAACGCAGGTAAGGTGATGGCCTGATTCTGCAGAGACAGAATGGGAAAATCCTTCTTATTGCCTACTGCAAATTAAGTCTGTGAGATTTGCTTAGTCAGAAGACTAAAGAGATGCTCCAATGGTATCAAGACATATTTGGGACCGTCTATGTAGCAAACTGTCATTTTCCCGTCTGGAAGCTACTCTCCTGTACTTCCTACTCACTGAAATAATAGCATTAGCCCCTTTTAAGTCTTTGATATGATTGAAGACATAATAGATATAAATTTTCAATTGAACTTGAGTTGTTTGGATTTAAAAAGATATTTTTGAATCTAAATAAAATCTCTAGGATTATAAATATAGGATATGTTAGAAAATATTTAGGTTCACAACTTTAGACACACAAAGATAGATGATTTTTTTCTGTTCAATGTTGCCTGATACAAATAGGCTAAATATTATGTATGCAACTTTTATATATGGTTTTCTGGGTAGTTTCATATTGTTATTACTGTATATAGTTTTAAAAAAATAGCCCTTTTTATTAGACAAAAGGAGGGAATTGATGCAGTGATCTGTTATGTATTCTAAATGCTAATTAATCTGCTCCCAGAGGCCTGCTTGCTGTCCCAGGCCATAGAAATACACCAAGTGAAGCTGTGGTAACTTGCTTGCTAACTAACCATTGTCTCTGACTGGTTGAATAAATGCTGAGGCCTGAGATTGGGCAAAGAGAGAGGTAGGTAGGTAGGGATAAGGTGTGCAGGCATTTGGAGGAGAGGGAGATGAGAAACGAAGCGGGGAGAGAAAGGAGAGATGATGGGGTAGATGGAGGAAGATGATTCCATGTGGCCTGGAACATCAGCATAGTGTGGAGAATAACAACCTGAGGGGATGTATGTATATATGGGGTTTTATTTGGGGAACAGAATAAGCTGGGTAGATCCAAGGTTTCCCTGGTTCTCTGAGGTAATGGGTAGGGAGGGAAACAAGCTATGATATCATGCGTTCAGAGAAAAAGTACATACTTTAACCTGAGTTTGGAGGCCTCCAATTTTTAAATCTCTTCTTAGACAGAGTAGGAAAGGATATTAAGGAAACTTTAACACGGCCAGAGGAATTGTCTCTGCTCTGTTTGTAGGAAATACATTTGTCCCTCTCTTTCTGTCTCTCTTTTTCTCTTTCCCTTTTTCTATTTCTAGATGGGTCAAGATTGCACAACCCTGGCTAAGGCTTGTTAAAATCCATCAGGTGTTTGTGTGTGTTCCTTTATACTGGCGGGTTAAAGATTTACACCACCAACCAATTAACTATAATATAAATACTGGTATATAATTTAAATAATTATTACTACACTAATATAAACTAAATAGAAAAGAACTCTAAAGGAAAGGAGCAAAAGACACTAATGGAAACAGAAATAGAAAAAGGGAAAGAGAAAAAGAGAGACAGAAAGAGAGGGACAAATGTATTTCCTTCAAAAGAGCAGAGACAAATCCTCTGGCCGTGTTAAAGTTTCCTTAATATCCTTTCCTACTCTAAGAAGAGATTAAAAAATTGGAGGCCTCCAAACTCAGGTTAAAGTATGTACTTTTTCTCTGAACGCATGATATCACAGCTTGTTTCCCTCCCTACCCATTACCTCAGAGAACCAGGGAAACCTTGGATCAGATTTGGAGGAAGCAATGAAGGCAGTCTCTTGGTGTGGTTAAGTGTGACTGTTGCAGATGATACCGTCTGGAAACTGCATTTCTAACTGCGCAGACCTGACACAAGGCCACAGAGGTTTGAAAATTAATTTAACAATTTTAACAAGTTGAAATCAGAAAGTATTAAATTCCAGCCAACATGGACAATCAAAAATTTGTCTATTCACAACACAGACCATCCTCAACTGAGATGAAATGGGGCCAAGCAACCTCTTGATCCTGGCAACTGAGGAGAAGGTGAAATAAATGGATGACAACACTTTGCTTCCACAATACTATCTGCGTAGTCAGACATGGATGGACTCAACTGTCTCTGAGGCCATGGAAATCTTTCCTCTGTACCTTAACTTGGGGTGGGGGAGGGGGTCTCACTGCAATAGGCCATGCCATAGGTACCATTTCCTTCTACATTCATGCTATTCTCACAGTAGTGCCTTTATAAAGAAAAGGCTGCAATACTGTCCATTTAAACTTTGAGCAGTGTGGATCACACTGAGACTTGTGGCTGATGGAGGATGGTCTGGCCTTAGAAGGGAGCTGAGCTATCCTTGAGTGTAGGGAGTTAGAGTAATTAAATTAGATTTAGAAAATTATCTAGGGGTTTCTGATACAGTCTCTTAATTCGTAGTATGAAGATCAACTTGGCTGTGAGCAATTTAGCTTATCAGCTTGTGGACTAAAAACAAGGATGAAGTCAGGTGAAAACAGGAAACAAACATGAGACTTAATGGACTGAAAAAACAAGGTTGAAGTCAGGAAAACAGGAAAGACTTAATGGACTTAAAGAAACAAAGTATCTGGCCTGACATTGTTTTCAGCTGCTAAGTGGGCAGAGCCCAAATTAAGCTGAAACAGAGTTCCTCCTATTTAAGGACAGTGCATGGAGCCAAAAAGAAAAAGAGAGCTCCGAGAGTCCTGCTGAAAAAAGTGCTGGCTTGGCCAGATCTCCCTGAGACAGAAAGAAGATGGTGAGTAAAGAAAGCCTGAGCAAGACACCAAAAGGCCAAGGACTAAACCTTGTGCCTCAGCTTTTGCCTAGAGGGGTGTGATCTGTCCAAACAATGGCCTAAAGGAAACTGTGCCTGGCTTTAAGGACTCTGAAATAGAGTGGCAGAATTGCTGATGCGAAGGGGCTGGGGTCTCCCAAAAAGAAGAAAGCATGAAGCCTTATTTAAGGTGAGACTGCAAAACCAACTTACCCTGACGAATCTACATCTGAGAGATCCAGAAAAAGGACTGCTAATTGCGTTAAAGAATCTACAACAAAGGCTGTATTCCTGACGACTGAGGACCTGCCCCAGAGACTGTATCCTTTTAAAAGGTTAGGAAAATAATTGTCAATAGGATTAGTGGTTAGGTTAAAGGGATTGTAGGAATTTGTAGGATTAATAGTTAAGAAATTGTTGGTATTTGTTATAAGTGAATATAGTAATAAATAAATAAGTGTTGAATAATAATTAAAAACTTCGGTTACACTTGAGTAGAATTCAACTGATGGGGTGATCTGCTTATACACAATTGTTAATTGGTTGTCCCTTGCTTTACTGTAGGAGCTGACACTGATGTACTCCAAATGACATTTGTAACACTTGCCTCCCCAAAACTTCCTGATTGGAGAATAAAATGATGAAGCCTGTGACTGAAGGAGAGAGAGAGGTGGGTGGAGCTAAGGTTCCTGGTCTTTTGGGGAGACAAAGATTAGAGAGAAAGCAGGAGGAGGAGAAGAAAGAAGGAGGCGAGGAAGGACACACAAGATGGGTTAGACAGAAAATCAGCAAGGCGTGGAAATAACCAGTGCAGAGGATGTATTTAAATATTATAGGTGTTATTTGGGGAAGTAGAATAGAAAGCTAGCATAGAGTGTTAAGATTGCTCAGTTCCATGTTAAGGCTTGCTAAAAAATCCACTAGTTGTCTGTGTGTGTTTATTTATACATGGCAGGTTAAGGGATAATCAACCCAATCTAATAACTATATATCTCACTTGGTAACTATTAATTATTTTCTACAACACACAGTCATGTAGTTTGTTGCTGTCTTGGCTATTATGTCAATATTATAATAAAACATGACAGAATTTGAGTCTCCTTCCAAAGTACTAAGGATGACAGTTCTGAGCTGCCATGCTCAGCTAATTAATCATAATGATTATATCAAAGTATAACACAGACACACACACACACACACACACACACACACATATATATATATATATATATCAACTTCTTGAAGAATGGCAAAAATGAAGTGAAAGTGACAGATAAGTTTTAAAGTCTTTTAATTCTTGCCAATGGAAAGTCTAACCATGTAACAGGTGTCATCACTTGGTTTCCTATTGACCTAGGAAAATGTTGCATTTCATTTCTCAATGACATACAATAGAATTTGTGAAGCTTATGCTTTGGTGAGTTCCTGGCCTTATAATGAGGAAATCGTTTTGTATTCTTGGAGAGAGGTCCCATACTATGCTCTGGTCTGGCTTCAAGCTAGTGGTAATCCTTCTGCTTCAGTTTTTCAAATGCTGAGATTACCATGAAAGACTGAAAGAAATGAAGTATAAAAGCTGACTCAGTGGTAGACTGTTTATTTGCATATCACATGTGAAGCCCTGGGATTTGATCCCTAGCCATGGAAAAAAACAAAACAACTAATGTGACCTCATTACTCATGCAGTATACCCATAAGTATATAAAATACATGTGAGACTTTTCAAACCAAAATTAATCAAAAGGAATGGACACTACATATTCAAAGGATAAAATTTCCAAGACCACATTTCAATTTCAAACATCCATTCCCCACTCAAAATTGACACCAATTTTTGTAACAGAAATATTTATACAGTATATCTACTAACCTTGCTTTTTAGCTTCTGTAATTCCATGTGTGGCTAACTGTCCACAGTAGCTGAAGTATGACAACCCAGAACATAGTTTTTGTGCTTAAGAGCTAATCACGAGAAAGGCTCAGGCTGCACTGGGATCCAGAACACAGGCTAAGAAACACATTCTATTGGTGTAAAATGATGTCTCAACAGTCTTTTCTGGTGAACACCCCACAATATTTCTGGAGATCCCACTGAGATCCCAGAGAACAGACCTGGAGACACAGGTTATCTCTGAGCCCCATAGAGGGGGCAAGAGTGCAGTGGTCAGGGGACGCCTAGAGGATGCACAGCCTGAGATATTCCAGGTCCGCAGGGCTCCCTTTGATCACTGGCTGCCCAACATTTCAGAGGGATCTGACAGCTCCAACCCAAAAGGAAATAAGTAAGAAAGTCACCTGTTCTGTCACCTCTGCAGGTGAGTCTGGCTGAGGGGCCTTCTGTTTGCACACAGAAGAAAGGTTGGATAAGTGGCTGATCCAGTGTCATGGAACCATGTGAGATGTCACTGGATCCCTCTATCTGCTCAGGTGTATGAGGTGTGATGCTCATACTGGCTGCTTATACTGTCTGTCTGTCTGTCTGTTTGTCTGTCTCTCTCTGTCTCTGTCTCTCTGTGAGTGTATGGTTCTTTGTGTCAGTTTTGCTTCCCTATATTGACTAGTGGCTTTCTC
The DNA here is from genome assembly GCA_907164525.1 of Lophiomys imhausi. NCBI lineage: Eukaryota > Metazoa > Chordata > Mammalia > Rodentia > Muridae > Lophiomys > Lophiomys imhausi. The sequence goes on from CAJQZJ010032834.1 coordinate 5,845,829, forward strand.
TGGTGTGAAACCATCCTACACCTGGTTAAGACCTATGCTCCCTCTTACTGGGGACCTGAATCCTATTGGCTATGTATGGTAACCAAGAGAATTAAAAAAAAAAAAAAAAGCCTCCACTAGTCCCACTCTATGAGCAGGAGTATTTGTTTTGTTTTGTGACTCCAAATCACAGTCAGGATTTGGTCCCTGTGTCAATTTAGGTGGGGACAGACCTCTCATCCAAGCTCCCCCCTCCCCAACCCTGTTAAGGTCATCTGAAAGCTGCTTGTATTCTATTGCTAATTATTGGTCCCCATGATCTGGTTGCCACCCCAGATGAGCATATTGTCACATATAACCATCATTCTTATTTGGAGGGCAGGAGAAGCCAGAAGGCCAGGCTCCATTGGTTAGAAGAAAGGAGCAAGTGGTCAAGATGGGCTGGCTCTGAGGATCAGCATGGCATGGAGAGAAGCACCTGATGGAAACATACAGGTATTTACGGGGTTTGGGCTCGGAGGTAGAAAGCTAGCTTACAGGGTAAAATTCTGCCCAGACCCAGTGCTTAGGCTAAACTAAAACCCAACAGCTGTTCATTTATAAGTAAGTGGCAGGTTCAGGATTAACTCTGCTGCCTTATAAATCACTGATAAATAATAATATTAAAATATCATCTACACAAACCCTCGCCCCGCACCAACCATCTAAGCAGAATGCACACAGGATGGGGAAATAGTTCCCTCAGGTGAGTATTCCCTCCACTCAGTGCCTGCTCTACACAGTCCGGGGAAGGAAAAATGTTCCCCTGGGCTGAGCCCAAAAGGAAAAACAAAATCATATTATTCCTTTCTCTTCAATTATCTATGTCTCTTTTTCAACCTGTGATCCATACAATCTACCATTCTCTGAAAAAATTAAGTTCTGCCCCTGGCTTGGGCCAGGAAACTGCTGCCAGGCAACACAGTCTGGACAGAACAGATATTCCCTTCTGTCCAACAGTGACCAAGGAGACTTTAAACAAGTCCAGTAAGTACTTTTTAGAAACATTAAAGATATCTGATGAAATGATTTCTTTTGTCACTTAGCTGGCTTTAGATATTAGAAAATGTTTTGAAAAAAAAAATTAAAGGTATAAATAGGTCCCAAATGTTGTATGTACATCAAAAAGTGTTTAACAACAAAAAACTGATAATTATGACAAGACTTTCTCTAAAGCTACTGTTACCTTATCTAATGAGACACAGTTAGACTTACAGATACCCAGCAAAACTTTGGTATCTTACTCTAACCCAGTTCTGCCTTTAATCAAAAGATAAACAATACCCAATGACCCTGGAAACAAAAGGGGAAATTGGAGACCATATTGCCTGGCTTGAAGAAACAGACATCCTAGTGCTCTGAAGTCACCCTGGAATATGCCTCTCCTACCTAAGAAGAAATTCAGAATCTCTGAGTCCCTTGAATCTGATTCTTTCATAAAAACAGGTGTATACCTTCTTGGGCCTGAAACATATATTCTTCAGCCTTCCATTGATAGAGGTGAGTCAACCCATTTTTGCTTTTAAATGGATGGACCCAGTGGAAGGTTACAGTGGCCAACATACATGGACCAGGTGGTCCTAAATTAAATGCAAAGCTCTGGCCCTTCCTTCAGAGGCTTCCTGGAAAAACAAATTACAAAGGGAATACCAAGGGACTCTGCAAGATCTACAGACTTTAGGCTATAAAATGTTGGCCAAGAAAGCCCAACTTTGAAGAAGACTACCTATCATGGGAAGCAGATGGAGGGAAGCAAAAGGAGCCTGTCTCAGAGTAGGATTGCTGCTACCCTTCAGATCCCAACTCCAAAGAAAAAGAGAGAGGTTCAAGATTTCCTAAGTACAGCTGGATACTGCTACCTCTGGATACCAGAGTTTGTGGAAATAGCAAGGCCTCTATATACCTGTACAAAGAGGGGCACTGAACTCTTAATCTAGAGTGAGACTAAACAAAAGGCATGTGACACTTTAAATCAGCTCTAACTTCTGTTCCAGACTTAGCACTTCCAGATATCTCAACAACTTTCATCTGTTTGTCCATGAAATGAAAGATAAAAGGGGTTTTAACCCACACTTTGAGTCCATGGAAATGCCCTGTGACATACCCATCCAAATGACTGGACCCTGTATCCACAGGATGGCCCACATGTCTAAAACCTATTGCAGCTACTACAAGTTTAAGGAAAGAAAAGTTAACTCTGGGGCAAGGTGTTATATCACAGCACTACATGCAGCAAAAGACTGGCTATCTAATGCCTGTGTGACCTAACACTAGGCCATACTCCTGGCCTATCCTACAGTTTGAGAAACCCACCACCAACAATTGGGCTACCCTGTTGTCTAATGAAACATATGCTAAATCTATGACTGTCAGAAGATGAAAGATGAAACCAGGAAAGTGGGAGCTACAGTCATTAATTTTAAATCACACAATTTGGGCTCCTCAAGTTACCTCAGCCCAGACAGTAGAACTGATCGATCTGACCCAGGCTCAGGTGGGAAAAGGATAATCCACTACCAATTACACAGACAGTCACTATGCTCTGACCACCAGGCATGTCCACAGTATGATCTGCAGAGAAAGAGGGCTTCTCACCACCGGGGAAAAGACATTAAAAAGTCTTAGCACTCCTAGAGGCTACTTGGATCCTCCTACAAACTGCTGTCCTTCACAGCGGGGCTGCTGACCTGGCTGCCATACAAACGGTCCTATGATCAGTGAGGCCTATAGATACTTTGATGAAATACCCCTTCCTTCCTTCCACTCCATGATTAAGATAAAAACCTCAAGTGACTGCACATCCTGGCAAGGAGGTGGAGAAGAGGCAACACTGGTAGGAATGCAAACTTGTACAACCACTTTGGAAATCAATCTGGCACTATCTAAGAAAGCCGGGAATACTTTTACCTTAAGACCCAGCTATATCACTCCTGGGCTATACGCCAAATATGTGTCACCAAATCACAAGGGCATTTCCTCATCCATGTTCACAGCAGCTGTATTTGTAATAGCCAGAAACTGGAAACAATCCAGACATCCCTCAACTGAGGAATGGATAAAGAAATTGTGGTATATCTACACAATGGAACACTACTTGGCTATCAAAAACAAGGATAGCATGAAATTTGCAGTCAAATACATGGACAGAAAAGATCATCCTGAATGAGGTAACACAGACCCCAAAAGATACTCATGGTATTTACTCACTCATAAGCAGATATTAGTCAATACTTACTGGATAACCATTCTACAATCCACAGACCTAAAGAAATTAAGTAACAAGGACAGCTCATGGGAGGATGCTTGAATCCTTTCAAATAGGGGAGATAAAATAGACATCAGAAGTGGACAGAGAGGGATCTGTACAAGAACCCAACATTATTGCCTTCGAAGAATCCCTCTTCAGCAGATAATGGAAAGAGAAGTAGAGACCCACAGCCAAACATTAGGCAAAAAGCAGGGTGCCTTAAGGAAAAGTTAGGGGAAGGTTTGAGGAAGCTGGAGGGATAAAACACAGCACAAGAAGACCCACAGAACCAATTAACATGGACACAAGGGGGCTCATAGATACTGAACCACCAACCAAAGAACTTGCATGGACTAGTCCTGGGCACAATACACATATGAAAGTGATGGGCTGCTTGGTTGGTCCTCAAGTGGATCCCTTAATAATTGGAGTGGGGTCTATCTTGGACTTAGACGATGTTGCCTTCCCCTGGAGCTCATTTTCCTAGCAGAGCTGCCTTATCTTGCTTCAGTCGGAAGAGGAGACACTTAGTCCTTATGCGATCTGACATGCCAGAGTGGGTTGGTCCTGGGAGGCAGGGCGGGGACTGAATGGGGAAAGAGGGTGGGAGGGTGGGACTGGGAGAAGAGAAAGGAGGGGGATGGTAACTGGAATGCAAAATAAACAATTGTTTTAACAAAATGGACAGCTCAAACCCACCAGCTGATTGACACCAGGGAAAAGATCAGTCTCCCAAGAACAACTTACAGGACTGTTGGTGACTAACCTTCACCAGGTTACACATCTGGGGTCCACAAAGCTTTCTGAGTTGCTCAGACCAAGGTATGTTAAACTTAGACTGGACAGCCTGCCATGGGATGTCTCAGCCTGATGCTAGGTTTGTGCTCAAGTGGATCCAAAACAGAGAACCCTTACCCAGGAAAGGGTCCAAATAAGAGAGCAAAATCTCCAAGAACTCTGGAAAAACTGACTTCACCAAGATCTGGTTTGACATGGGACGATAAAAGTACTTGCTAGTTTTTATACCAAACTTTCCCAGGTGGGTAAAAGTGTTCTCAACCTGACCTAAAACTCTCAAATTGTAGCTTAAAAAACTCAGGAAGTGGTCACCTGATTTGGCCTCCTCCTAGCAATGAGGTCCTACCATGACCCGGCTTTCATAGCCTAAATCTCTCAATTAATAGATAAAGTTTTAAACATAGACTGAAAACTTCATTTGGCCAGGTAAAAAGAATAAACAGGACAAAACAAAACAACAACAACAAAAACCTGTAACCAAACTCTCTTTAGAGTCTACAAAGAATGGATTGGCCTCCTTCCTTTGCTTTACTTGGGCCATGTACTCCACTATGAGATTATGTTATAAAAACCTTCCGAAATCTTTCACAGGCTCAGACATCAGCAAGGTGTCTAGGGAGCAAGCACCCCCATTCCTGCCTCATAAGGGATGCCTAAATATTTCCTCACCTTTTATACTAAATAAGAGGAAGGAATGTTAGAACCCCCCACACCAAGTCCATCTTCAGCAATCCACTGACAGCAGCACATCATCACCAGTCACTGAAATATAACACATTTCGACTGTCACAAGTAGCATATTCTCCCCATGCACATGTGCTATACCCCTTCATAAAAAAAGACAGTGCCTTCATGGCTTTTTTCCCTTTCACCCTAATTCAAAACAGCTTCTGTATACAACACCCAATGAACCTCTTCCTTAGGCCTGTTGCATGGTGGGACCTCATGGCTTTGCTTGGTTCCAATCCACCAAGGCACCTTTTTGTCCTCACCAAAAATGCTAACATCCATGATATACCAACTGGGAGGTGGAAGCAAGAGAATTGGGAGTTCAAGGTCAGACTTAGCCACTTGAGATGGAATCTCAAAAAACAAACTAAAGTTTCTCTAAGGTGACACATAAGGGTACCAATTCATTAAAAAGGATCACTAGGAGAAATGGAGAAATAATGCCACATAAGGAGACTTCATTTTCACTGCAAGAATTTTCTATTTAATAACACATATACATACATTAACATGACAATTCAATCCCATCATAATGAGTATATCTAAGACCAAAAAATATTCGTTTGTTCCTATTCAGACAATTACAAAATTTAGTATCGTGTGTACCTATGTGATGTATGGGATGATATGCATGTTAGGACAGGCATTAGAGTGCCATGCTGAGAGTTTGATGATCAGAGGGCAACATTCAGGAGTTGTTTTTTCCTCTACCAAGGGTTCAAACTTAGGTCATAAGACTGGCATACCCGACACTTTTCCTACTGAGACATCTGACTAGCACTATTTGGTTGAATTGTGACCCACAGATAGTCTCATTCCTATACTTACATACATTCTTAATTTTTTTGGGGGGGGGGGATTAAGACAGGATCTCTTCTTTGTAGCTCCAGTTAGCCTGGAAATCAGGATTGAACCAGGTTAATCTTGAACTTCCTGAGTCTCCCTTCAAAGCACTAGGATGACAGTTGTGAGCCCCCAGCTAATTAATAATATTGATTAAATCAAAGTAGAATACAGAGATATATGGCAACTTCTTAAAGAATGGCAAAAATAATGTGAAAGTGACAGATTTGTTTTAAATTTTTTAATTCTTTCCAATGGAAAGTCTAACCATGTAACAGGTGTCATCACTTGGTTTCCTGTAGGCCTAGGAAAACTTTGCATTTTATTCCTCAATGACATTTAAAGGAATTTTCACAGCTTATGGTCTGGTGATATCTTGGTCTTATAATAAGGAAGCTGTCTTGTTTTCTTGGAAAAAGGACCCATTCTATGCTCCGGTCTGGCTTCAAGCCAGTGGTGATCCTCCTGACTCAGTTTTCAAGTGTTGGGATTACAGGTGTGAGTCATCATGAACGACTGAAAGAAATTCTGTATAAAAGCTGACTTACAAGCAGACTATTTGCCCATCATATGTGAGGCTCTTGAGTTTAACCCATAGCCCTG
>CAJQZJ010032834.1:5937665-5948893 GCA_907164525.1 Lophiomys imhausi
TTTTGGTTTTTCGAGACAGGGTTTCTCTGTTTAACAGTTCTGGCTGTCCTGGACTCGCTTTGTAGACCAGGCTGGCCTCGAACTCGCAAAGATCCGCCTGCCTCTGCCTCCCAAGTGCTGGGATTAAAGGCGTGCGCCACCACCGCCCGGCTGATCGGAACTATTTTAATGGTATTAAAATTTTGTTTCTGAATTAAAACAACAGACTCCATAACAAAAATGATCCCACAAAACTGAAAAGGCTGAGACTTATGAGATAAAAGAAACTAACTATGTCTGGTGTTGGAAAAAACTTGTTTTTATACTAATTGATGAGGAGTAATTTAAAAACTTTTGCAATGGGTGGGAAAATAATTGATACCAGTCTCTGTTCTCTTTGTCCCCTGGTTAACTACTCTACTTTCAGTACTAAGTGGGTCTTTAATTTTCATTCTGATTGGGTTAATGGTGGGCCCTGCATCTTAAACTACAATAGGGCTAGTCCATGATTTGACTCATTCACAAATACCAGAGGAGATAGTAACATGGTCACACTCCTTAGCACAACAGATGCCATGATGGCAGTACCATTCAGGCTGTAAAACTCAGCACAAACATAGCACCACATGCCAAAAATTAAAAGAAAGGCCTAATCCATCAAAGTAGATAGTTATGGGATAGTCTCTACATGTACTGACCTTGTTCTTTGGCTTAAATAGTCCACTTCTGGTTTACTGTTCTTAAGTGAAGTTTGGCAATACAGAACATGGTCTTTAAGGTACACTGGGATGGGCTCTCCTTAGCACAGAGCTGAGCTAACTTGAGTAGAAAGCAACCATGTGGTTTAGAGTAATTAATTCTGCTTTACAGATTAATTCATCTGGACAACAACAATTTTACGGATCCCCAGTGAGCTACTTTGTGGGCATATTCTAATTGCTGGACTAAATGGGCCTCTTCTGATGCTTGCCAAATTAAGTAGACAAGTTGACTGGAACTATTTTAATGGTATTAAAATTCTGTTCCTGAATTAAAACAACAGTTAGAAAGCCGGGCAGTGGTGGCGCACGCCTTTAATCCCAGCACTTGGGAGGCAGAGGCAGGCGGATCTTTGCAAGTTCGAGGCCAGCCTGGTCTACAAAGCGAGTCCAGGACAGCCAGGGCTACACAGAGAAACCCTGTCTCGAAAAACCAAAAAAAAAAAAAAAAAAACAACAGCTGGATTCCATTTTGGCTATTATGTCAACATCATATTGGAATCTGAGCTATAGATCCAGCAAAGGTCCAATAAAAAGTCTAATGATTTATGCTGCCAACAACAGAAAACTGATGAGAAAAGATGACCATGAATGAAAAATTATTAACAAAAGACTGGATAAATACTAAACACACTGACATCCTCTGACTTCAAACTTGAAATACAACTGCAACAAAGACTACTGTCAATGGGTGGTGGGTGTCCACGCCTTTAATCCCAGGCCTGGGAAGGTAGCTGTAGGTGAATTTCTGGGAGTTCCAGGTCAGCCTAGACTACACAGAAAACCATGCTTCCAAAAAACAGAAGAGGTCTGGAGAGATGGCTCAGTGGTTAAGAGCACTGGCTGTTCTTCCGAAGGATCTGGGTTCAAATCCCAGCACCCACATGGCAGTTCACAGCTGTTTGCAATTGCCGGGCATGGTGGCGCACGCCTTTATTCCCAGCACTCGGGACCCAGAGGCAGGTGCATCTCTGTGAGTTCAAGGCCAGCCTGGTTTACAAAGTGAGTCCAGGACAGCCAAGGATACACAGAGAAACCCTGTCTCGAGAAAAAAAAAAAAAAAAAAAAAACTAAAAAGAAGAAAAAAAAACAAAACAAAACCCAAAAAACAGAAGACTGTTCTGTCCAGGAAAGAATATATATCGACAGAACATGAAAACAAACGAATATTAAAAAACACCTCACATGACACATGAGGGCAGAAAACCCAGTGTGACCTTATTAACACAGTAGACCACTGTGGCATCCACATGAAAATATGTTAGTATCACATTCTTTTTTTTTTTTTTTTGGTTTTTGAGACAGGGTTTCTCTGTGTAGCCCTGGCTGTCCTGGACTCACTCTGTAGACCAGGCTGGCCTTGAACTCACAGAGATCCACCTGCCTCTGCCTCCCAAGTGCTGGGATTAAATGCATGCATCACTATGCCAGGCAACACAGACTTTCTATCTGCACAGAATGAATTCTTATGGACCCTAATTCCCAGTGCAGAACTTCTCTACAAGACATTAGAGAAACTAGGGCTCTGCGAGTCAGCAAATCTGCCTTTCCTGACCACAATAAAAGCAGCGGAGGCGCTCAAAGCATAGTGATGTCCGAAACAAGGATGCTTACACACAAGGGCTCCAGCTCCCCACGCTCTGTGGAAGCGCAGCCAAGGGAAACTAAGTCATTTATAGGTCCCACAAAGACCTCAGGGAACAAATGGAATCACGCAGTGAGCCGCGTCTAGTCGCCTGTTCCTGGGAACCTGGAACGGACCTCATACGGGCTCCCACGGCTCCTCCCCGCCTGGGGACCGGCCCACGCTCACCATGGCGCGGATTCCGAGCTCGCCTCTTCTCAACTGTGAAGTCAGGGGGCGGCACACGAAGAGCCAGAGACTTCCTGAATCGCTCATTGGAGGCAGCAGCATGGAGTACAGAAAGTGTACGCCCCATTCTGGGTGGCGGTTCCTGGAAGCACTGATTGGCTAGTGAGGCCTGAGTGACAGGAGCTGCTCCCACGGGGTCAGAGTGCTCTGAAGGTAGTTTCCAAGCCCTGGCTTCCACTCCAGGAACAGAATTGTCCCAGACTTGAAGAGTTTGGCATTACAGTAGAACTTGCTCCCGGACTACAAAGTCGTCCTTGCACTTTTTCCACACTCAATAGGCACTTCTCCTTCGTGTAGGCATAGGGTCTCTATGTGCAGTGTTGTGATCCCCTTGCCTCACTGCTGAAAGTGTGCCCAGCCCCTCCAGGTCAAATTTAAACGACCATATTGATATTGAGCAGTCATCAGAAATTTCAATAAGCCACACCCAGGATTGCTCACACCTCTCTCAGCTGCATATAGGTAGCCAAAACATTAACACTTTCCCAGTTTTCTGTGGTGGCCACTGGATTATCATGCCAGCATTTGGGAGTTAAAAGCTGGACATCAAAAGTTTAACCTGGGTCCACAGAGTGAGTTCCAGGATAGCCAGGAAAAACTAAACAAACAAACAAAAAAACTTGGTCTATGACACCAAACACCAACAATTAGGGTCCCCAAAGAGGAGGTCACCAGGGTGAGCACCTGAAATAAAAAGATAAAGATAGAAAGTTTGGCATCAGTATGTCTCACATAACCTGATGGCTCATATTAAGCACGTTTATTAAGATGTAGACCTCTAAAACACTATTCATAGGTGAATAATTGGATAGTCAGCAGAAAGATAATTTTGCAGTGTTGGTAAGAACACAGGATACCACAGAGTGAACACACTCTGGCCATGAGAGTGACAACCACAGAATATCAACCTGAAGAGCAGGTGCCCTTGACTCCTTCAAGACACTTGTTCAAGCACTAGACCACAACTTCCCGAGTCTGCCCAAGGGCAGGACACTAAAGTAATGTTCCTTCGGTTCTTTCATCAGGGCATCTGAGAAAGTCTTGCTTAGGCTTGACTCCAAAAAGGTTCACTTCTGACCTAAACAAAAACACATAATGTAATTCTACAGACGTTTGCACTAGCCTGACTTTAGGAGTCCTTCAGGGTCCTATTGCTTACATCATCAGCTTCCTCCAGGTCCTGACACCTGGTGGGATAAAACCTCCTGCCCCCTCTTTTGGTCTCTCTTTTTCCTGTTTCCCACGTCTCTCTCTGGTCCTCCCTCTGTCCCCCACCACCCTCTTTCTCTCTCTCTCTCTCCATGGCTCTGTCCTTAATTTCCTACCTAAATAAACCTTATATCAGAGTTGCATGTGGCATTATCATAACACATATGAAAATGGAAACAAAAGAATCAAAGTATGGAGAGATAGGTCTAAGAAAGAAAAACTAGTGAGAGATTGGAGAAGAGATCCACATATTAGGGAATAAAAAAATATTAATGACACCAAAAGTGCATTTTTAAAAACCATAATTGAAACAATTTATCTAAGTTATTTCTTAAAAGAAGACAGACTCATATTGCTAATTTGAGCTGAAAGTAGTGACACAGTCCTGGAATTCCATCACAACAAAGACTGAAGTGTGAGCATTACAAGTTTAAGGCCTGGTATGACTACAGACTGTTGACAAAATACTTGGGGAGTTTAGCCACACCCTGCCTCCAAATATATTTTTGTTTAAAGCTCAGTGGACAACTGCAGGCAAGCATGGGGATGGCTCAAGAATGAGTATTTAGTATTGTCCATCCCAAAATAAAAATAGAACTACTACAGCCAGTATACTGAAATAAGTGGATTAGACGGGATTAGACTGAGTGCTTGCTATGAGAGAAACCAGCTAATTGGCTGAGTAAGGCAGGTAAAACCAAGTAAGGAACTCGGTTCTATACCCAGGAGAGAAGCCATTCCGCCAAGATGTTCTCTGACCTTCATACACGTGCTGTAGCATATGTCTTCACACACATATCAATGACATAAATTAAGATTTTTTTTTTCTAGACTGGATTTTGTGGTAAATTCAGTGTTAGCATAAATAGCATAGTGAACTTGGAATAAGGCTGGACTTTTAAGACAAAAGACTTTATCCGAGTGACATGTCCTTGGGAACTCATCAAGGACCAGGACCTCTTTTATCTTGGGGCTATGGGGCAGTACATGCCCCCTGGGATGCCCGCCCTCCAGAGGTCTGTTGTCATTTCACAACATGAAGTTTCACCCTCTGATGTTGACGCGTTTCGGGTCTGAATCGGGAGGAATTCTCCCTGAGATTCAGGAGTGCTCAGAGCTCTGGGACTTAGGGCCTTTGCAGGCCATAAGCATCTGAATTGGTGAGCCACCTGGGAAACTTTCATGTGTTAATTAGTCTTAAGACCACAAGGGGACAAACAAAATTCAGAGACTTTAAGAGAATTTAAAAGTGAAAATTGTATGAAGACCAGCCATCTATCAGGACCCACGCTCAGAGAAAAATATTCTTTTGAGAAACCTTAGGTTAATGTTCAATGTTTGTATTATAGATACTAAGAACTTTTAGGTGTTAGGTTTCAGAGTTAGGGTTTGGGTTTAGGATTTAGGAATTTTATAGACAATTATTAGGTAATTGTTAAGTATTGATAAATATATGTGTGATAAATAAAAATTTACTGTTACAGGATTTGTCTTTGTAGCCCAGTCGGTCCTGGACTCACTTTGTAGACCAGGCGGACCTCGAACTCACAGAGATCCACCTTCCTCTGCCTCCTGAGTGCTGGGATAAAAAAAAATGTGTCACTGTGTTCACTAAGTTCAAGGCTAGCGTGGTCTACAAACTGAGTTCTAGGTCAGTCAGAGCTATTACAAAGAGAAATCCTGTCTCAATAAAATAGAAAAACAAAGAAACACAAAAAAGAAATTGCCTAGATTCTCTGCCTGTTTTCCTGGGATGGTAAATTGGAAATTTTAATGGTGTCTTGCCATTCATTTAATGATTAACCCTCAATGGCACTTATATGGCCCCGGAATGGTCCTACTTTTATGCAAGTTTTCACATTACATTTTCTTTCCCAAGTTCTTCTCTGTCCAGTGCTGATGACCAAGTGAGGTCTGAGGTCCTGGGTTCTAGCACTAGAATTTATTCAGCCTAATACCTTCATCAGTAAGCCCCAAATAATGACCATACCGATCTTCTGGCTTTAAGATTCAGCTTATAGAATGAGGCATTAGGAACTTATTTCTCCTAATTTGAGGTGTGCCACGATTCACAACTACTCTCTCTGTATCTACCTATCTACCTAAACACCTATCATCCATCCACCACCCTCTTTATATCTACACCCTTTTTTGTGGTATGTGAAACCATCCTTAATCTACTCTACCCTTCTCTCACAAGAGTCATCACTTTTTAATTTTTATTTTTCTAATTAAAATATCAAGTTATTTTCCTTCTTCCCTTTCCTCATTCCAACCCCTTGCTTGCTGTCTCAAATTCCTAGTCTCTATATCCTTAACTGTTGTTACATACACACACACACAAGCCTGCCACACACTATGTATGTATAAATTGACATATACATATACATATATATGTACGTGTGTGTATATTATATATATATATAAAATTTCAGGGCTGAGCAATTGATATTGAATAACCAATTTGGACCCTAAAGAAACAATTTTTCCAGATCTCAGCATTTCTTATTTGCCTGAAGTTCTTTCGTTTTTTTTTTCCCCATAAAGTATTTACTTTAAATCCCAATTGAAACTTCACCTTCCTCCTTCCCTTACAGTACCACCCTCTTCCTTTCCCCTCTCTCAGTATCTCCCTCACTTTCACCTCAGATAAGAGGATGACATGCATTAGAGAATTTTAAGATCCTTTCAAGAGAGTTAAAATAGGATTTGTTAAATGTTCTTAGGTATTAAGTGTTTATAGGTATTATAAATTGTAGGTTATAGAATATATGTTTTATAGGTGTTTATTAAATACTAATACAGATGTTTTAAATAACACTTTTCTATTACACCTGCCTATGCCTTCCACATGCCAGGATTACATGAGTACCCCACTCATCCCAGCTGTGATATGCTTTAGATATGACCTACCTTTGAATCTGAGAATGAAAGGATAATGTAACATTTAAACAGGAAACCTCACTACTTTGAAGACTAATACTTCTTCTAATTTTACAATGCATTAGTTATAAAAGGTAAATCATGCTCTATGTTCTCAATATTTTGGTTAATTTCTTAGCTTTGTTAATTTCATGTATTTAAAACTTTTGAACTGTGTATCCATCCACCTGTGCCAGTTTGAGCACTACAGGTATCTATTCTCTACTTTCTCTACAACAGTAGTAGAGATCAAACCTAGTTACTCACATTTGGAAACAAGTGCCCTAAACTGGTAAGTGAACTCACTAACCCTTATTTTATTTACAACAATATTTATGTTATGTGCTGCTGTGCGTGTGTGCATACAATCTAAGTGAGTAACTGGGTTATCCATTGGAATGAACTCAGGTCATCAAGCTTAGGAGATTCATGAGGCAATTCTCTGGCATTCATATGTGTTTCTAAAAAGGTATTCAGAACAAGTGTTAAGACCTTAGAATAAAGTAATATAATACAAAAATAATAAATGACATACACATCATTTTCATTTGAAAATTCATTTTACTAATCAAATTGTCCTGCGTTCCTGTATTAATAGGTGACAATACTATTACAATTTTTAATGGAGACAATATTTTAATGATGGAATGATTCTACTTTTACTCAAGTACCTGTGGGACAAATCATTGTGGAAAACTGTTGTGGTGTGGAAAGCATTCTTCACTTACTAGGTTCCTGGGAGATTTTCCGTTAGTATGAATTCTTTCATCCATTTGAGAAGTTCTGAGACATGTAAAGGTTTTACAACACTGAATACATTCATAGGGTTTCTCTCCAGTAAGCATTCATTTACATATTTAAAGATGACTGTTTCTCTCCAGTATGCATTCCTGTATGTATTTGAAGTTGCCTGTTATGTGCAAAGGCTTTACCACATTGACTACATTCATAGGGTTTCTCTCCAGTGTGCGTTCTCTCATGCATCATAAGATAACTGTTACGTGCAAAGGCTTTACCACATTGATTACATTCATAGGGTTTATCTTCAGTATGCCTTCTTTTATGTATATGAAGTTGCCTGTTACGTGCAAAGGCTTTACCACATTGATTACATTCATAGGGTTTCTCTCCAGAATGAGATCTCTCATGAAGAATAAGATAACTTTTACGTGAAAAGGTTTTACCACATTGATTACATTCATAGGGTTTCTCCCCAGTATGAGTTCTCTCATGAATTGTAAGATAATAGTTACGTGAAAAGGCTTTACCACATTGACTACATGCATAGGGTTTCTCTCCAGTATGAGTTCTCTCATGCCTGTCAAAAACACTTTTCTGTAAAAAGGCTTTACCACATTGACTACATTCATATGGTTTCTCTCCAGTATGAGTTCTTTCATGCTTGTAAAGACTACTGCTATATGCAAAGGTTTTATCACATAAATTGCATTCAAAGGGTTTCTCTCCAGTATGCATTCTTTTATGTACTTGAAGTTGACTGCTACGTCCAAAGGCTTTACCACATTGGTTACATTCATAGGGTTTCTCTCCAGTATGAATTCTCTCATGCATCTTAAGATAATTGTTACATAAAAAGGTTTTACCACATTGATTACATTCACTGGGTTTCTGTGCAATATGAGTTCTCTCATGCATTTTAAGATAATTATTACCTGAAAAAGTTTTACCACATTGATTGCATTCATAGGGTTTCTCCCCAGTATGAATACTTTCATGCCTACGAAAAGCATTTTTACATCCAAAGGCTTTGCCTTTACTACTTGGCTCAGTTTTATCTTTTCCTTTTCCAATACATGTTTTTGCACATCTTTGAAAAGAACTGGAAGAAGTCAGACCTTTACCACACCATTTATACGCATAATATTTTCCTATGCTGTGAGTCATACTACATGAGTCAAGTGAACCAGAACAGTCAAAAGATTTTCCACATATCTTGTAATCATAGGAATTTTCTCCAATGTGAGTATTTTGATGTATGCCCACTGAAGCTGGAAAACCAATTACTTGTAAACTTGTATCACATTCACTTCCTTTTATCAAAGTGGGGATAACTACATGTCTTCTAATTGTTCTGGTACTCTGCTTCTTTCCATATCTCTTAGGATCACATGGCTTGTATCCAGAGTGAAAGTTGATATGCCTAGAAAAGAAGAATAACAAACTAAAGATGTTCTCATTGCATTCACAGTTTAACTTTTTATTCCTTTTTTTTTTTTTCTGGTTTTTTGAGACAGGGTTTCTCTGTGTATCCTTGGTTGCCCTGGACTTAACTTTGTAGACCAGGTTGGCCTTGAACTCACAGAGATCTAACTGCCTCTGTCACCAGAGTGCTGGGATTAAAGGTGTGCGTCACCACAACTGGCTATAACTTTTTATTCTTTATAGATGTGTGGCATAGGGATTCAAGTTTCTCAACCACAACAACGTTCTTGATTTCTTAAACTGGCACTCTCACTAAACTATGGTTAAGTCCCTATGAGTAACACTAGCTCAGCTGTGGACAATTTCATTATAACAGATCTTGGGCATACAGTAATACCATAATCAATGTGTATACCCTTTATGATACTTACATGGAGTAAAATTAAGTGGATGGACAATTGTACAATGCAGTTTCCAGGTTGCTGTGATTACAACTGAGACATCTGTTTGGCCGAGTTTTCTTGTTTCTTAGTTTTTGGGGTTTTTTTTTTTTGTTTGTTTGTTTGTTTGTTTTAAAACAGGGTTTCTCTGTGTAACAGTTCTGGCTGTCCTGGAATACCTTCATAGACCAGTCTGGCGTCAAACTGACAAAGATACACCTGCCTCTGCCTAGCAAGTACTGAGATTAATGGCATGCACCACCATGACCAGCTACTTTTTTTTTTCTTCAAGGAGTATTTTTCAAGCACTCATTAGCTATCTGACATTGAGGTATATGGTGTTGTAAGAATTTAAAAATCCTCACAAAGGTGTGCCTGTTTATACTGCTTTTCAACAAAAACTGCAGGGTACATTGAAATTTCTTCAGAGGCACATATTTATCAACTTGTACATGAACATTACCTTTGATGTCTTCTGGAACTTTGAAAACATTCTTCAATATTGTGGTCTTTCCATTTGTAGCCTAAAATACAGTACCAAAAAAATGTATGATATACTAATGGAAATTATGAAAAATTTAAATTAGCATCTTCTGTAAGCCTTAGAACAATTCCTGATTTATTCACATTTTTCCTCTTTCATAATCAAAATCATAGAAGACTACCAATCTCTCAGAGAGACTTGTGCCCTTACATTAAAAAGTGGAGGAAGCCGGGCGTTGGTGGCGCACGCCTTTAATCCCAGCACTTGGGAGGCAGAGGTAGGCGGATCTCTGTGAGTTCGAGGCCACCCTGGTCTACAAAGTGAGTCTAGGACAGCCAGAGCTGTTATACAGAGAAACCCTGTCTCGAAAAACCAAAAAAAAAAAAAAAAGAAAAAAAAAAGTGGAGGAAAATTCATGTTATTACCTGTACAAGTAAGGTTCCAATAGGTTTCCAGCATGACATCTTTGTAGAGATTCTTCTGAGATTGATCCAGCAAAGCCCACTCTTCCCGAGAGAAACTCACATGCACATCCTCATAGGTCACATCCTAAAATATACCATGTATATGTATGTATGTATATATACACATACATAAAGTATAAATATGTAATAAAAATGGTGAGACTGATGGCACTGTTAATTTATATTTTATTGAAAATATATTTACATAATTCTGTGTGCTCAACATATTAATTCCATCTCATAGGATTTCAAATGCAATTACTTAACTCTTTTTTAGAAGGAAACAGAAACAAAGAATCATGCGTTTTTTATCTGTGCATACTGAATAGGATATTACATTGCAGGAGAAATATCCACTAACATATGCAAGAGTTGTACAAACAGGGCAGCATTATTGAGAATGCCTCAGCAAATCTGTATCAAAACTACTAACATCAAAAACAAGGAAAAGATGGGTGTATTGGTACTCACCTTTAATCTGTAGATAAATAACTTGTGTGTCATATGGATGTAGGAGTTGTCAATACAAACACCTATGGACTACAGCTGGGCAGAAAAAGAAGTGGAAGATGGGACTTCCTGGTAGGAAGTGGGGAATTCTAGGAAGAAGAAAGAGTAAAGTCCTTTCACCAGCAGACAGATGTGACAACAGGTTGGGAAGACAGAGATAACTACGTAGCTGGATGGGGTTAGGTGGTCAGGTTAACTTAGATGAGCTAGTTGAGTCTGCCCAGCTAAGGTCTAAGCAGACAGAAAAGATGGGTGTGGTGGCGCTCACCTTTAATTCCAGACCTCAGGAGGCAAATACAGGGGAATCTCTATGACTTCCAGGCCAACCTGGTCTATGAGTGATTTTAAGGACAGCCAAAGGAGACCCAGTCTCAAATAAACACACACACACACACACACACACACACACACACACACACACACACA
>CAJQZJ010032834.1:5948903-5995267 GCA_907164525.1 Lophiomys imhausi
CACACACACACACACACACACACACACACACACACACACACACACACTAGATGATGCTACCCTTTCATTCATTCGTTCCTTTTGCAGAATACCTGGATCAATCTCTACCCTTCACTTTGAGGTAACTACCATTCTTGACTCCAACCCAAGAAAATCTAATGCTCTCTTCTGACTTCAGTAAATAACAGGCTTTCACATGGTTCACATCCATAAATATAGGAAAAACTCTCACTCATATATTTTAATGATTATACAAAATAAAAACATACAGAAAGGTAGGGAGAGCATGGCGTGGTGGCACAAGCCTTTAGTCCCAGCACTTGGGAGGCAGAGAAAGGTGGATCTCTGTGAGTTCAAGGCCAACCGGGTCTACAAAGTGAGTCCAGGACAGCCAAGGATACACAAAGAAAAGCCTGTCTTGAAAAAACAAACAAACAAAAAAAGGGAGAATGCTATACATCTGCAATTCAATCGTTATGGAGATCAGTATTAAGGTCATGCATGCATGCCATCCTGGTGTAACAGAATACAACCTCTGCCAAAGTTCAAAAGTCAAGATATGAGCAAATCTCAGTACAGTAACAAATGGTAGACATGGAGAAAAATATAATCTCATAAAACAAATATACACACATAAAATAATACACTAGAAAAATGGCTTCTCAAGAAAAAGAAAATGCTTCAATTTTACCGTATATTATTAGGGATAGAGTCTGCAATGGTGATGATGGTAGGGCTGCATGAGAAGAAAGTGGGTACTCAATTTTAACCATACAAAGAAGGTAAGAGTAATGAGGGTGTTAACATCTCAAAGCCCATCCCCAGAGACTAACTTCCTCCAGAAAGGATCCTCCTAACTATACCATAAACATCCCAATAAAGACCACAAACCAGAGACAAATGCTCAATACATCATCACATCTGGGAGATTTTTCCTTCAACCCACCACATTTTCACACAGTTCATGAGCGCTCACACTCAACCCACAATGGAAATCGCATTTTGACTAACTTCAAAGATCTCCATATTATGTCACAGTCCCAACACTATTGAAATGTCCAAAGTTTCTTGTAACACTCAAGGCAATCTCTTGACTCTTACATCTTGCAAAATCAAAATACAAATTATATCTTCTCAACACATAGTGGCACAGAATACACATTTCCATTCCAAAGAAGTAAGAAGGCAACCTTGAAACCCTACTGGTCCCTTCAGAACCTAACTCCAAAGACAAAGACACAAGCTCATGAGTTCCTAAGTATTGCTGGATACTGCTGCCTCTGGATACCAGAGTTTGTGGAAACAGCAAGGCCTCTACACACCAGTCCAAAAGGGGCATTGAGCCCTTAATCTTGACTGAGACTAAACAAAACACATTTAAGGCTTTAAGATCAGCTCTGACTTCTGTTCCAGACTTAGCACTTCCAGATGTCTCAAAAACTTTCATCTGTTTGTCTGTGAAATGAAAGATAAAAGGGGTTCACACTTTGGGTCCATGAAATGCCCTGTGACATACCCATCCAAATGACTGGACCCTGTATCCACAGGATGGCCCACATGTCTAAAAGCTATGGAAGATACTACAAATTTGAGGAAAGAAAAGTTAACTCTGGGTCAAGGTCTTATATCACAGCATCATATCCAGCAAAAGATTGGCTATCTAATGCCTGTGTGACCCAACACCATGCCATCCTCCTGGGTCATCCTACAGTTTGAGAAACCCACAACCAATAATTGGGCTACCCTGTTGTCTGATGAAACAGATGCTAATCCATGACTGTCAGGAGATGAAAGATGAAACCAGCAAAGTGGGAGCTGCACTAGTTAATTTTAATGCAAACAATTTGGGCTCCTCCAGTTACCTCAGCCCAGACAGCAGAACTGATCCATCTGACTCAGGCTCAGGCGGGAAAAGGAATGTCCACCACCAATTACAGAGACAGTCACTATGCTCTGACCACCGAGCATGTCCACAGTATGATCTGCAGGGAAAGAGGGCTTCTCACCACTGGGGAAAAGACATTAAAAAGTCTTAGCGCTCTTAGAGACTATTTGGATCCTCCTACAAACTGTCCTTCACAGCTGGGCTGCTGACCTGTCTGCCATACAAACGGCCCTATGACCAGTGAGGCCTATAGATATTTTGATGAAATACCCCTTCCTTCCTGTGACTCCATGATTAAGATAAAAAACTCAAGTGACTGCACATGCTGGCAATGAGGTGGAGAATGGGCAACATTCCTCCATTGCTAGTGGGAGAGCAAATTTGTACAACCACTTTAGAAACCAATCTGGCACTTTCTAAGATAATTGGGAATTATCTTATAACCACTTATAATCTTATAATATAACCACTCCTGGACATATATGTCAAATATGTGTCACTAAATCAAAAGGACAAGATTTCCTCAACCATGTTCACAGTAGCTGTATATGTAACAGCCAGAAACTGGAAACAACCCAAACATCCTTTAACCGAGGAATGGATTGTGGTACATCTACACAATGGAACACTACTTGGCTATCAGAAACAAGGATATCATGAAATTTGCAGGCAAATAGATGGAAACAGAAAAGATCATCCTGAATGAGGTAACGCAGACACAAAAAGACATTCATGGTATTTACTCACTCATAAGCGGATATTAGCCAAAACATACAGGATAACCATGCTATGATCCATAGACCCTAAGAAACTAAGTAACAAGGATGGCTCATGTGAGGATATTTAAGTCCCTCTAAGTAGGGGACACAAAATAGACATCAGAATGGATAGAGAGAGGGATCTGTAAAAGAACCCAGCGTTACTCCCATCCAAGAAGCCCTGTCCAACAGATAATGGAAACAGATGAAGAAACCCACAGCCAAACATTAGGGAAAAATCAAGGTGTCTTGAGGAAAAGTTAGGGGAAGGTTTGAGGAAGCTGAAGGGATAAAGGACACCACAATAAGACCCACAGAGCCAATTAACTTGGACATAAAGGGGCTCATAAATACCAAACCACCAACTAAACAACTTGCATGGACTTGTCCTAAGCATAATACACATTTGAAGCTGATGGGTTCCTTGGTCCTCAAGTGGATCCCCTAATAATTGGAGTGGGGACTATCTTGGACTTAGAAGATGTTGTCTCCCTCTGGAGCTCATTTTCTTAGGAGAGCTGCCTTTTCTTGCCTCAATGGAAGAGGAGGCACTTATTCCTGATGCAACCTGAGGACGATCTGATGAGCCAAAATGGGTTAGTAATGGGAGGCGGGGCAGGGGCAGAATGGGGAAAGAGGGTGGGAGGGTCGGACTGGGAGGAGAGAAGAGAGGATGATGGTAATTGGAATATAAAATAAACAATTTTTTTTAATGGACAGCTCAAACCTGTGGGCTGATACACATACATTGACATGACATTTTATTCCCATCACAATGTTGGATATAATCTAAAAACAAAAAGTATTCTTTTGTTTCTATTCAGACAATTTCAAAATTTACTATCATGTGTACCCATGTGATATATGTGGTGGCATGCATGTCAGGACAGGCAAAAGAGTGCCATGCTGAGAGTTTGAAGATCAGAAGACAACATTCAGGAGTTGGTTTCTCCTTCTACCAAGGGTTCCTGGGATCAAACTCAGGTCATCAGACTTGCATACCCAGCACTTTTCCTACTGAGACATCTCCCAAGCACTACTTGGTTGAATTATGACCCATGAATGGTCTCATTTCTACTTATTTTTTTGTGTGTTTTTTGAGACAGGATCTCTCTGCAGCTCGAGCTGGCCTGGAACTCAGTAATTAGATCAGGTTAATCTTGAACTTCCTGAGTTTCTTCCAAAGTACTAAGATGACAGTTGAGAACCTTCATGCTCAGCTAATATTGATTAAACTGATTAATATTGATTAACATTGATTAGATTAAAGTATAATACAGAGATACATGGAAACTTCTTAAAGAATGACAAAAATAATCTGAAAGTGACAGATTTATTTTAAAAGTTTTTAATTCTTGACAATGGACAGTCTAACCATGTAACAGGTGTCATCACTTGGTTTCCTATAGGCCTAGGAAAACTTTGCATTTATTCATCAATGACATACAAAAGAATTTGCACAGCTTACGCCCTGGCGATATCTTGGTCTTATAATGAGGAAATCAATCACTTTGTGTTCTTGGAGAAAGGTTTATTCTAATCTCTGGTCTGGCTTCAAGCCAATGGTGATCATCCTGACTCAGTTTTCAAGTGCTGGGATTACAGGTGTGAGTCACCATGAATGACTGAAAGAAATTCTGTATAAAAGCTGACACACAAGCAGACTATTTACTTGCTCATCACATGTGAGGCCTTTGAGTTTAACCCCTAGCCCTGGAAAAACAAAAGAACTAAAGTGGCCTCATTTCACATGAGTATGCCCATAAATATATAAAATACAGGTAAGCCTCTTCAAACCAAAATTAATCAAAAGAAATGGGGAAGGTTACATATTCAAAGGAAAAATCCTCTAAGATGCCATTTCAAGTTCTAACATCTATTCCTCGCCAAAATGGCATCAATGTTGTAAGAGAAACAGTTCTACAGCTTAAATCACATACTGACCCTCACACATTGATGGTGGGAAACTTACATATACCACCTCTCCTATGGACAGGTCATCAGAAGAAAACTAAACAGAGAAATACTGGAGCTAAGAGACATTATAAACCAAATGGATCTCACAGATATTTACAGAACATTTCACACAAACACAAAACTGTTCTTTGTTATTAAAGTTTATCAACACAGAACATGGGTTTTGTGCTCAAAAGTTCAACCTGAGAAAGGCTTGGAGCTACACTGAACCCAGGCTAAAAAAGATTTTCTATTGGCTTAAATCCATGACCCAGTAGTCTTCTCTGGTGAGCACCCCACATATCTGGAGGTCCCACTGAGATCCCAGAGAACAGATCTGGAGACAACGGGTATATCTGAGCCTCTTGGGTGTGGGGGAGTGCAATGATCACAATATTCCTAGGAGATACAAAGCCTGAGATATTCCAGGTCCCCAGGCCTCCCTTTGATCATTGGTTGCCTAACGATTCAGAGGGATATGACACCTACACCAGAAAAGGAAAAATTAGAAAGTCTCCTGTTTTGTTACTTCTGGAGGTAAATCTGGTTGAGGGGCCTTCTGCTTGCACACACCACAGAGGTAAGATGTAGGCTGATGCAGTGCCCTAGAACCATGCGAGATGTCAATGGATTCTCCTGTCTGTTCAGGTGTAGGAATGTGTGATGGGCACACTGGCTGTTTTCACTGTATATCTGATTCTCTGTGTATGTGTGTCTATATGTTTTCCTATGTGTTCCTATCAGTTTTGTTTTCTGTATTGATCAGTGGCTTTTTCTAATTTAAGATGTATGCTCCCTAGTGTTGGAGACCCGAGTCCAACTAGCCCCTCCACCTGTCCCACTCTAGGAGAGGAGCACTTGTTTGTTTTATTGCTTGACTCCTCCTCACACTCAGACTCATTATGCTGAGGTGGGGAAGGGCCAGGCCTCTCATCCATGCCCCTTGGATGAACCTGGGACCTATAAGTCTGTATATCTGATTTACAAGAGAAACAGGTATACACTGTCTTAGAACTGAAAGATGCACATTCTTCAGCCTCCCATTGGCAGAGGTGAGTCAACCCATCTTTGCTTTTAAATGGACAGACATAGTAGGAAGTTTAGGCCATTTAAGCACATTGTACCGAGGGAGGGGGAAATAGTTTCCCCAGGTAAGTATTCCCTGAACTCTGTGCCTGCTCTAAGCATTCCTAGGCAAGGGGAAATCTTCCCCTGGGATGAGCCCAAAGGAAAAGAGAAAGTTCTACTACTCCCTTCTCTTTCATAATGCATGTCTGATTTTAATCAGTGATCTTTAGAATCCACCATTCTCTGAAAAAAGGAAATGCTCTGTCCCTGGCCTGGGAAGGGAAATTGTTGCCAGTCAACATAACCTGGACAGAACAGATTTTTCCATCTCTCCAGCACTGACCAAGGAGACTTCCAATTCCACTAAGTACTTTTTAGAAAGATTAAAGACAGCTTACTGGGCCTAGGTATGAGAAAAAAGACAATATAGTTTAAAAAAAAAAAAGATGAAAGTAGATTCCATTTGCTGGAGGTAGCTGAAAAGATATTCAACAAACAAACCAACTACCCAACCAACCTGATTATTGGGACAAGACCTTTTGCATAAACTAAAAGACACTATCACCCTCTCAGATAATGAGATACAGCAAGACATACTCCAGCAAAATTTTGGTATCTTACCTTCTGCCAGAAGAATATCTCCTAGCTGAAAGTTCTGCTTTTAATAAAAAAAAAAAATGAACATTACCAATGACCTTGAAAAAAAGGGAAACTGCAGTCCATAACCCGACTTGATGAGACAGGTCCCAATGTGCCCTGCAAGTTCCCCTGGAATATGCCTCGCCTGCCTAGGAAAGAACCTGGGACCTTTAAGTCTGTTATGTCTGATTTGCCAGAGAAACAGGTATACACTATCTCAGAACTGAAAGATGCACATTCTTCAGCCTCCCACTGGCAGAGGTGAGTCAACCCATCTTTGCTTTTAAATGGACAGACATAGTAGGAAGTTACGGAGGACAACATACCTGGACTAGGTTGCCCTAAAATGTAAAGACACTAAATGCAGAGTTCCTTGAAGTAGCCATTCTTTCATAGCACTCACTTGGTGACTTGTTCTCACATATTCAGCTTTTCGCTGTTTCATGCAGTTTGGCCTGGGAATGTCCTTGTACCTGGGTTTGTTGTTGTTTGTTGGCCTTGCAGAGAAAGTGGGAAGATTCTGAGGTAAGTGATACCAGAGAAAGTGGGAAGATTCTGAGGTAAGTGATACCATGGTTACCTCACGCAGTATTTACAGTTTTTAATTTTATAGTGAACTGATGAGTAGTAAGTTCGACACTTTGATCAGAGTCTTTCTTGGTGTCCCTCCTTGTGTTCTGTCTCTCCAATTCCCAGACCCCTCCACAGGCGATATGCAACTGAAAAGTCGAAGGTGATGATTGTTCCTGCCATTCCTTCAGAGTTTTCCTAAGAAAACATATTTTAAAAGGGCCACTAATAACAGGCTGTGGAGGCGCACGCCTATAATCCCAGCACTCGTGAGGCAGAGGCAGGCGGATTGGTGTGACTTCCAGGGCAGCCTGGTCTACAGACAGCCAATGCTATTACACAAAGAAACCCTGTATCAAAAAACCACATACACACACACAAAAATGGGTCATTGAGGGACTTTGCAAGAGCCACGGACTTTGGGCTACAAAATGTTAGCTATGGAAGCCCAACTTGTAGAAGGCTACCTATTCTGACAACCAACTAGAGGGAAGCAAATGGAACCTGTTTTAGAACAGGATTGCTGCCATCCTTCAGATTCCAATTCCAAAGAAAAACACACAGATTCAAGAGTTCCTAAGTACAGCTGGACACTGCTGCCTCTGGATACCAGAGTTTGTGGAAATAGCAAGACCTCTATACACCAGGACAAAGAGGGACACTGAGCCCTTAATCTAGACTGAGACTAAACAAAAGGCATGTGAGGCTTTAAAGTCAGCTCTGACTTCTGTTCCAGACTTAGCACTTCCAGATGTCTCAAAACCTTTTCATCTGTTTGTCCATGAAACAAAACACAAAATAAATTAACCCAAACGTATGGAGCCATAGAAATCCCCTGCAATGTATCTATCCAAATGACTGGACCCTGTAGCCACAGGATGGCCCAACCTGTCTATGGAAGCTACTATAAGTTTAATGAAAGAAGACAAACAAGGTAACTCCAGGTCAAGATCTTATATTCACAGCACCACATGATATGGATGAAGCCCTCCCCTGAGAAGCACCAAAACAGTGCTTGTCTAGTGCTTGTGTGACTCAGTACCAGGCCCTAATCCTTGAACACTCTCCAGTCCGGTTTGAGAAAACCACCGCCAACAATTCGGATACCCACTTGTCTGATGACACAGATGCTAGTCATTGACTGTCAGGAGATGAAAGATGAAACCAGGCACCTGGAAGCTGCAACAGTTACTTTAACTGAAACTATTTGGGCCCCAGCCAGGTACCTCAGCCCAGAAAGCAGACCTGATCAATCTGACCCAGGCTCTCAGGTGGGGAAAGGAAAGTCCACCATCAACTACACAGTCACTATTCTCTGACCACCAGGCATGTCTTCAGTTTGATCCACAGAGAAAGAGGAGTTTCAACACCGGGAAAAGGAACATTAAAAGGCCATAGCCTTCCTAGACACTATTTGCCTTCCCCTACAAATTGTTGGCCTGCACTGCTGGGCTTCTGACATGGCTGCCAGGAAAGGGACCTAAGAACAATGGGGCCTATTGACTTTTTGCTAATGTCCCAGGGCCCCTTCCTGCCTGAGACTCCATGGCAAAGAAGAAATGCACAGCTCAAACACACAGGTTGATAGAAGATACCAGAGGAAAAGATCATTCTCCTCAAAACAACTGACAAATCTGCTGGTAACTAACCTCCACCAGGATACTTATCCGTGATCCATAAAACTTTCTGAGTCACTCAGACCAAGGTATGTTATACCTAGACTGGACAGCCTAGGATGGGATGTCTCAGCCAGATGCCAGTTTTGTGCTCAAGTGATTCCAAACAGAGAAAGGGTCCAAATGAGAGAGCAAGATCCCCAGGAATTCTGGGAAAACTGAATTCACCAAGATCCAGCCTAAGGCAGGCATGGTGGCATAAGACTTTAAACCCACCACTCCAGAGACAGAAGCAGGCAGAAATCTGTAAGCTTGAGGCCCGCCTGATCTACAAAGCAAGTACAGGACTGCCAGGAAAAAACACAGAGAAACTCTGTCTCAAAAAAAAAAAAAAACCCAACATGATGAGAGAAGATAAAATTACTTGCTAATTTTTATACATACCTTTACCAGGTTGGTAAAAGTGCTCCCTACACAGATTAAAACTACTCAAATAGTATCTTTAAAACCTCCTCCAGGAACTGGCCCCCTGACCTGGCCTCCCCTTAGCAATGGTGTCCGGCAATAATCCAGCTTTCATAGCCAAAATCTCTCAATTAATATCTAAACCTTTATACATAGACCAAAAACTTAATGGTGCATACAGACCTCACAGTGCTGTCCAGGTAAAAAGAATAAGCAGGATATTTTTAAAAAACAAAACAAAACAAATCACACAAACATGCAAAATTAAAAAAAAATTAACAAAACTCAAGTCTACCAAAGAATGCATAGCTCCTTCCTCTGCTTTACTTTGGCCAGCTGCACTCCATATGGGGGCGGAGATGTACTAGACTGTGAGATTATGTTTACAAAATCTTCTCCACTCTTTCACACGCTCAACAGTTGGCAGAACTCTCTAACCATTCCTTTCTCAAGTCACTACAAGCACTCCTGTCCTAGATAAAGACTATTCATTGGACAATCGGAGAAAACCAACTGACCTCGTTCCAGTCCATTAACATTGACTGGGTAGAGTGAAAGCCAAAGGGACCCTAAAAGATGATTCTCTCCATTCCTATGGTGGTAAAGGTAGCTGGCATTACACCATGGATCTACCACACCTAGATCAAAAGATGCCACAAATGATATCAAATGATTGTAACTTGTAGGCGTTACTTTTAAACTATTAATACTTCTAAACACCTAATAACCCACCAATCCATGGCACATTAGAAAGGATACCAAAATGATGGCGTTCTCAGGTGTGGTTCCTTGTGGGCAACTGGTCAGCAGTCCATCCAAATAAGCATACACAGGGAACATAACAATCAGCAGCCACTGCGGTGGACACCGGATCTGGTAATTTCGATGGCCACCACCTCATTTCCACTTGGGGTCGAGGCCTCCTCCATTCAACAGAGACTGCCAAACTTACATGGGGTAGGGGACACAGTTCCACTTGTTTCTTAAGTCGATCCAGTTTTTCCAAACCTCCTCTTGGCAGGCCTGGTCCTACATGCAGCCTTGGCCTTGGTACTGAGTCTGCTACCCTCCACTGAGAGTGCCAGCACTGGATGACCAAAATTGCTCCCTTGGGGGTGGTATGACATAGGAGTTGGCCATTGCCAACTCTCACTTGAGGTGGCAGTCTTTTCACCTTCCATTGGTCTAGGCACTGGTCATTGGATCACCAATGATAAGGGTTGGGCCTTTTCTGCCTGTCTGGCCTCAACACTGGCAGTTTCTACCCTCTCAGTTGGGACTGAGGTCTCTGTGCCAACTTGGGCTTTAACAGCTGTACCCTTTGCCAGGGCACTGTCTGGAGTCTTTCCAGGTAAAGCAACAAAGAACAGCAATGAGAAGCAATGACAAGCATAAAGCCCTCTAGGATTTCATGGGGCTTCCTTTTTATACCCTCTAATTATGCACCAGGATGCCTTCTCATTGGCCAACCTTATGCCCTCCTCCCAAGGCTCACCAGTTCAAAGATCACATGCTCTCCCAGGTGTACCTCACAGTTCCAAGGCATTTAGGGTGATTCTATGCCCCTTTTATGAAACTGCTTTTCAGAAGTGTTCCTACAACTTTTACATATTAATTCAACATAAATGTATTTGAAAGAAATCCAAACCTCCACCACAGGATCTGGACTATGGACCCATTAAAAGTAAGATTTCATTGTGTCTCCAGGCTCTTCCACTCACTGCCCCGCCACCTGAGTCTTATGTTTGGTATGAATACAGGATCGCAACACACACTGCACTCACACAAGGACCTGGGAACTAAGACAGATACAGGGAAGGTATTACCTAATGTAACTACATACCAGCAACCCATATTCATTTTGACCCTTGCTCATTGAAGCCCACTTTAAATGTCTGGTTGTATTACAGAAAGGAAATATATGGGGCTTTAACTAGGGAGATAGAAATACAGACTTTGCAATTCTATACATGCCCTAATGGTGCCCTGATTGCCAGACACAAGAGAATTTCCATTCTAAAAATAGAGTCTGGAAACTGAGGCTTCTGAAAATTTCCTTTAAAAAAATTCTGTAATTGGGGAAACAGGAAGGCCTGGAGAATCAGAGTCTGTGCCACAGGAAGGAACCCTGGATGGAGTTAAACATTCCCAGCCAGAATTCAGCCAAGACTCCAGGTTATGCTCAGATACCTGGACACCGTCATACTACATATGGACAGGAACTTACCAGACTTTCAGCCCACTGACTGAGAAAACTCACTGAGTAGGAGCAGCCCAAATTAACAATTAATTCTGCATTATAGGTTAATTCATCTGGAGAACAACAATATTACTAAGGCCCAGTGGGCTACTTTGTGGGGATATACTAATTTTTGGACTAAATGTGCCTCTTCTGACGCTTGCCAAACTAAGTAGACAGATTGATCAGGACCATTTTAATGGTACTAAACTTTTGTTTCTGAATGAAAACGGATTCCATAACAAAAGTGGTCTCACAAAACTGAACAGGCTTAGACTTCTTATGAGATAAAAGAAACTATTTCTCATGTTGGAAAAAAAAAACTTGTTTTTATACTAATTGATGAGGAGTAATTTTAAAACTTTTGCAGTGGGTGGGGAAATATTGATACCAGTCTGTGTTCTCTTGGTCCCCTGGTTAACTACTCTACTTTCAGCACTGACTGGGTCTTTAATTTTCGTTCTGATTGGGTTAATGGTGGGACCCTGCATCTTAAATTACAATAGGACTAGTCCATGATTTGACTCATTCACTAAAACCAATGGGGAATAAAACATGGCCACACTCCTTAGCACAACAGACTCCATGATGGCAGCACCATTCAGGCTGTAAAACTCAGCACAGAGATACCACCACATGCCAAAAATGAGAAGACAGGCCTAATCCATCAAAGTAGATAGCTATGGGATAGTCTCTCCATCTACTGAACTTGTTCTTTGGCTTAAATAGTTCCACTTCTGGCTTCCTGTTCTTGTTAAGTGAAGTTTGTCAGTCTAGAACATGGTCTTTGTGCTAAAAATCTCATGCCAAAAAAGGGTAAAGGTATACTGGGATGGGGCTCTCCTTAGCACAGAGCTCAGCTAACTTGAATAGAAGGAAACCATGTGGTTTGCTGGCACTTCAAATACAACTGAAATAAAGGCTGTACTGTCAGTGGGTGGTGGGTGCCCACGCCTTTAATTCCAGCCCTGGGAAGGAAGAGGCAGGTGAATTTCTGGGAGTTCAAGGCCAGCCTAGTCTACACAGAAAACGCTTGCAAAAAAAACAGAAGACTGTACTGTCTAGAAAAGAATATAGATATCGAAAGAACATGAGAACAAACGTAGAAAAAAAAAACACCTCACAATTAAAATAGAGTCGATTTTGACACATGAGGGCAGAAAACCCAGTGTGACCTTATTAACACATGTGAGAAGACCACTGTGGCATCTACTTGAAAATGTGTTAATAACACAGACTTTCTACCTGCACAGAATGAATTCACATGGACCCTAATTCCCAGCGCAGAACGTCTACAAGACATTAGAGAAACTAGGGCTCTGAGAGTCAGCAAATCTGCCTTTCCTGAAAACAATAAAAGCACCTGAGGCCCGCAAAAGCATAATGACGTCAGCAACAAGGATGTTTACACACACGGGCTCACACTCCCTACGCTCTATGGAAGCGGAGCCAGGGGAACTAAGACATTTAGCGGTCCCGCTTCCGCTTGTGTCCCTCAAGGGCTTCAGAAAAAATGGAATCACTCCCGGGCGCGACATCTAGCCGCCTGTTCCCGCGACCCCGGAACAAACCCCAAACGGGCTCCCGCGGCTCCTCCCCGCGTGGGGACGCTCACCATGGCACGGATTCCGAGCTCGCCCCTCATCCTCACAGGTCTCGGCAGCGGGTCACAGCGCGGCACACAGAACAGAGAGATATTTCCAAATGGTTCAGCGGAGCAAGCAACATAGAGAACCGGAAGTGTGCGCCCCATTCTGACTGGCAGTTCCGTCTGGAAGCACTGATTGGCTCGTGAGGCCTGAGTGACAGGAGCTGCTCTCATAGGGACAGAGTGCCCTGAAGGTAGTGTTTCCAAGCCCTGGCTTCCACTCCAGGAACAGAATTGTCCCAGACCTAAGAGTTAGGCATTAAAGTAGAACTTGTTCTACTGTATAGTCGTCCTTTCACTTTTTCAGCACTCAGTAGTCACTTCTCCTTCGTGTAGGCATAGGGTCTCTATGTGCAGTGTTGTGATTCCCTTGCCTCACAGCTGAAAGGTGCCGAGCCCTTCTGAAAGGAATGGAAATTTTTAAAGACGCCCCTGGCAGACAGAGTGGAGCCAGGCCAGCTATGTTCCAGGAACTTAGCTGACCATAAAAAGGCAGAACCAAGAATGAAGGTCAGTCTGGTCATGAGCCCCAGGATCCAGAAACTAGCTAACCACAAAGCAGATGGTGAAGTAAGATTAAATTCATTCATGAGAAAAACAAGTATAGGGTGTTTCCTGCATGACTAACTAAATAATGGGCTGGCACTTTCCACTTGTATTTCCCCTCACTCTCTTGGTTTGTGTTTTTTTCCTTTAAATACGTCACTCTTCCCCAGCTTGGGGTCAGACTCCTCTACCCCTGCATGGGATACGAGTTTCGACCTCAGCGCACTTATCCCGAAATAAACCTCTTGTTGATTGCACAAGATGGGTCTCTTGCGAGTTATTGGGTGGTGGTGTTATCCCGAGTCTTGGGTGAGGGACTCCCCTCTTGGGGGGTCTTTCACTTCCAGTTCAAATTTAAACAACCATATTGATATTAACCAGGCATCAGCAATTTCAATAAGGCACACCCAGGATTGCTCACACCTCTCTCAGCTCCATATAGGTAGCCAAAACATTAGCACTTTCCCAGTTTTATGTGGTGGCCACTGGCCTATCATGCCAGCATTTGGGAGTTAAAAGCTGGACATCAAATGTGTAACCCGGGTCCACAGAGTGAGTTTCAGGATAGCCAGGAAAAACTAACCAAACAACCAAACAAATAAACAAAAAACCACCTTGGTCTATGATACCAAACACCAACAATTAGGCTGCCCAAAGGGGAGGTGACCAGGGTGAGCACCTGGGATAAAAAGACAAAGAAAGTTTGGCATCAGTATGTCTCACATAACCTGATGACTCATGTTAAGCACCTTTATTATGATATACATCTCGCTGGTGGTGGTGGTGCACGCCTTTAATCCCAGCACTCAGGAGGCAGAGGCTGGCAGATCTCTGTGAGTTCAAGGCCAGCCTGGACTACAAAGGGAGTCCAGGACAGCCAGAGCTGTCACACAGAGAAACCCTGCCTCGAAACAAACAAACAAACAAAAAAGATGTAGAGCTCTAATACACTCTTCATAGGTGGATAATTGGACAGTCAGCAGAAAGATAATTTTGCAATGTTGGCAAGAACACAGGATACCTCAGAGTGAACACACACTGGCCATGAGAGTGACAACCACAGACTACCAAGATGAAGAGCCAGGTGCCCTTGACTCCTTCAAGACACTTGTTCAAGCACTAGACCACAACTTCCCGAGTCTGCCCATGGGCAGGATACTAAAGTAATGTTCCTTTGGTTCTTTCATCAGGGCATCTGAGAAAGTCTTGGTTAGGCTTGACTCCCAAAAGTTCCAACTCCGACCTAAACAAAAACACATACTGTAAGTGTACAGATGTTTGCAGTAGCCTGACTTTAGGAGTCCTTTAGGTGGGCTTTGGGGGTTGAATCCATGTTGTCATCTGCATCATATGCCTGAAAACACCCACTGAGCCATCTTGTTATCCAAGCATTTCCAATTGAATGCACCTTTTCTGTTTGTTGTTTGGACGGGTTGTTGAGACAGTACTGCAATGGGTATTCTTGATTATCTGAAACTTGCCATTAGACTTGGGTGGCCTAGAACTCACAGGAATCTGCATGTCTCTGCCTCCCTCATGCTGGGATTAAAGTGATGTTGTTTAAAACACTGCCTGTAAAGAAAAGAACTGGACACTCTGGTGTTCTAAGCAAAAGTGGCCACAAGTAAAAACTGTGAGGGTGTTGTTAGATGCTGGTACCCACCATCTTGTTTACTTAGAGTCAGGAGAAAATATTTCAAGGTTAAAATCTGCAAGATGCAAGGATTAGATTTGTGTTTGGAAAGCTAAACCCTATAGAATTGATTGGGAGTTGTTGAACGTCAAAACTAAGGCCAGAGTTTGAGTAAAATTATTAAGACAGATCTGAATATACTATTGACTGGGGAAAATAATCCACCAGGACTGAACTTAGCCTGAATTTGTAGAGGTGACTGACTAGGAGAATTAAGAGTATTGCAGACACGTAAGAGCCCACTAAACTCAGGAAACTGATGTGTGAACAGGTGGTTAAAGAATGATGGGCTTGGTGTCCTTTGACTGGATCTTCCTACCAAGCTTCCTGATGCCCAGGACCCACATGGTGGAAAGAGAGAGCCAACTCCCACAAGTTGTTATCTATGAACCACATGGGGACCATGACATGAGCATGCTGCTCCCCATGCAAGCTAATAAACAAATAAACATCATTTAAAAATTAAAATGTATCTAGATTCTCATAAGGAAAGTCACTCATCCCCTAGAAGGTGGCAAGGATCCTGCCTCAGTTTCCTTCCCCAGTGCTGAAATCAAAAGTGAGCCCCACACTCCCCAATTCAGCTTTTTGCCGGGCACTCCCAGCACTTGGGATGAAGAAGCAGGCAGATCTCTGTGAGTTCAAGGCCAGTGCCATCTACAAAGTGAGTCCAGGGATACACAGAGAAGTCCTGTCTCAAAACAAACAAAACAAAACAACAAATAAACAAAAGCCAATTCAGCTTGTTGACCATCTGTCTCATTCAAGGCATCCAATTTCTGAAATATGGACTCAATCTACAGAAAATTCAGTTTATCTGTGACATGTAGCTATTTTGGTGGTAGTAGTGGGTAGAACACTATTACAAAAAACTGCTCTCTACTTGTATCTTCTTAAATCACCATACATACTATAAATGTCTTTTTCTCATGAACTACTCTTTAGCTATACTTAAAATTTTGGTAATTCAAATCAATGAAATATGACAAAATATCATATGACATAGTATTTCAACATTAGTTATATAAGAACACAAAAAGACAGTGAGCCCAGCATTTCAAGATCACTGGTGCCAGCTAGCATTTGAAACTACTGATTTATTTATTTACATATTTGTTTGTTTCTTTATGAGACAAGGTATCATATATTGAAACTGGCCTCAACCTCCCTATGTAGGCAAAGATGACCACAACCATTTGAATGTTTTTAGTTAGTTAGTTTGTGGTGTGTCCTGTTCTTTTTGATTTCCATGGAGACAAGTTCTTTTAGTGTATTCCATGATGGCCTATACTTTGACAGCAAAAGTATACTCTTTGTCTCAGTCACCCAAGTGCTGGATTCCAGTAGTTCATATAGTGTATACTCCTTTAAGAGATTGGTGCAATACTAAGGAAGCACCCAACCTACTGAGCTTAAACTTCAGCTTTAGTTTTTTTTCAAAGTGTAAATTTTTATGTTAAATGAAGGAAAGATGTCTTTATGAAAAAATGAAGCCTCTAAGACATGAAAGTGTAAGTCAAATGAAAATTCCGCTAAAGCAGGCCACACCACTGCTACACAACCACTGTGACCTGCCCTAAAAGTTGTACTATAAGAGAAGGTCATCCAAACCCCCAGCTGATTTATAGCTGGTTGGTCAGTATTGGAAGTGTGGATATACTATGAACATCCTGAGTGAGGGCTCTTCTGTGTCTGAACTATTCACTTTGTTGGATACAACTTTTTCCAGTTCGTGTCAGATGTGAATTTAATTATAGACAGCCAGCCTGTGTCAAGAGAACTGCTGTTATGAGGGTAATTATATCTGGTGTCTGAAGAATATGTAGATAAACTGTGCTTCACAGGTGGGTATACAGACCATTTGGTAGAGTGTACATCTAGCATGCAGGAAACAGTGGGTTCAATTCCTAGTACTCCATAAAGCAGGTATGATGGTGCATAGATATGATGTCTTCCTGAGATGGAAGGAGGAGGATTGGAAGTACAATGTCATCCTAGAATATATAACAAGTTCTAGGTTACCCTAGAAGACATCACCACCTACTAACACATACCTGGGGGGATTAGAGGAGAGAGGAGACATATGGAAGATGAGAGACTAATTTTCTCCACCATCAATCCTGTCATGCATCATATCTTCACAACACATAGGTTCAGTTCTCATCAATGAGTCTTGGCAACCAGGATTTTCTTACTGCTAAATCCAATGTCAGGCCAGCCACGATGACTCATCCCTGTAATCCCAGCACTCCTCAGGCTGAGGCAACAGGATTTTGATTACTAGGCCAGTTCAGGACACATTGCAAAACAGTTTTAAATGAAAGTCAGTGAAGCCAGGCAGTGATGGGGCATGTCATAATCCCAGCACTAGGGAGGCTGAGGCAGGTGTATCTGTGTGAAGTTAAGGACAACATAGTCTACAGAGCAAGTTACAGGACAGCCAAGACTATCCAACAAATTCTGTCTCAAAAAAAAAAGTGAAAAGGAAAAAATGGAACAGAACAGAAAGTAAAAAGTGATGAATGCAAGAAAGAGAAATGTGTGAGTTTGTCAAATTCTGTCTCAAAATTTATCTATAATCCCAGTATTTGGAGGCTGAGGCAGTAAATTTAATGTCAAGTTCAGTCTGGATTAAGTGTGTAAAAAAAGCTACTGGCCGCTTGGGCTACAAACATGTTTCAAACTATATCTCTGTAAGATAAGAGTGTGATAGAAGTTAAGTCTTTATTGTGAAATAATTAGGCAGTTCAGACTAGTATCTAGCAGCCCATAAGGAGGATCTTGGCATCCCATTGGTTGACTGATATGAACAAAGCAGGCTGTACAATATGCCTGTTGAAGGGGCATGGCTAAGAAACTGCGCAAGCCACGAAGATGAGATCAGTTATCGTGAGAAGTAAAGGGCCTGTTGGACATCTCAAGAAATCTCGTGGACCCCTGAGACTGCCAAGTATCTCAAGATAATGCAATATATAAGATGAGAATTCCACACGGTCTCTCTCTTTCTCCTGCCCTCGCCAACTGAAAAGTCATGCTGAATAAGCGCACAGCAAGGTATGCCATTAAGAGAATTTAGACTTAAAGAAAAGGCATGGCATAAAACTTATTGAGAGTTTTTTAAAGGTGTCTGTCTTGGGGTCCAGAGCATCGGAAAACTGCACAAGGCAAGCAGAGTTTGGAAGCTGTTTGCAGAGCCCTTCAACTGTGAGGTTTGGACGGGCCAAGGAGACCATTAGAGGTGAGTTTCAGCTGATGAACAAAGCTAGCCTTAGCTTGGATGCTGGAATAGACTGACTTTATAAACATCCCATTGGTGGTGGAAATACACTGGCATTGCGAACTTGAAAAGCAAGTCCCAAGGAACACTAAGCTTTGAAAGGGAATGCCTTCTGAGACTGCCATAAACTAAGGTATCCTGAACAGACCTATGTTAAGAATATTAATATCCTTTTATAAATAAAAATATGCTGTTACATAAGAGTCTTTTAAAAAGATAATAGTGGGCCAGTGCTTTGGCTTAACAGGAAAAGATGCTTTCCATACTAGTATATGCCAGGGGACACGAGTTTGATCTAGCCATCTCATAGTGACATCTTATATCATCACCTGCTGCCAAGAGGTATTCCTGATATATGGATTTCCTCCACAACCCCACCCCGGCATATGTACCACCTCCCCCACCATGCCTGCCTCTCCCTCTTCTCCCTCTCTATGTATTCCAGTTTCTCTCTTTTTATATATCTTTCTGTCCTTCTCTGCCCTCATGTCCCTGCCCCCTCGGTCTGTCTACACGTCAGCCTCTACCTCAAGCCCCACCCTCTTTCCTTCCATTTCAATAAACCTCCTTTATACCAGACCTGTTGTGTTTATGTAACTTTATATAATTGTGTTAGTTGGTCTACCTCTTAACTGAGCTATCATCCCAATAATTGGACTCTATTATAATATTTGTTAAACAGGCTCCACAACACAAACACTGAGCATTTATCACTCTATTCTTAACCTACTAAACTAATTTGGCTTCCCACCAGCATACATCTCAGAGATACTTGCACCTTGTGGCTTTCCTGCTTCTGCTGAATCTCTCCTGGTCTCTCTTGCCTCTGCCTCTCTCTCCTTAACTCCTCCTCCCCTGGAGGGCAGGAAGTCCAGCCCTATTCTCTCCCCTGGACAGTGACTGGATGTAAGCTGCTTTATTGGCATATCAGAAGACAATTGGGGAGCAGCATTTACACAACATTGAGACATGAGCTCCTCATGACAAGAACTGAAACCAGATATGGGGAGAACATACATTAGCATTTGAATTACACAATAACCTTATGCCCACATCTCTCCCTTTTAGTATAATCTTACACTACCTAGTTCTTCTTTTCTCCTCAAGTGCAGATTTTGCCTTTTCCATGCTCAGATTGATCCTTTTTAATATAAATCTTCATAAGGGTGACCACTAATAACCACACAACAGGGTCAATACTAGGCTGTGTTCAAATCTCTTCTGTCAGTGCCATTAATACAAACTTCTTTAATTTAGCCTTCTTCAGACATCAAGGCTAAAACCAGACACACAATTCACCAAAATATCACAAGAACTGTCTCTGAGACACTTACTAATATCCTTCTCTAACCCCTTGACCAGGGTCATCATAATCTGTATTTTTCTCAGCACCACTACGTTTCACAATTCTTCTAGTATGGCCCAATATGTCCCACTTAAAGATCTTATGCAGGCATTTTCTCCTCGTTAGGGTCTAGAACTCGCTGAAGAAAACACCCCAGACTCAAGCAGTACGCAATCTGAAAAGAATGTTTAATTCTGCAGATATCTAGCATGCAGGGATCACCAATAAGCAAATTGGTGACCTCAAGGAGGGCTCAAAGGCCCCTTTGAAAAGACATTCAGGGGAATTCCAGGGTGGGTTAGGTAATCTCCAACATGATTGGAGCATTCAAAATAAAAAATTGAGGGCAAACTTTGGAAAAAGTTAGAGAGCCTTTGGCCTAGTCAGTCAACAATCATGAGTTGATAATAAAACGAGGGAGCAATTATGAGTTGATCATAAGACAGGGAAGGTTTTCAAACCAGTAGTTAAGTAACTCTAAACAATCTTATCTTTTTCAAGCCAGATGGCTATGCCGTCTGTGTTTGGCTGCCCATTTTCTGCTGTAACTGCTGAGCCAATTTCAGAGAAATGGAATCTTAGGCCTGTTCTATTTTAACAAGAAACTGCAGCCTATCATGGAGTCGGCCTGGCCCATAGGTTAAGCATCTTGGGGGACTCGGGAAGCTTTGGGGGACTGAATTACAGGTCTATCTGGGGCCCTTCACTCTCAGATGTCTTTAGCCTGTGTTATGCTGACACAACTATCCAGCACATTAGGGCAGACTTTCCTTGCACTATGGCATTGAACATTTCTTTGAACACCTAAAATTGCCTGTGGTGCCTCATCCTGGGAATACAGATCTACAGGCCTCTGAGAAGGAAAAAGAAACAAAGGAAGTAGTGTCACCATGATACTTCCCTTTGTTGTCAGATCTCTCCTGCAATTCTGCTACACCTTTAAACCCAGCTGTTCCACTGTGACCCTTTCCTTGTCTCCTTATCCTAGGAGCTTCAGCTGTGCTAGGCATGACCTTGATGCGGCCTGAGTTCAGGAGGAGTGACTGATAGTGAGTCATCCTGGCATTTGTCAACCACCTCTCAGGAGGCTGGTGCACTACCCTTTCTAGAGCATGGGAGGTGGTAACTGTAAGGTTTTGTCCCAAAGTCAACTTGTCTGTGTCTCTGACTAAATCCGCCACAGCAGCCACTATTTGTAGGCAGCTGGGCCATCCTGCTGCCACAGAGTCTAATTTTTTTGACAGATATGCCACGGACGGGTTCCATGGACCCAGTCTCTGAGTCAGGACTCCTTTAGCTATCCCTTTATTTTTGGCTACATACAGGTGGAATGGCTTAGTCACATCAGGCAGTCCTAAAGCTGGGGCTGACAGCAGGGCCTGTTTAATTCTGTCGAAGGCCTGCTTTTTCTCACCCCAAAGGAAAGGTGCACTCTCCTTTGTGAGCGGATACAGAGGGCCAGCCAGTTCTGCAAATCCTGGGATCCATAGCTGGCAGAAGCCTGCAGTTCCCAAGAATTTTCTGACTTGTCAGGGAGTTTTGGGGGCGGGTATCTGAGCCACAGTGTTTTTCCTAGCATCCAACAGCCATCTCTTTCCATTTTTGATTAGATACCCCAAGTAACTGACCTATCGTTGACAAATCTGGGCCTTTTGGGCTGAGGCCCAGTATCCCAAGGATTCAAGCTTAGTCAGCAGGTTTTCAGTTCTGAGGAGGCAGTCTTCTTTGGTCTCCGCTGCTAGGAGAATGTCATCAACATACTGAAGTAATGTTACATGGGGGTTGGAGACCCTGAAGTGGGCCAAATCTTGGTGGAGGGGCTCGTCAAAGATGGTGGGAGAGTTCTTGAATCCCTGGGGCAGGCGGGTCCAAGTTAGTTGTCCAGATAATCCCGAGGCTGGGTCTCTCCATTCAAAGGCAAATATAGGCTGGCTTAGAAGGGCTAAGCCGTAAGCAGAAAAAGGCATCTTTTAAGTCCAGTACTGTATACCATGTTCGCTGAGGGGGGGTAGGGTACTAAGGAGGTTGTAAGGGTTGGGCACTGTAGGGTGAAGATCATCAACTCTTTTGTTAACTTCCCTTAAGTCCTGGACTGGCCTATAATCATTAGTCTCAGGCTTTCGAACCAGGAGCAGAGTGGTGTTCCATGCTGACATTTAACAAGGACCCCCAGCTTGAGGAGACACTGTATGTGTGGGTAGATGCCATCTCTGGCCTGTTTGCTCATGGGGTACTGGTGGACCAAAACTAGAGTGGAGGTAGCTTTAACCTCCACCACCACGGGTGGGCGATGTTTGGCCATCCCTATGCCAGTAAGTTCGGCCCAGGCTGAGGGAACCTTGGCCATCCATTCCTGCGTATCGACTGTCTGAGGAGGGGGCTTTTTGAACAGCCTATATTCATCTTCCAGCCTCATAGTGGGGACCTGAAGCGGCCTCCCCTTTCTGTCAGTCACTGATGGTCCTTCTGCTTGGAAATGAATTTGGGCTCCCACCTTAAAGAGCAAGTCACGGCCCAGGAGTGGTTAGGGGCACACAGGGATCATGAGGAACAAATGGGATACCTGGCCCACGCCAAGGTCCACTGTTTTTCGGGTAGTCCATGTGTATTGTTTGTTCTCTGTGGCTCCCTGCACCCAGGACATCTTAGTGGATAGTGGCCATTCTCATCAGAGGAGGACTGAATGTTGAGCCCCGGTGTCCACCAGAAACTGGACGGGTTTCCCTTCCCTGTTGAGAGTTACCCTAGGCTTGGGGAGGGGGTGCGAGCCCCGACTCCCCTACTCTTCTTCTAAAGCCAGAATTTTTTCTCTGGGGGGGGTCCTCCCCTCTTCTTCTTGGGGCAATCCTTGAGCTAATGTCCTTTTTCTTCACAGTAGGCACATTGGTTCTTGTTCAACGGTTGCCTCCTACCCTTTCCCTCTTCTTTCTGACCTCACCTGTCTCTCTGGTCTCTCTCATTTACTACAGTGGCAAGGATTTTACTCAAATTTTTTTCCTGTCTTTTTTCTCTTTTAACTCTCATTCATCCTGTTCCCTATGCCTTCTCTCCTCTTTTTCTTCCTCTCTCTCTCTTTTATTGAACACTTTATCTGCTTTTTTAACCAAGTCCTGGAGAGAGAATCCCTGTAGGCCCTCCAGCCTCTGTAGCTTTTTTCTAATATCTAAAGCTGACTGATCAAGAAAGGCCATGGCTACCATGGCCTTATGTTCCTCAGAGGTAGGTTCATATGGAGTAAATCTCCGAAAAGCCTCCATCAATCTGTCTAGAAACACCGTCGGCGACTGTTGGTCCCTGAGTCACTTCTCTTACCTTAGCCAAATAATTGGTGGGGCATCTAGCTGCCCCTCGGAGACCCACCACAAGACCCTGAGAGTAAATCTTTAATTGTTCTCTATCTTCAGGCGTATTGAAATTCCAGTTGCGTCTAGTCAAAGGGAAGCCTGCATCAATCTTGTTGGGCAGGTGAGTTGGCTGCCTGGTGTTGGGTAGATCTTTTTGATCTTCTTTGGTGAACCCGTAGTTCGGACAGGCTCCTTCTTGGCCGGAGTCTGCTTCAGAGCAAGGACTTCAGAAGGGAAGTGAGAGGGGAGATGGTTCTGTGGCTGGCTGGCTGGCTGGAGCAGGAGGCATAGAGAGCGAAGGAGATTAATCTGTGGAGGGAACAAAAGGCCAGACCCACAAAGGGGGAGAGACCAACAGAGCCTCCCACACCAAGACATAGGGCATTTGATCTGGGTGCCCGTAGGGTCCTGGATTAAAAATATTAGACCTAATCTGTCTAACTTTGTCTAATGAAAAAGATCCTTCGAGTGGCCACCCAACCTGAAATGTAGGCATCTCTGAGGCACACAGAGTCTGCCATCTCCTTTTTTAAATCTCAACTGACAGATTATGTGCCCTATTTTTAACTTCAGTCCAGTGGCTCAGGGTCAAAGACAGGGGGGTTTTCAGTGTCTGTCCCATCATCAAATCATCAGGATAAAGGAGAATAAGAAGGCAGAATGACACAGGACACAAACAACAAGACACAAACGGCCGGGGGCAATTCGCACAAAACAGACAAACAAAGTAGCTCAAGCGTACCTCTGAATCCTGGAGTTTTGGGGTCTGGGGGCATTCAGGCGCTTCCCAGCCAATGCACCAATTGTTGGCCCCTGGGGGTCCCCTGGGGTCCTGACGCCCAGAGACTACCAGAGACCAAGATTCGTTACAATATGCAAGAGGTTTATTAAGCCGACCCGCCGTGGTTCAACTGCCTTCGGGGAGGAGTGAACGAACAAAATGTTTTCAGGCAGTTTTTGTGTTTTTTTTTTTTCTTTTTGGTTTTTTGAGACAGGGTTTCTCTGTGTAATAGCCGTGGCTGTCCTGGACTCACTTTGTAGACCAGGCTGGCCTCGAACTCACAGAGATCCGGCAGGATATGCCCTATAACAGGCAGAAAACTGAGGCATGCTGGGAGAACCTTGAGATCAGGTCTCAAGTCTGAAGATCTAACAATACTTTTGTTGGTAATTAATAAGGGGTAAAGAATTGTTTGGCTACTTCCTGCTGACGTTGTGGCTATCAAAATTAGAGGTTTGAAGGGGCAAAAAAAAAATTGGAATGTTGGTCAACTCTGGGAAGAGCACAGTGTTTTACTAGCTGTCCAGGTTCTGCATGGGCTAGTGATGTGAAGGCTGCAGTTGGAGAAGTTTGGAGTCTTTAATTGATTGGAAACCTGCTGGAATAGGTACATATTAGGGGCAGGAGGTAATGTTAAGTAGCTTAGGAAAAACATTTTTTAGGCCCATGATCTTGACAGTTGGGGTGGGCCCAATACCAGATAAAGGAAGAGAAGGGATCCCAGGGATAGGCAGATTGGGGAACAGACTGCTAATTGACAATACTTATCTGAGTCCATTTGACCTGTGGATCTGAGTGGATGCCCTGAGGCTTACAAGAATTTCAGTTTACAAAAAGAGATAAATTTAAGAAGAAATCTGAAGCATTTTTCCTTCTATATTCCTTCAATCATTTTCTTGTCATCCTCCAACCTTAAAAACTTGCATTTATCAACCTTAAAATACCTTATTTACAAGACCGTAATACATGCTTTCAGACCACTTTCTTAGAAGGTTTCCTTCATAACTTCCATTTACCAACCTTAAATAACTTTTAGACCCTCTGAACTTAAGTTCTCAAATTCTCAGACCTTTTATACACTTCAGAATACTTTCCTAGATCCTGAGAACTTACATAAACTTTAAACCTTTCTTTCCATCTAACAGATGTAGTTATTACTGAGAACAATCACTGCAAAACAAGTTCTTTTAAATAAAGGAACAATAACAATTTACATCTGCTCATATTTTAATATGAAGCCCATTAGCAAGGAAAACCTGTCTGCCAGCCATCAATGCCATCATAGATCTGAGGATAAATTAACGCAGGAATTATAATCCAAACAACCAATGTATCATTTAATATGACAGAGACTAACGCATTACTTAGATGGACCTTCCACTAAGCTCCTGTGGTGTTGATATCTTCATTGTAGGACAGGTCCCAGGGCAGCATCAGTCTTCAGCTGTCAGGTCTGGTAAATCTGAGAGGCCTTCCTGTGGAAGAGGAGCTTGGGAGGCTGCCCTTATTTTATCTAGGCAAAACAGGCCAACAAACTTCTCCTGGTATCCTGTTGATCCACAGGTCATGCCTTAGCAGCAGGCAAGGCAATGGGGCACATTTGCCCAAATGGTTAGCTTACTCTAATCCAGGTGAAGTCCTTTGTTGTTATACTAATATTTTCTTGGAGGCCTTGGGGGTCATTGCTAGAAGATTGGGTCGCTCTGTCATAGTAAGCTTTTTCATTAAACACTTAAATGCCATATTTATACATCTCTTGACAACTTAAGGGCTAGCATATATGGGTTAAACTTCATCAGTTTGTTTGTTGTTGCTGTTGTTGCTGTTAT
The DNA here is from genome assembly GCA_907164525.1 of Lophiomys imhausi. Lineage (NCBI taxonomy): Eukaryota > Metazoa > Chordata > Mammalia > Rodentia > Muridae > Lophiomys > Lophiomys imhausi. The sequence continues at coordinate 5,974,563 of CAJQZJ010032834.1, forward strand.
CTGCTCTAAATTGTACCTTGCATATGACCAAGTTGCATTTTTAAATTATCCTTAACAGTCTGCAATAATTAGTAACTTTTAGTAATTATTAAATAAAGTACCTTTTTGTATGGATGAAACAGAGCTGATGGGGGGTGGGGGGTTGAGACAGGGTTTCTCTGTGCATCCTTGGCTGTTCTGGACTTACTTTGTAGACCAGGCTGGCCTTGAACTCAGAGAGATCCACCTGCCTCTGCCTCCCGAGTGTTGGGATTAATGGTGTGTGCCACCATGTCCAGCAACTAGACAGCTGTGAACTGCCATGTGGTTGTTGGGATTTGAACTTGGTTCCTTTGGAAGAGAAGCCAGTGCTCTTAACCGCTGGGCCATCTCTCCAGGCCCAGAGGTGAATCTCAAGAGGCAGGGAAGTTAGATTTGGCTGTCACCAATTTATTGAGCAGAACTGGCGGCATTAAACAAATATGGCAGTAAGGGCTATGTGTTTCCCACAACAAAGATGGCCACCAGTCATGTAACTGCCCTTATTCGAGATGGTGGTGAAGTCAGGACTATTCCCCCCCTCCATCCCAAAGTCAAGATGGTGACCAATCATGTGTTGTTTGCAATGTTGTCATGTTATTAGTCACAGCAGCAGGACATTTAAATGAACCAGACTGGTCTCTCATTGCATTGTGGCTGCAGCAGCTGCATGAATAGGAGGGAAGGAGGTTAGAGCAGGGTATAGCAGTAGAAATTAAAATAGAAGGGATCTGCTTTAAATGTGGAGAATAAGGACACTGGAATAATAAAGGGTCAAAAAAGACCCTCCACAGGAGGCACCTCAATGTCCCCAAGACAGTCTGTTCCCAGGTACTGTAAAGGTTTCCACTGGAAAAAGAGAGTCTCTCCCATTATGATAAAGACAGCAAACAACTAGAGCCTTTAAACTTAAAATGAGGGCTGGAGAGATGGCTCAGCCGTTAAAGGCTAGGCTCACAACCAAATATATAAACTTAAAATGAGGCACCCTCAGCCCTTACAATAAGAGGGAATACTGCTTCAATCGAGGCTTTATGGGCATCTGGCAACTCAGAAGGTTCTCATCCAAAAATCATCCTGAACATAGATGATAAACCATTCAAATTTCTTATTGATTCTGAGGAAAACAAGTCAAATTTAAAACAACAAGAGAATCTACAAGATTGACAGCTAATCTCTGGGCCCCAAACTCTAGGCATAGAGGCTATTTCCTCAGGTACACCACTTAACAGGCTTACAGATGGGAAGACCCTGATAGAGCTACCCTCTGATAACCAATATAGCCACCAATCTTCTGGAGGAGACATCTTAGAATCCCTAGAAGTGGTGCATGTTACCTAACTAGAAAGGAATTGCATCAAGATAGATGATTATACTCATAAAGAAAATTATACCCTCCTCCAAATTCCTCCAATTCTAAGAGGTGACTGTTATATTTAATACTCCCTACCTTGACTGGGTTTCTAACAAACTTGTCTGGGTTGAACAGAGTCCACAATTAAAGATGAAACTCAAAGCCTCGTGCAACTACTAAGAGCAGCTTCTACTCCAACATGTCCATTCCTTCTACAGTCCATGGAACAACCCTGTGTCCAATAATAAAGAGGAGGATGGGGACTGCTTCAAGATTTAACAGCAATTAAATTAACCATGGAAGTCTGGGTTCTCCACAAAGGACCCATGTCTCAGCCATCTATTCCTCTCCATCCTTGAGACTGAGAATGCTTTGTGTTTTCTATAACCCCATTAACAACTCTGAGCAGCCTCACAATATGAATGGACAATTCTTCCTAATGGAATGGCTAACAGTCCCACCCTCTGCCAGGAGACGGTAGATAATGCATTAAAATCCTACTTAAACAAAGGATTCAATATATACCATTATATGGGTGCATCCTGGTATGGGGAGATTCTTCCACCATCCCCTTCCATATTAAGGATTAATTGGTAACTTCCCTACCATTTCTAGGATTCAAAATAGCCCTTCACAATTGCACCCATTGAATTCTTGGCATAGAAATTTCCCACACCTCAATACACCTTCTTAAACCCACCCTTTACTTCCCACAAAACAATTCTTGTCTCCATCCAGAACTTTTTGGGTAACCTTAACTGACTTTAACCCTGGTTCCCCCTGCCAACAAGCACTCTATGGCTTCTATTTGACCTTTTAAAGGGAAACTCACCACCAATAAAAAAAAAAAAAATCTGTTCTACTGAGAACCATCTCTGAAGAAGGCTGTTTCTCCTGCACGAAACACTTGTCTCAGGGCCCGTATAGGTGATCACCACAAAAGGGGGTTCTCAGGGAAAAGTGAATGTGCTGCCCACCCCTCTCCATCCTTCACTCCAAAGACAGACAGACATGATAGGGTGATGGCTAAGCATTTCCCGTTTTTACTATTTTGTCTACTAGCTTATATACAGAACCAAATGGGTGTTTCCACATGAGGCTACATGGGCCAATCACATTAAAGTTCATCCTGTTACATCACATAGCACAGCCTGGTAACATGGTAATCATGCACTGATCACAAATACGGAAGTCTTGCTCACCCAATTAGCTATAACCACAATCAGGCTTCAACTCCTCCCCAACATCTTCCGGCAAGTATCATCTTAGATATCTCCCAGAAGTTACTTTCATTTTCCCAGCCACAAGGCATTTCTCATAAGCCTCCATTTCCCGGGTCCCCACAAACACTGACCAAGATCCTGCCAAAACCACCCATCCCCAGCTAAGCTTCATTCCCTCCAGTCCAGTGCCTGTTGTGTAATGGTACCTTGAAATTCCGAAGGAAAAGGCAGACCCAGGGCAGCAAGTGTACCTTCTCTTAACTTGTCTGAACCAATGAAAATGTATTATTGGAAGTTTTACCTCAAGGAATGGCAAATAGTCAAACTTTGTGTCAAAAATTTGTTGCTACTGCTTTGAAAAAAAAACTACAGACTTATTTCCTCTTGCGTTTATTACACATTATATGGATGATAATCTGCTTTCTGCTGAAAATAAAACTCTAGATTTACTCAAGTGAAAATTGGATTAACCAACAATTAATTGATTATAGGCCCACTTAAATTCAATGAACTTATATCTAGGAAAATAGATAATGTCTTCAGCAATCATTCCTCAAAGGGTGGTGGAAATTACAAAATACATCTTAAAAACTCAAAGTGATTTCTAAAAACTGTTAGGTGGCCGGGCAGTGGTGGCGCACGCCTTTAATCCCAGCACTTGGGAGGCAGAGGCAGGAGGATCTTTGCGAGTTCGAGGCCAGCCTGGTCTACAAATTGAGTCCAGGACAGCCAGGGCTACACAGAGAAACCCTGTCTCGAAAAACCAAAAAAAAAAAACTGTTAGGGTGACTTGAATTGGGTTAGACCTATGTTAAAAGTACTCACAGTATAACTACAACCTTTGCTTGATGTTCTTAAGGAGAATCCCGATCCTTCATCCTGTAAAGAATGTACTGCAGCTGCATGTATAGCATTACAGCAGGTGGAAATGTACCAAAGAAGGCTCAACTTCAGCATATCTCTTCTCCCTAGAGTGTCCCTACACTGTTAGTTGTCTTTCTCCCAGTTTCCCTACAGAATTGCTTTGGGATAATAGGCCAACAGAATGGATACATCTATTAGTCCAAAAAAGGCTATCATTCCATATGGTTTGGGTTTCTGAACTGATAATCCTGGTCAGGTCTAAAACAAAACAATTATTTAGTCAAGAGGCAATAAAATTTATAATTCATATGATAAAAATGTGGGAATTTTTAATCAATGCTTCAGATGACACAACACTGGCTTTTGTTACATATCCCTTTCAAATTGGTAATCAAAATACTGATAATCAAAACAATTTAAAACACTAAAAACTGACAATGCTCCTGCATGTTGCCAAGACTTTTTTTTTTTTTGGTTTTTTCAAGACAGGGTTTCTCTGTGTAGCTCTGGTTGTCCTGGACTCGCTTTGTAGACCAGGCTGGCCTCGAACTTACACAGATCCGCCTGCCTCTGCCTCCCAAGTGCTGGGATTAAAGGCATGCGCCACCACCGCCTGGCTTGCCAAGACTTTTTTTTAAAGGAATTTTGCCAAAGGTTTGATATACCCCACATCATAGGTTTTCCATATAACCCTCAGGGTCAATCTTAGTGGAGTTATAGGACAATGTGAACAGTACTAAAAAGTAAAAGAAGGGGAGAGAGAAGAGTAATATAGTTTCTGCACAATATTTTATCCTCTATTATATGCACTCCAAATTTGGACAAGGATGGTCTCACTGCTGCAGAACATTTTTGTGTTTCCCCCCCCCCAAAAAAAATTCAATTTCTTGGTACTTTGAGAGATGTTATGTCAGGTCAATAGAATGGCCCAGATCCAGTAATTCACTGTAGCCAAGGCTATGATGGTGTTTTCCTCAAGCTGCTAAAAAGCCTTGTGACCGGGTGTGGTGGTAGGCACCTCTGTGTGTTTGAGTTCGAGGCCAGCCTGGTCTACAAAGCAAGTCCAGGGCAGTCAGGGCTATTGTACAGAGAAACCCTGTCTCAAAAAAGAAGCCTTGTGGATACCTGAAAGACTGACTCTACCTACGGAAGATGGACAAACAGTTTCCAAAGTATCTGCAGAGGGTACACTTAAAGAAAAGGAAGAAAACAAAATTATGTAGCTGTCAAGCCTTGAAGACAAGAATATAATTCTAATGAAGACAAGGTATATACAATGACAAAAGCCAAATAAGACAAAAGCTATTTTCCATACAAGCATATAAACCATGGTTTAAACACATAACTGATTAACAACATCAAATGATAACGATTAATGTGAAGTAAACTCACTCCTATCTGCTACACCTCAGAGAAACCCAAAAATACATTCCAAGAATAATTGTGTGTGTTGAGACACTGAGGTCACAAGACACTTTTCTTCTTGTCTTGAAGTGTTCTTCATGCACTCAGAATTCTCCCCACATGACTCAATCCCAGGACTATCTTTCAGCAATGCACATAAATTCATTTTATCTAAAATACTAACAAAGACATGAAAAAAGGCCCTTTCAAAAATATGGAGTTGAAACACAGACACACACACACACACACACACACACACACATCTGCTTTTACACCATTAAAATATCTGGTGCATAAGGCAGAAAAGTTTATCAGACTTCTTGGACAAGAATTAACAGGTATATTTAAGCCATCTGATGTAGGTACGAGAAGACAAACTTGAGTTCAACAGTAGCAGTACTACCGAGTCCATGCTCCAGCCCCAAATATGCCATTATAATTCAGAAGATGAAGATGCCCCATTGCTCCTTTTCTATCACCAGAAGGGGATGAAAATCCCTGTTACATGGACATTAAAGGATTGAATAGTTTTTCACTCTGTGAATGGACTCCGCACATTGCTTCTCATTGTCAATGTTTACATAGTTCTCTTCATTCACACAAAGAGACTTACTTATGTAGAGATGAGTTAGGATTATGCTAGGGAAAGTGATATATGCTTTTTAAAAAGGATTATTCTAATTTTACGTATATATGTGCTTTTCCCTCATGGATGTCTGTATAAGGATGTTGGAGCCCCTGCAACTGGTGTTACAGACACTTCTAAGTTTCAGTTTAGGGGCAAAGATTAAAATTTGGGTCTCTTGGAAGCACAGCCAGTGCTCTTATTCTCAGAGACATCACCCAGACTCATTTTTCGGGTTTGTTTTGTTTTAGACAGGATCTACATACCTATGGCCATTTTGGAACTCACTAAGTGGGCCAGGTTGGTCTCAACCTCACAGAGACCCACCTGCCTCTAACGGGTTAGAATTAATAAGGACTCTTCAAAGGCATGCAGGTCAGCCTGGCACCTGGCAGCACATAGTTCTTGGCAACCATTTAGTGGGTACTCTGAAGGTCCAGGAACCTGAAAAGAACTTGTAGTATGGCACTGTTTGAACATTAGAGGGATTGGAGCCAAACTCTGTGGCACCCCAATCGGTGGGTGGCTTGTGGAAAGCACCTAATGGAGGTATGGCTACAAAGCCACAGGAACTTACCGTTTCCAAGAGCTTGTGAGCCTCAGGGACGCAACCAAAGACAGAGAGTTGACACTGGGTATAAACTAAGGAGTGCACATGGATCTCTTTCTTGTCCCCTACAGATGGAGGAGACAGAAGCCCACGCAGGAGACCTCTTTAATATAGCAAAAGCTCTGAAGCAAAAAACAATTGGTGAATAAAAGCCTTGGAAAATAACTCTAAGCTACACAGACTGACAATGCCAAAAGAAAAGTAGCCTAAGGTATGATAATGAATGAGCAAAGTGTGAGGCAAGCATGGGCTGAGGAGATCATAGACAATAACAGGTGGCCTGGGAAAACTGGGACTGGCTGACATCCTAGCAGAAGCAAAAAACTGTAAGGAGACCTTGGAAATAGAGGCTACATCTCAGTGGAGACTGTAAAGATAAATCCCTGTCATGGAAGTCAAGTAACTGCTATAGGCCTTAAATCCTGGCAAGGTCTAGAAGCCAAAGACTAGGCCTCAAAGCATGCAGGGGCTGAGGAGACTGTGGAACTGACCCAACGAGCCAATTGGCAGGCAACATTAGGCCCAGGTGAAACTGAGCCAAGCTGAAGATAATTTTCCCTTGACTGCAAGAGCCAGACTGCTAAACCACGATGCCCACAAGGACCTGCAGTAAAGAATTTTAATATCCTTTCAAGAGGGTTAAAATAGGGTTTATTAAATGTTTTTAGGTATTGTTTACAGGTATTAAATATTGTAGATTACAGGATATAGGTGTTTTATAGGTGATTTTTAAGTATTAAATATAGGTGTTTTTAATAAAAATATTTTCCTTTAATCCCAGCACTTGGGAGGCAGAGGCAGGCAGATCTTTGTGAGTTCGAGGCCAGCCTGGTCTACAAAGCGAGTCCAGGACAGCCAGAGATATTCAGAGAAACCCTGTCTCGAAAAACCAAAAAAAAAAAAAAAAAAAGGAAAAGAAAAAAAATTAAATAAAAATATTTCATTACATCTCCTCTGCCTTCCACGTGCTGGGATTACATGAGTACACTACTTCAACCAGCTATGATGTTTTAAATATGACCTATCTTTGAATCACAGAATGAAAGGATAATGTAAGATTTAAACAGGAAACCTCACTGCTTTGGAGACTAATGCTTCTTGTAATTTTACCATGCATTAATTATGAAAGGTAAATGAGGCTGTATGTCCTCAATATTTTGGTTAAATTCTTAGCTTTGGTAAATTCATGTATTTAAAACTTTCAAACTGTATATCCACCTGTACCAGTTTGAACACGACTTACAGGGATCTATTCTCTAGTTCCTCTATGACAGTGGTAGAGATCAAACCAAGCTATTCAAGTTTGGCAGCAAGTGCCCTAAACTGGTGAGTTAAGTCACTATCCCTTATTTCAGTTTCAACAATATTTATGTTATGTGCTGCTGTGGGGGTGTGCATACAACCTAAGGGTATGCGTAAAGGGGCTATCCAAGAGAATGAACTCAGGTCATCAATTAGGAGCTTAATGATGCAATTCTCTGGCATTTATTAATGTTTCTGAAAAAGTGTTAAATTAAGAACAAGTATTAAGTGCTCAGAATAATAGAATCTAAAAATAATAAATAACAACATAAATATCATTTTCATTTGAAAAATCATTTTTACTATGCACATTGTCCTGTGTTCCTGTATTAATGGGTGACAATACTTTTACAATTTTTAATGGAGACAATATTTTAATGATGGAATGATTCTACTACTTTTACTCAATTACTTGTGGGACAAATCATTGTGGAAAATACACATGGTATGGAAGGCATTGCTTCATTCATTGGGGTCCTGGGAGATTTTCTGTTTATGAATTCTTTCATGGTTTTGAAGAGTACTGAGATATGTAAAGGTTTTACAACATTGAACACAATCATAGGATTTCTCTCCATTATGTGTTCTTTCATGCTTGTAAAGACTACTGTGATATCCAAAGGTTTTTACCACATTTATTACATTCATAGGGATTCTCTCCAGCATGAATTCCTGCATGCATCTTAATTCCTACATGAAATGATTTTACATTGATTATATTCATAGGGTTTCTCTCCAGTATGCATTCTTTCATGTACTTTAAGTTGACTATTACGTGTAAAGGCTTTACAACATTGACTACATTTATAGGGTTTCTCTCCAGTATGGGTTCTCTCTTGCCTGTGAAAATCACTTTTATGTACAAAGGCCTTACCACATTGATTACATTCATAGGGTTTCTCTCCAGTATGAGTTCTCTTATGCCTATAAAGATTACTGTAATAAACAAATGTTTTATCACATGAATTACATGCAAAAGGTCTCTCTCCAGTATGCATTATTTTATGTGTTTGAAGATGACTATTAAGTGTAAAGACTTTATGACATTGACTACATTCGTAGTTTCTCTCCAGTATGCATTCTTTTATGTATTTGAAGTTGACTGTTACGTGTGAAGCTTTTACCACATTGACTACATTCATAGGGTTTCTCTCCAGTATGAGTACTCTTATGCATGTTTAAATTACATTTCTCTGCAAAGGCTTTACCACATTGACTACATTCATATGGTTTCTCTCCAGTATGAGTTCTTTCATGCTTGTAAAGACTACTGCTATATGCAAATGTTTTATCACATGAATTACATGCAAAAGGTTTCTCTCCAGTATGTATTCTTTTATGTATTTGAAGTTGACTGCTACGTCCAAAGGCTTTACCACATTGATTACATTCATAGGGTTTCTCTCCAGTATGGATTCTCTCATGCCTGTGAAAATCACTTTTCTGCAAAAAGGTTTTACCACATGAATTACATTCAAAGGGTTTCTCTCCAGTATGTATTCTCTTATGTACTTGAAGTTGATTATTACGTGTAAAGGCTTTACAACATTGCTTACATTCATAGGGTTTCAATCCAGTATGAGTTTTCTTATGCATATTTAAATTACTGTTCTGTGCAAAGGCTTTACCACATTGACTACATTTATAGGGTTTCTCTCCATTATGAGAACTTTCATGGCTGAGAAAAGCACTTTTATATGCAAAGGTTTTGATTTTACTATTTGGCTCAGTTTATCATTTCCTTTTCCAATACATGTTTTTTCATATCTATGAAAAGAACTGGAAGAACTCAGAACTTTGCTACTCTGTTTATATGTGTAATATTTTTCTATAGTGTGAGTCTCACTACATGAGCAAAGTGAACCAGAACACACAGAAGATTTTCCACATTCCTTGCAATAATAAGAATTTTTTCCAATGTGAGTATTTTGATGTATGCCCACTGAAGCTGGAAAACCAATTACTTGTAAACTTGTATCACACTCACTTCCTTTTCTCATAGTGGGGATAACTACACATCTTCTAATTGTTCTGGTACTCTGCTTCTTTCCATATCTCTTAGGATCACATGGCTTGTATCCAGAGTGAAAGTTGATATGCCTAGAAAAGAAGAATAACAAACTAAAGATGTTTCATAGCATTCACAGTTTAACTTTTTATTCCTTTTTTTTTTTTTTTGGTTTTTCGAGACAGGGTTTCTCTGTGTATCCTTGGTTGCCCTGGACTCACTTTGTAGACCAGTTGGCCTTGAACTCACAGAGATCCACCTGCCTCTGCCACCAGAGTGCTGGGATTAAAGGTGCATGTAACCACAACCAGCTATAACTTTTTATTCCTTATAGATGTGTGGCATAGAGATTCAAGTTTCTCAACCACAACAACGTTCTTGATTTCTTAAACTGGCACTCTCACTAAACTATGGTTAAGTCCCTATGAGTAACACTAGCTCTGCTGTGGACAATTTGATTATAACAGATCTTGGGCATACAGTAATACCACAATCAATGTGTATACCCTTTATGATACTTAAATGGAGTAAAATTAAGTGGACAGACAGTTCTACAATGCAGTTTCCAGGTGGCTGTGATTACAACTGAGACATCTGTTTGCCCGTGTTTTCTTGTTTCTTAGTTTTTTGTTTTGTTTTGTTTTGTTTTGGGGGGGTGGTTTTTTTAAAACAGGGTTTCTCTGTGTAACAGTTCTGGCTGTCCTGGAATCCCTTCATAGACCAGTCTGGCGTCAAACTGACAAAGATACACCTGCCTCTGCCTGCACCACCATGACCAGCTATTTTTTTGTTTCTTCAAGGAGTATTTTTCAAGCACTCATTAGCTATCTGACATTGAAGTATATGGTGTTGTAAGAATTTAAAAATCCTCACAAAGGTGTGCCTGTTTATACTGCTTTTCAATAAAAACTGCAGGGTACATTGTAATTTCCTCAGAGGCACATATTTATCAACTTGTACATGAACATTACCTTTGATATCTTCTGGAACTTTGAAAACATTCTTCAATATTGTGGTCTTTCCATTTGTAGCCTAAAATACAGTACCAAAAAAATGTATGATATACTAATGGAAATTATGAAAAATTTAAATTAGCATCTTCTGTAAACCTTAGAACAATTCTTGATTTATTCACATTCTTCCTTTTTCATAATCAAAATCACAGAAGACTACCAATCTCTCAGAGACTTGTGCCCTTAGATTAGAAAGTGAAGAAAAATTCACGTTATTACCTGTACAAGTAAGGTTCCAATAGGTTTCCAGCATGACATCTTTGTAGAGATTTTTCTGAGATTGATCCAGCAAAGCCCACTCTTCCTGAGAGAAATTCACATGCACGTCACCATAGGTCACATCCTAAAATATACACTTACATAAAGTATAAATATGTACAAAGTTATTAAGTAATAAAAATGGTGATACTAGTGGCACTGTAAATTTACACTTTATTGAAAATATATTTACATAATTCTGTGTGCTCAACATATTAATTCCATCTCATAGAATTTCACCAACTCATTTTAGAAGGAAACAGAAAAGTAAAATCATCCCTTTTTTATCTGTGCATACTAAATAGGATATTACACTGCAGGAGAGATGTCTACTAACATATGCAAGAGTCATGCAAACAGAGCAGCATTATTGAGAATACATCAGCAAAACTGCTAACTTCAAAAACAGGGAAAGGATGGGTGTGTTGGTGCTCACCTTTAATCTGTAGATAAATAACTTGTGTGTCATATGGATGTAGGAGTTGTCAAAACTGACTACAGCTGGGCACAAAAAGAAGTGGAAGTTGGTAGGAGAGGGGAAGTCTAGGAAGAAGAAAGAGGAAAGACCTCTCACCAGCAAACAGGACAGGAGACAGATGTGACAACAGGCTGAGAAGACAGAGATAACCAAGGTGGTCGGGTTAACTTAGATGACCTAGTTGAGAGTCTGCCTACCTAAGGCCTAAGTGGATGGAAAAGATGGGTGTGGTGGTATTCAGCTTTGATCCCAGACCTCAGGAGGCAAATACAGGTGAATCTCTATAACTTCCAGGCCAACCTGGTCTATGAGTGCTTTTCAGGACAGCCAAAGTGCATAAGGAGACCCTGTCTCAAAGAAAAACACAAACACACACACACAATACAAAGCACACAGGGGCCGAGTCAAAATTCTTCCAAACAGTTAAATATTCACTCCAGAAATGTACTTGTCTATCAGAAAACTGGAGTGACCTTGTATAAATTGTAAGGCTAATGTGACAGTCCTATGAAAAAATGCACTTTTAGTAAGTTACTGACAGATCAGAGTTTTCAAAAAGAATTGTACAGTAAATGACAATCATAAGAAAATAAAACATTAACATCACCACTACCAAAAAAATAGGTTATATAAAGATGATGCTACCGTGTCAATCCCTTGTTCCTTTTGCAGAGGACCTGGATAATCCCCAGCCTACACATTGAGGTTCCTACCATTCTTGACTCCAATCCAAGAGAAGCTAGTGTTCTCTTCTAACTTCAGTAAACAACAGGCTTCCACATGGTTCACATCCAGAAATATAGCCAAAAGTCTCACTCACATATTTTAATGATTATAAAAATAAGAACATATAGAAAGGTAGGGAGAATGCTACACATCTGCAATTCAATCATTATGGAGATCAGTATTAAGATGATGCAGGCATGCCATCCTGGTGTAACAGAATACAACCCCTGCCAAAGTTCAAAAGTCAAGACATGAGTAAAGCTCACCACAGTAAGAAATGCTAGACATGGAGAAAAACACAATCCAATAAAAGAAAAATATACACATAAAATAATACAATAGAAAAATGGCTTCTCAAGATAAAGCAAATGCTTCTATTTTATTGTATATTATTAGGGATAGAGTCTGCAATGGGGATGATGGAGAAGAAAGTGGGCTACTCAGTTTTAACCATACAAAGAAGGCAAGTGTAGTAAGGGTATTAACATCTCAAAGTCCATCCCCAGAGACTAACTTCCTCCAGAAAGGATCCTCCTAACTATACCATAAATATCCCAATAAAGATCACAAACCAGAGACAAGTGCTCAATACATCATCACATCTGGGAGATTTTTCATTCAACCCACCACATATCCACACAGTCATAAGAGGGTCACACTCAACCCATAATGGAAAATGCATTCATCCTAATTTCAAAGATCTCTATGTTATGTCACAATCCCAATACTACTGAAATGTCCAAAGCTTTCTTTTAACACTCAAGGCAATCTCTTGACTTTTACATCTTGTAAAATCAAAACACAAACTATATCTTCTCAATACACAATGACACAGAATACACATTTACTTTGCAAAGAAGGAAAGATTGTACCAAGGCAACCTTGAAACCCTAGTGGGCAAACACCAAATTCTGAAGCTATGTCAATCACCTGGGGGTTCAGTTTCAAAGGGCTTAGGGGGCTATTTCTCTCTGCAATGTCTCACACAACTTGCTCTCTGCCTACTTCCACTCCCTACATGAAGATATTCATGGCAGGTGTGTCAAAGCTTGGGTAGCTCAACATCTTGTGTTCTCAACATGCAACCCAGGCTTCATCACCATGGATTCCAGTAAAGAACTCTCCCAGTCTCCTCATTGCCACACATAGGCTGAAATGGTGATGGATACCCAGAGGAAGAATTCATGACCCTTAAAAATTGCATCTTTCTACTTTGAAGGAAAAGTAGCACATAGATAATACTACTTAAGGAGTTCTAGCTTTGGATGGAGCCAATCCCATTGGAACTAAGTAGCAGAAGGTTCTGTATGAAGTTGCTTTCTGAGACTAGGAATGAACTTGCTTTTCTTTCCACAGTTAAAAGCTTTGCTGGGGGGGTGAAGTACCCTTACAACACATTTGTATATGTCTAAAGAGAAGCAGGTGCCTTCTCTTTAATGGACCCAACCTCCCTGATAATTGTGGCCTGTTTAAGTACGACTGCTATTTCTACTTAACTTCAGCTCTTTTTCTTCTTTCCAAACTACACAGGTTTCATTTATTTCTGTCCCCGCTGTTGGTCTTTTTCTCAATGGACCAGCATGAGTCATGAGCAATAACCATACCACAGACTGAATGCTTTGTCTAGAGGTCAGTCTATCACCCATTCATTTAGATCTATTTGATGTCACAGGACAGGCACAGAATAGAGATAATACGCCAAAATGTTACATAAAACTGTCTTAGTGACTGATTTATTGCTTTGAAGAAGCACTAAGACCAAAGCAATTCTTATAATATGACCAAGGCAATTCTTATAATGAAATACTATTGTTATTATAGTGACAGAAGGTTACTCCATTATCATCTTGAAATGAAGCATCATGGAGAGCAAACATGGGGCTGAGTATTAAATCATCCTGATACACAGGCAGGGAAGCACATGAAAACACTTGCCTTGCACTGGTCTTTTGAAACCTCAAAGCCCACCTAGAGTGACCCACATAAACAAATCAGACAAACTTACTCCTACAAGGGAATACCTCTTAATTTTACACAGTTAGTTCTACTAACTGGGGACCAAGAATTCAAAATTAGGAGTGTGAGGCTTTTGAGCTAATATATAATACAAACCATGACAGGAATATGCAGTGATCTGTTATGTATTCTAAAAGTTAATTAATCTGCTCCCCAAGGCCTGCTTGCTGTACCAGACCATAAAGGTACACCAAGTGAAATTGTATTACCTTGCTTGCTAACCATTGTCTCTGATTGGTTGAATAAATGCTGAGGCCTGAGTCTGGGCATGGAGAGAGGTGGGGGGGGGGGCTAAGGTATGTGAGCTTTTGAAGCAGAGAGGGAGATGAGATAAGATATGGGGAGTGGAAGGAGAGATGATGGGGTAGATGGAAGAAGATTATTCCTATGGCCTGGAACATCAGCATAGTGTGGAGAATAACAGCCCAAGGGGATGAATGTACATATGAGGTATTATTTGGAAATAGAAGAAGCTAGAGTAGATGGGACAAGATTGCACAGTCTAGGCTAAGGCTTGTGAAAATCTATCAGGTGTCTGTGTGTTCTCATTTACAATATTGGGTTAAAGATTTACACCACTGAACAATTAACTATAATATAAATAATGGTATATAATTTAAATAATTCTTACTACAGGAATGTAAACAAAGTAGAAAAGAACTCTAAAGGAAAAGAGTAAAAGACACCAATGGAAACAGAAATAAAAGAGAGACAGAGAGGGACAAATGTATTCCTACAAATTGGGCAGAGTTAAAGTTTCCTTAATATAATGTTCCCTACTCTAAGATGAGATTAAAAAATTGGAGGCTGGGCTGGAGAGACGGCTTAGCAGTTAAGAGCACTGACTGTTCTTCCAAAAGACAAGGGTTCAAATCCCAGTACCCACATGGCTGTTCACAGCTGTCTGTAATTGCTAGGAGTGGTGGTGCACTCGGGAGGCAGAGGCAGGTGGATCTCTGTGAGTTCAAGGCCAGCCTGGTCTACAAAGTGAGTCCAAGACAGCCAGGGCCACACAGAGAAACCCTGTCTCAAAAAAAAAAAAAAAATTGGAGACCTCCAAACTCAGGTTTCAATATGTATCTTTTCTCTGCATGCATGGTATCATCCCTTGTTTTTCTCTCTACCCAGTTACCTCAGAGAACCTGGGAAACCTTGGATCAGATCTGGAGGAAGCAATGAAGACAGTCTCTTGGTGTGGTTAAGTGTGACTGTTGCAGAAGAAGCCATCTGGAAACTGTATGTCTAACAGTGCAGACCTGACATACAAGGCTACTGGTTTGACAATTGATTCAACTATTTTAACAAATTGAAATCAGAAAGTGTTAAATCCCAGCCAACATGGACCATCAGAAATTTGTCTGATCACATCCCAGACCATCCTCAACTGAGATAAAATGGGGTCATCAACATCTTGATCCTGGCAACTGAGGAGAAGTTGAAACAAATGGATGACAACACTTGGCTTCCACAACACTATCTGTGTGGTAAGGCATGAATGGACTCAACTGTCTCTGAGGCCATGGAAATCTTTCCTCTGCACCTTAACTTGGGGTGGGGGAGGAGGTCTTCCTGCCTAGGCCATGTCATAGGTACCATCTCCTTCTATATTCATGCTATTCTCACAGTAGTGTCTTTTTTAAGAAAAGGCTGCAATACTGTCCATTTAAACTTTGAGAAGTGTGGATCCCTCTGGGATTTGTGGCTGATGGAGGATGGGCTCACCTTAGAAGGGAGCTGAGCTATCCTTGAGTAGAATGCAACTGATACGGTGATCTGCTTATACTCAATTGTTAATTGGTTGTCCCTTGCCTTACTGTAGGAGCTGACACTGGCCTACCCGAAAATGACACTTGTAACTCTTGCCTCCCTAAAACTTCCAGATTGGAGAATAAAATACTGAAGTCTGTGACTGAAGCAGAGAGAGAGGTAGGTGGAGCTAATGTTCAAAGGCTTTTGGGGACAAAAAGATTAGAGGAGAAAGCAGGAGAAGAAGAAAGGAGGAAGAGAGGAAGGACACACAAGATGGGTTAGACAGAAAATCGGCATGGCATGGATTAGATAGAAAATTGGCATGGTGTGGAGATAACCAGTGCAAGGAATCTATATAAATATTATAGGTTTTATTTGGGGAAGTAGAAAAGAAAGCTAGCATGCACTGCTAAGATTGTTCAGTCCCAGGTTAAGGCTTTCTAAAATTCACCAGGTGTCAGTGTTTGTTTATTTATACATGGCAGGTTAGGGATAACAAAGACAATCTAATAACTATATATTTCAATTGGTAACTTTTTTTTTTTTTTGGTTTTTCGAGACAGGGTTTCTCTGTGTATCCTTGGCTGTCCTGGACTCACTTTGTAGACCAGGCTGGCCTCGAACTCACAAAGATCCGCCCGCCTCTGCCTCCCAAGTGCTGGGATTAAAGGCGTGCGCCACCACCGCCCGGCTCAATTGGTAACTATTAATTATTTTTTTCAACACACAGCCATGTGGTTTGTTGCTATCTTGGCTATTATGTCAATATTGTATTAAAACACGACAGAATTTGAACTATAGATTCAAGAAATGTCTAATAAAGAGTGTAACAACTTATGCTACCAACATCAGAAAACTGAGGATGAAATGTAATCATGAATGAAAAAAATGATCAACACACAAGATTGGATAAATACTAAACTCACAGACATTCCGTGACTTCAAATATATATGAAATAAAGTCTGTACTATGTGTGAAAGAATAAAGAGATCAACAGGACATGAGAGCAAATTTAGAAAAAAAAATAAAAATAGAGTAAATGTTAACAAAAGAGTCCTGGAAACCCAATAAGTCAGTTCTTACTAACACATGTAAATGGACCACCCTGTTATTTGCATGCAAATGTGTTCCTAACACAAACTTAACACCCTCACAGAATTAACTGCAAATACATCCTATACCTGAATGTCAGGTGTCAAGTGCAGAACTTCTAGAAGACAGAAGAAAAACTAGAGATCTGAGGTCAACAAATTTGCCTTGCTTGGTGACAATTAAAGTAACTGAATAACAACAAGGATATTTTTATGCAAAGGCTCCTGCCTGCCATGTTCTGCACAGGTGCAACGAGGCACCTAAGGCACTCACAGGTCCTGCTTGCCCCTGGGAGTTGCAGGAACCTGAGGTAAACAAAAGGAATCACACTGAATTCTGCAACTTGTAGCAGGTTCCCACACCCAAGGTCGAACCCAAGGTTCCTTTCCATGAGGGAATAGTTTCTCCCTCCCACACATACACACATACCTTGGCACAGATCCCAAGCTCACCCAGCTCTCCTCATAGCTCCTGGCAGCAGGTCCGAAGGGCAGCTCACAGGACCACCAAAATCACTTAGCCTGAAGTGTGGCAGACTGGAACTGTCCTCCCCATTCGACTAGCAGTCTGTCTGGAGGCCCTGATTAGCTATTGAGGCCTAAATTACAGGAGCAGCTCCCTAAGGGACAGAGTGCTGTGAAGTGAAACGATACAGTGGTTCCGACTCTTGACCTCCACTCCAGGCACAGAACCGTGCAGACTGGCCGAGACTGGCATTGCAGTAGAACTTGTGCGGCACTGCAACGTCATCCCTCCACTATTCCTGCACTCAGATTCTTACAGGGCACTTCTTTGTGTAGGAATACAGTCTCTCGAATGCCCAGATCACTGAACAATGTGCAGTGGAGTAATCAACCTGACTCACAGCTGAAAGGGTGCCTATCAGGGTCAAATTTAAACCACCTGATTGATATTCACCAGGCATCATCAGTTTTAAAAGGCCCACCTAGATTGCTCACAACTCTCTCAGATGCACACTGGTAGCCAAAACATTAACACATTCCCAGCTTTCTGTTGGGGTGCTGACCTATTATGCCAGTATTTAGGAGGTGGACACAGGACATCAAAAGTTTAAGCCTGGTCAACAGAGTGAATGTCAAGACAGCACTACACAAAGGCTACAGGGCTACCCAAAGAAACCCTGTCTGAAAAAATAAATACATGAAAAAATAGTTTAAACCAGCTTGGTCTATGACACCAAACACCAACCATTACTGGCTCCGAATTCAAGGAGACCAGAGTGAGGGCCGACCTAGGATAAGAAGACTGATATAGAAAACATGGTATGAGTATGTCTTGCATAACCTTAGGTTAAGGTTATGATGGCTCATGTTAAGCAAGTTTATTCACATGTACAGCTCATACACTATTCATATGGGACAGTCAGCAGAAAGATAATTTAGCCATGTTGGCGGAAGGACACAGGATACCTCAGAGTGAGAAGTAACAATGAGACTAATGACCACAGACTCTGAGAAGCCTGGTTCCCCTGACCCCTTCAAGATGCTTGCTGAAGCACCAGACCATAACTTCCAAGTCTGCCCATGGGCAGGACACCAAAGTAATGTTCCCTTGGTGCTTTCATCAGGGCTCTGAGAAAGCCTTGAATAGGCCTGGCTCCCAAAAGTCCCACCAGCAACCTAAACACATATGGAAATGGAAACAAAGAAGCAATGCATGGAAAGATAGGGCTTAGAAAAAAAGACTAGCTGGGAGGTGGTTGCGCACGCCTTTAATCCCAGCACTTGGGAGGCAGAGGCAGGCAGATCTCTGTGAGTTCAAGGCCAGCCTGGTCTACAAAGTGAGCCCAGGACCGCCAGAGATATACAGAGAAACCCTGTCTCAAAAAAACAAAAACAAAAAAAAGAAAGAAAGAAAAAGAAAAAAGACTAGTAGAGATTGGAGATGAAAGACTCACAATAGAGAATAATAAAATATTTATGGTACCAAAAGTTGATTTTTAAAAATCATAACTGAAGCCGGGCATGGTGGCGCATGCCTTTAATCCCAGCACTCGGGAGGCAGAGGCAGGTGGATCTCTGTGAGTTCGAGGCCAGCCTGGTCTACAAAGTGAGTCCAGGACAGTCAAGGATACACAGAGAAATCCTGTCTCGAAAAACCAAAAAAATAAATAAATAAAAAATAAAAATCATAACTGAAACACCTATAGATAAATGACTTCTTAAAAGAAGAGAGACTCATTTTACTAATTTTCTATATGATTTTAGTGGTGAGAGTGGTGGTGGTACATTCCTGGAAATCCCCTGTGGGAACCTGGGAAATGGAGGCTTATGAGAAATGCCTTGTTGCTGAGAAAATAAAAGTAACTTGTGGAAGATATTTAAGATGGCTCTAGCCAGAAGATGCTGGGGCAGAGTTGAAGCCCGATAGTGTGTATAGCTGATTGGGTGAGCAGGGCTTCCGGGCTTGTGATCAGTGTATAGTCACCATGTTACCAGGCTTGTGCTTTGTGATATGATAGGATGATCTTTAATGTGATTGGCCCACGTAGCCTCATGTAGAAACACCCATTTGGTTCTGTATATAAGCCAGGGGACAAAATATTAAAAACGGGAAATGCTTAGACATCACCCCTGTCACATCTGTTTGTCTTTGGAGTGAAAGCTGGAGGTTAGGGTGGGCAGTGATCTCACCATTCCTTGATAACTCCCTTATGTGGTGATCACCATGTTGGGGGTTGCTACATAACTGGCTCCCAAATGTGGGGCACGAAGAGAGACTCTCATCTACATAAGGGACAGGAGGAGATGGCTCAGGGCTAAGCAGTCGGAAGGGTGAGTGATCCCCGAAAGGATGGGGCATGCAACTTCAAAAACTGAAGAGCATGTGCTTAGAGTGCTGAAATATATGCTTAAGAGCAGGGGTTTGGAGCTTTCTGAGACCCAAGCCACCAAGGTCTGGGAGGTGGTTCTATGAACCATGCCATGGATAGATTCTGCAAACTTGTCTTGCTGGGATACATGGGATTGTATTGCATGCCTTGCTGCAAGGCAAGAAATCATGCAGGGCAAAGATTTCCCCCTGGAATTTTTCCCAATAGGAAATGCCCTGTTTTCAACAGCAAAAGGATGGGGGAGACGGAGATCCCTCCTCAGTTCCTGAACCGGTTTTGGAGCCAGAAGGGAACCAAAACCAAAAGAAAACTCAACAAAATCCCTACCAGACTTGACCTCTCAGCGGGCAGATTACCCTTATGTTGGATGCCTCTCCAGCTGGACCATCCCCTGGAATGGGCAGGTCTCAAGGACTGAAACAATGTTTTGGGTGTGGACAGACAGGTCACTTCAAGAGAAAGTGCCCTAATAAAGGGGGACAAGGGGTGAATGCTGGTCCTTTGCCAAGGCCTTCAAGACCATCTACTCTATGCCCTTGCTGTTGCAAGGACTTCCATTGGCAGAAAGAATATAGATTACCACTTTGACATTGAAGGAAAACCCTTTCCACCTTTAAACTAGAGGTGGGCAATCTCCAGCCCCATTAGCCCAAGGAGGAAAATCAGAAGCTCAAGGGCCAATTAAATTATCTGAAGGGCCCTTCCCTGGCTGCAACTCCACACAGAGGGTCCCTAAGCACCTGTGAGGCACCCAGGGCCAATTGGACGGTACTCATTGTCTGTCGCATCCCCCTCGACCAGCAAAGACGACGCAACTCGCAAAAGGTCTTCTCCAGCAGTTTATTCAGGTCCCTTGAAAACAGTCTTCCGAATCCTTGCTTGTGTCTCTGCTTGTGTCTCTGCTTGTGTCTCTGCTTGTGTCTCTGCTTGTGTCTCTGATTGTCTGCTTGTGTCTCTGCTTGTGTCTCTGCTTCTCCTCCCCCAAGCCCTTATATGTCTACTCAAACCCAATCAGATCATGCCCCCTGGTGATCCAAGATAGGCTCACAAAAGGAGGAAGCATACCGGGCTAGGCAGCTGCTACCAACTAAGGCTTGTTTACAGCTAAGC
>CAJQZJ010032834.1:6000267-6034043 GCA_907164525.1 Lophiomys imhausi
ACAATACAATGACATTTTACAGAGAGGCATAAGCTGGGGTCTTTCAATACTTTCTCTTGGGCCTGCTGGCCCACTGCCCACATGGGTGAAAATGCTAAACATGTACAAAGCCATTTTTTACAATGTTTTGCCATGTTAGGCCTACCTCATCAGGTGAAAACAGATAATGGACCATGCTTTGTTGCAGGGCCCTTCAAGACTTCTTTCACCAATGGCAGATTAAATATACTACAGGAATTCCCCATAATCCTAGGGGAGGGGCAATCATTGAGAGACATCACCAAAACCTAAAAACCCAACTACAAAAACAAAAAGGGTGAATGAGCCCTCATCAACAGCTTGGGTTGGAACTGTTTGCTTTGAATATTTTAAATTTTTCAAAAAATGAGACTTTCACGTTTCCAAAAACATTGGTTAAGATCATAAAATAGACATAAGAGTAAAGTGGAAAGATCTTGCTACAGGATTATGGAGGGGACGTGACCCACTTATGATCATGGGACAAGGATTTGAGTGTGTGTCCAATAGCAGAACCAAGCCCTATATGGGTACCTGTAAGGAACCTTAAATTTCCCACAGAATGGGAGGTCCCTTACAGCCGATGACACCACCACATAGACTGAAACAAATGACCAATAAGGAAAGGAAGGCTTTCTGGTGGCTTCAAAACCACATGTCCAAATTAGGCAAAAGTTCCACCAAGAGGAAAGAAGAGGAAAACGGCCAATAAACACCTAAAGCAAAGAGCTCCAGGACAAAAACATAGAGCTCCTAAGAGGCTATTTTTCAACTTGTCTTCCAGATAGATGCTGGTGTGCCTGGTTTGGCTGTTGATTGGAGGGTTACAAATCCCACAAGTGAGAATGGAAGGAGGCAGAGGCAGGAAGATCATGGGTTTGAGGCCAGTTT
Source organism: Lophiomys imhausi (assembly GCA_907164525.1). NCBI lineage: Eukaryota > Metazoa > Chordata > Mammalia > Rodentia > Muridae > Lophiomys > Lophiomys imhausi. The sequence continues at coordinate 6,001,177 of CAJQZJ010032834.1, forward strand.
GGACCATCTCTGTCAGACAGATGTCCCCAATTCTGCTTCTGATGCAACCGTATCTGCAGTGACCCTGACACGAACCACTACTAAAGCTCAAACCCTACAGACAGTCATCCATGATGCCTCTGGGATACAATAACCACTTTCCCTGGCCAATCATCTTGCTGGGGGAACAACAAGAGATCATCTTGTTACAACATAGTCTCTGTAATCCTCAATATAGAGTAAATGCTACTGTTATGATTGCTAATTTGTCTACATATATGAAGGGGCCTTGAAATGATAAGTATTTACAAATGTCAAGATTGCTGCTTAGTGATGCTATAAAATTTAATGATATTAGGGTTCTGATTATCCCTACTACCACCTTCTTTCAAGATGTCTGGAGTCAATTGACTTCATGACATTGATGGGGTTGATTCTTATTTATGCTTTAATAGTTTTGGGTCTATATCAGTACTGGAAGTACCACCAACAACATGTACAACTAAGTCACAAGCTGGTGAAGCTTGCTCAGGTGATCAAGGAGGTTCTCCCTAATGGGATCCCCCACAACCCTTGGATTAACATGGTCCTTAATGAGGTCATGCACCTTGGAGGTATGACAAACACTCATAAAGGATGATGAGCACCAGTTCCTCCCTGTTCTCTCGATTTACTGCTGATGAGCAATGGACAAAAGGTTAGTCTCTCTCTCCTTGAGTCTCTCCCCTTCCTTGTTGTTTAAATAAATAAAACAGGGGAAGATGTGGGGACCGGGGAAATGGAGGCTTATGGGAAATGCCTCATTTCTTGGAAAATGAAAGTAACTTGTGGGAGATATCTAAGATGGTGCCAGCCGGAAAATGGCAGGGCGGAGTTGAAGCCTGATTATGAGTACAGCTGATTGGATGAGCATGACTTCCGTGCTTGTGATCAGTGCATGACCACCATGTTACCAGGTTTGTGCTATGTGATGTGATAGGATGACCTTTAATGTGATTGGCCCACATAGCCTCATGTGGAAACACCCAATTGGTTCTGTATATAAGCCAGGGGACAAAATATTAAAAACGGGAAATGCTTAGACATCACCCCTGTCACATATATTTGTCTTTGGAGTGAAGGCTGGAGGTGAGGGTGGGAAGTGCACTCACCATTTCCTGAGAACTCCCTTATGTGGTGATCACAGTGTCAGTGGTAGCGAGAGAAGAGCATTGACACAGATTTAAGGTTATTCTGACACACATTATGTGTATTTCTGTGAAACTTTGGATTAGGTCTGGTAGAATCAATGAAGGCAGTCTCTGGATGTGCTTAAGTGTGACTGTAGTAGATGCCATCAGAAACTGCATTTGTCACTGGGTAGCAGTACCATACAAGACTATTAATATTTTAAATTTGTGTGGCCAGACGTGGTGGCACATGCCTTTAATCCCAGCACTCAGGAGACAGAGGCACGCAGATCTTTGTGAGTTCCAGCCCAGCCTTGTGTAGAGAGTGAGTCAGGACACCCAGGGATACACAGAGAAACCCTGTCTCACCAACAAAAATAACAAAAACAAGCCGGGTGGCGCACGCCTTTATTCCCAGCAGGGAGGCAGAGGCAGGTAGATCTCTGTGAGTTCAAGTCCAGCCTGGTCTATACAAAGGGAGTCCAGGACAGTCAAGGATACACAGAGGAACCCTGTCTCGAAAAACCAAAACAAACAAAAAAACTAAAAAAAAAAAAAAAAAATACCAGAAACAAAACAAGAGATTTTAAATGTGATTTAACTTTTTCTAACAAGTTGACCATACTCAAGTATCTCCCCATACTTGAGATAAAATGGGGCCAAGCAACATCTTGTGCCTGAGGACTGAGAACACCTAGATGACTATGCTTGGCTTCCACAGTTACAATCTATGTCATAAGACAAATGGATGGACACAACTGTCTCTGCTTGAGGCCATGGAAATCATTCCTCTGTTCTTCAGCTGTGTGGGTCCTACCTGCTGGGGCCATAGATACCATCTCCTCCTACATTCATGCCAATCTAACTGAAGTGTCCTTTTAAAGAAAAGGATGTAACAATGCCCATTTAACCTTTGAGAACTGTTGGATACCACTGAGACTGCCTGAGGGAGGATGGGCTCAACTTAGCAGGGAGCTGTACTAACTTTGGGTAGAAGGCAACCACGTGGCTTGCTGCCATTCTGTCTATTGTGTCAATATTATATTACAACAATACAGAGTTTAAACTATAGATTCAGCAAAAGTCCAACAATGTATGTTAACAAGAGAAAACTGATGAGAAAAGGTAATCATAAATGAAAACTGACCATTGCAAGATTGAATATATAGTACACACAGTGACATCCTCTGACTCCAAACCTGCAATACAACTGCAATGATGACTGTACTGTCAATGTGCAATGGTGGTCCAGGTCTCTTTTTTTCTTTAAGTTTTTCAAGACAGGGTTTCTCTGTGTAGCCCTGGCTGTCCTCTACTGACTTTGTAGACCAGGCTGGCCTTGAACTCACAGAGATCCGCCTGCCTCTATCTCCCGAGTGCTGGGATTAAAGGCATGTGCCACCATGACCACTTGGTGGTCCAGGTCTTTAATCCCACCCTGGGGAGGTACAGGGAAGCAGATCTCATTGAGAGCTATCCTTCCTCAAAAAAAAAAAAAAACCAAACAAACAAAACAAAACAAAAACACAATACATAGATGGACAGAACATGAAAGCAAACGTGTTTAAAAAAAAAAAAAGAGTCAATTTTGACACATGAGGCCAGGAAACCCATTAAGTATGACCTAACACACGCACACTACTCATACACGCATATATGTAACTGGACCACCTTGGCATCTACATGCAAATATTTTAATAAGACAGACTTTACACACCATGAACAAAATTAACTGCTGGCAGACTCTACTACTGAATGGTAAGCTCCAAGTGCAGAACTTCTAGAAGAAAGTTCTAGAGAAACCAGAGCTCTGAGTTAGCCAATCTGCCTTCCCTGAAGAAAAAAAAAGCAGCCGAGGCTTGGGCACTGCATGGTGACAAAAGAACAAGGATGTTTTCACACATGCTCTGCGCAGGCACAGCCAGTGGAACTAAGTAACTCGAAGGTACAACTTCAACCTGGGAGGTTCAGGGACTTCAGGGGACCAGCCAGGATCACACGAGGCGGCAAGTCTGGCCACTGGTCCCGATCAGCACACACAACTCCAGAACAAACCCCACATGGTCTCCTGTAGTTCCTCCCGCTTCAGAACAGTGGCTTTTTGCTTACCATGGTGCAGATTCCTAGCTGCTGCCTCGCTCTCCTCACAGCGGGTCACCACACAGCATAGCACAGCACAGCACAAGCAACCAGAAAAAGGCTCCTTCCAGCCCAGCGAAGCCTACAACATGGCGGACAGGAAGTACCCACCCCATTCTGACTGGCAAGGTCCGCTTGGAGGTTCTGGTTGGCTACTGAGGCCTAAGAGACAGGAACAGCTCCCTTAGGGATAGAGAGCTGTGAAGGGACTAAGCACAGTGGTTCCCAGCCCTAAAACTTTCCCAGACCTGAAAAGATTGCCATTGCAGTAGAACTTCCGCCTAGACTATAAAATCATTCCTGCATTATTACTGCACTTGGTAGGCACTTGTCCTTCATCTTAGGTACAGGATCTCTAGCATGATATTCAACAGGAATCAGCAATTTAAAAAATCCTCACCTAGGATTGCTCATACATTTCTCAGCTGAGCATTAGTAATCAAAACAGTAACTCTTTCCAGTCTTATGGGGTGGCATTGGCCTATCATGCCAGATATTTGGAGATGGAGGCATCAAAATTTAAGCCTGGTCTACATAGAGAGTGCCAGGACAGCTAGAGCTAGAGACACACAAAGAAACACTCTCTTTAAAGTCCAAATGAATAAACAAATACATAAATTCATATATGATTCTAAACACCAACAATTAGGGTCCCCAAAATGGGATGTGATGAGAGGGGATGCCTGGGATGAGAAGAAAAAGATAGAATGATTGGGATCAGTATGTCTTGTAGAAGCTAGTTTATTTACTATTGCTAAGCTAGTTTATTGAGATGTACAGTTCTGGGCTGGAGAGATGGCTCAGAGGTTAAGAGCACTGGCTGTTCTTCCAAAGGTCCTGAGTTCAATTCCCAGCAACCACATGGTGGCTCACAACCATCTACTTTGAGATCTTGCCCCAGTGGGCAGGGAAGCTGAAGGCAGGGACGCAGGGATGTCAGCTAGAGGTCGGCGGGTTGCTAGGAGACTAAAGGTCTGGGATATATTGTGGTTGTAGCTGACCAGCCACAGGCTAATCAGGTGACTTCTGAGAATTGTTCTGGTAATCGGGAAAACCAGAACCTAAATCCTGTGGTGGGAGCTTAGCAGGGGGGAGTTGATAACTTTCTGTAGGCCTGTATCTTAGGCCCTAATGTAAGTAGGGAAGGGTAGTAATTTTCCATGGGCCTTGGCTCCCAGCATCTTGCCAAGTTTCATACCACAATGTCTAAAAATTTGTTCTATTCTATTGGATACATATGTCAAAGTATTATCAACTTTCACCTGTAAAGGTTCTTTCTTCAAAGAACAATTGGATCTTTCCACAATTGCTTGTCGTGTAAGACTGTGTAGATACCTGCAACATGCTTCACATTATAATATGCAAAAAACTGTTTCATTTTACCAGAAGAATTTGCTGGAACACTGTCAGTCTCAATTTGTTCAGGTATTTCCATAGTTGAGATTGCAACATATGTGCAATCTCAGAAACATCTTTTTCAGAATTCAAGGCAGAAGACCATCATAATTCTGAATACGTATCAATAGTATGATGCCTCAACATGTATACCTTAATTAACATACCTTAATTCTCTAAACTTTACAAAATGAAACACATGAATTATGGTAGACATTGCTGTAGGTAGAATCGATAAGTGCAATCTGGATTTTTAACTCAATATATTGCATCTTTATGAGTTGCCATTCTAATTCATGACAACCCTGTGGATTTTTGTCATCTGGAATTCTCCTCTCTGTATTGTAATTTCCAGATTGTAATGTAAATTCCAAATTGGATTTCTCTGAAGGTTCCCTATTTTGATTCAAAGATTCTTCCAACCTCTGTTCTATAGTCTTTAATTTATAATCTAATTCTTCAGTTTCTTCTTTCTCCAAGACTGCTTAATTTTATCATTCTTAAAAGTGGGTTGTTATCGGGTTGGGGGGTAAAGGGGAAGTGATTGGGAGGGTCAGACTAGGAGGAAAAGATTTCGATTGGGATGTAAAAGAAATAAATTAATTAATGGGAAAAGGCTATATAGAACTACATTTACTATTGAACATATTATTTGTGTGTTGGTGGTCGAAACAAATTTATATGTGGTCAAAATTTCCTCTTTTATAGTATTTTCCATTTTTTAATATGGAAATATTTATTTATTCATTTAGTTCTTTCTAAGTCTCTCTATGAAGACTTTTATTATTTAACTCCTGTATTTTTTGATTATTTATGTTCAGTTTGTTTATTCATTATTTATTTATTAGCATCTATATACCTTTGAAAACATTTTTATCTATTTCTTTTTCCTCTCCTTCAGAGACTACTTTTCATGTACATTTATTTCTTTCTTTCTCACTTTTTATCTTTGAACCATTTTAAAAAGTATTATACTGGGACTGGAGAGATGGCTCAGAGATTAAGAGCACTGACTGCTCTTCCAGAGGTCCTGAGTTCAATCCCCAGCAACCACATGGTGGCTTACAACCATCCACATTGAGATATGGTGCCCTCTTCTGGCCTTCAGGCATACCTGCAGACAGAACAATGTATAAAAAAAAATAAATCTTTTAAAAAAAGTATTATACTAACTATAAAATCTCTGTGTTATTGTGTTTCTTTCCATGTTTTTTTCCTTTTAATCTCTAACTTTTTTCTTAGGGACTTTAGTTTACAAATTTTAAACTTAATACTTTAACAGTTCAGATGGTTGAGGCTTCTCAGTTTGCATCTTGTACTGCTATCAGCCCCTCCCCAGCCTTTCAGCTAGCTTGTAGCTTGGGCTGCTGGCCTGACCCTAATTCTTCTGCTCACAAGAGATGACAGGCACCATCTGTAGCTCATGGGGTCCCTCTGCCACACAACTTTAACTGGAAGCCATTCTGACTTCCAGGCTACAGTGTACCTCTCCTGCATGGACCCAAATTGGGATGTGGTTTTTCCACAGGCCACAAAGCTCTCTCTAGTGAGGTTGGGAGGAACCACTGCTACTGTGCCCAAGGCTCCCATATAAGAAACTGGCTTTTAAACTCAGTAGAGGCTTCTTTAAAAAGTCACTTTGCCGGGCATTGGTGGCGCACGCCTTTAATCCCAGCACTCAGGAGGCAGAGGCAGGTGGATCTCTGAGAGTTTGAGGCCAGCCTGGTCTACAAAGTGAGTCCAGGACAGCCAGGGCTACACAGAGAAACCCTGTCTCAAAAAACCAAAAAAAAAAAAAGTCACTTTTTGCAGTCTCTCTGTAGTTTCCTGCTCCTTGGTTAGGAAACCATCTTCCCAGTCTGTGGCCAGGTCATGTGGTCTGGCAGAGTGCAGAGACCATGTGCCCCAGCCCTCACTGGCTACATTCCTTGTGGAGCTGAACTCAGTGGCCTGGGCCTCAGAGGCAAACAGCATACTTCTACTTTTTACTGAGATTCTGGGGTAGACCAGGGCCTTTGCACATGCTAGGCAAACACTCACCACTGAATGTCATTCCAAGCATATCATCAAGGCTCTGGGTTTGAATCCCAGCACCTCCCCCAAATAGATGATCCTCTCTGTTTATGTCTGTGCAATTATGTGCTTGTAAAGATATTTTATAAGATTTCAATTATTTTGTGTATATTTTCAGGGAGGTGCACACATGCCAGAGTACAAAAGTGGCAAAGGACACCTTGTGAATTCTTCCTGGAAGGAGTCCATCATGTAGGGAGCAAACATAGGTTAGTGGGGTTGGCAGCAAGCCACATTATCTGCTCTTTTATCCTGATGACTCTAAGTGTACATTTTGAGAAATTGGGAGTGTATGTTTGTGTTATGCATCTGAGTGTAACTGGTATATTTACATGTGTAGGTCATGTTTGATGCATGTGTCAGCATTGATGGATCTTTGCATGTGTGTATGTTTGGAGAAATCTTCATGGGTATGTGAGTTTATGGGAATCTAGTGTAGCAGGGGAATTGTGAATGCATCATGTTGTCTGTGTGAAACTCTATCATAGTTGGCCTGGCACTGACAGAGACTTTTCCAAACTTATCAAACAGAGCCTGCCCATCTTGGCTCCACTCACCCCTGAACTTGTATTTTCTACTGCCTTCTCTGACCCAGCCTCTGCCCTATCCACTGCTGGACCTTCTTTGTATGTGGCCCATTCACCCTTCTCCGACAGTCTTGTATTCACCCACTTTGATGAATGCCTCAAATGACTATATCTGAATCCTCCCCCAACTTTCCCTAATCTTCAACCCCCATCTAAGACCCCAACCCCACCCAGCCTCTCTTCCCACTCCCAGCCTCCAATGACACTCTTCGAGCCTCTGTATCTGCATCAGCAGTGGCACTCCATCACTATGGCCCTTCCCTGTGGCTCCAACCCTCTTGCCCCCCCCCCACATTCATGAGTCTATGGGTAAATACTTGGCAGCAGATGGCATTGTAAAGGGAGGAGAAACCATAGGCACTTGGGCAACTTCTTCCTGTAACTTGCTTGTGCCTTCTGGAACTGCTTGGGCCAAATCATAAATATAACACTTCCATTTGATTATAGGTTGCTGCTTTGAACATTCTAATTTGTGACTCAATGGGTCAGACAACACACAGCTTGTGATGGGCAGGCAGTTCAGGTTGCATGGTAACTTGGTGGCCCATTGTCAAGTGCACAGTTTCCACTAAGGCCTAAAAGCAGGCCAAGCGATGTCTCTAAAAAGGATAGTTGTCTGAAGATAGAGGTATAACCTCATTCCAAGATTCCAAAGATTTACATACATATTGATTCAATTATAAGGGGCCAGTACAAGCTCCTAAGGGCATCCCTATCTGCTATTGCCACTTAAAATACCATCGGGTCTGTGGGATCATAGGGTCAAAGTTGTTTAGAAGCTTACACAGAAGCATGGACCTGTTGAAGAGCCTTCTACTGATCCAGGCCCCACACAAAGCTAGCAGCTTTCCATATGGACCAGAATAACACACCCAAGAAAGGAATGTGCTGTCTCCAGAATCCAAGCAGGCCCACTAAAATTTGTGCTTCTTTCTTGGTGGTGGGAGGAGCCAGGTCCAATAACTTACCCTTTACCTTAGAAGGAATATCTCTACATTACACACCCCACTGGAATCCTAAAAATTTCAATGAGGTAGAAGCCTCTTTAATATTGGTTGGATTTGTGCCCCATCCTCTGACGGGCATATGTGTTACCAATGAGTTCAAAGTGGTTGTTACCTCCTCACATGGAACCAATCAACATAATGTCATTAAAATAGTTCACAATTATGATATTTTGTAAAAGAAATAGGTGATTGAGATCCCTTCTAACTAAGTTATGGTACAGGCATAGAGAGGTATTACAACATTGACATAAAACTGCAAAGGTATATTTTGGGAAACTCTGCTGCTAAGGCTGCAATCCACTCTGACTGGAAAGCTCTGAGCTTGGTGCTAAATTGTGGATTCCTTTTGTCAACAGGGCTTCTTCTTCTCTACCTGTCCTCATCTGGACAGTGTCTGTAGGCACATATATCTAGTCATATCTGTAATATGAGCTATCACACAGTTCCTTACAAAATATTCTCCCCCTGCTGCCCATAGGATAGTTAGGTACTATGTTCCCATTCATATAATAGGATGGTGCTGCCAAACTCAAATGAAACACTCCTGGTACTTCAAGCCTCAGCCAATAATGTACACCTACCCTGGGAACCCTCCACCCTCTCACCAAGATCTATATAACCTTCGTTTACCTCAAATAAATTTGAGTAGTCTCTTTGAAGCTGATATTGGAGGTCATCCCATCATACTTACGGGCAGTCTGAATGCCCCATTCATCACCTCAGCTCCCTTTGTCCTGGGGACCAGTGGCCAATGACCTGGAGCAAGGGAGGGCCACGTTATACTGCTGAAGTTACCAACTGAAAGCAAATTGCTTCTGGTGGCCCTTTTGAGCAGATGCTGAGGGGGAAAAAAAGGACTTGTTATACCAATAGCTGCAAGCAATGAAGATGGGGATGTGTTAATCAGTTCAAGTAAAACTACTACATCTGGTACAGCAGCAGCAATCAGAGTCACTACTTTATTGGCATTCTCCATTATCCATCTGTCTTCTACCCTGGCCAAGCAAAAGAGTTAAAGGAGCACATGGTGGAAACCAACACCCCTAAATCTTTCAAGTGCTTGATAGTGGCACCAATTTCTGCAATTACTCCAGGGGTGCCCTATTGGTTTTGATTTACTATTTTCCTTGGTAGAGGCAACTCTAAAGACTTCCATTTAACCTTCCCAATTATAGTATCCCTCACATCACGGTTGAGGGGACCAATGTGAGAATTCAGTCACCTTCTAAGTATATCTATCCCAATTATACATTTTGAAACTGGTAAAAATAACCACAAAAAAATGAATTCTCAAAACCACTGGATCCTCTATGAGTCAGACTTCTATTATTTGTCTGAAGTCTGTAAACACGTACATTAACTGGGGGGCTAGAGTGCTTCTTGAGATCTCTTGGAATCATCATCAATTCAAAACTATCAACAGATCCAGAACATGTGATTCTTTCCTTCTCCCAGTGTACAGTTACCTTTTTAAAAACCTGAAGGTCTCTCGGAGAAGATCTGAAGGAAGGATAACAGTAAAACTTTCAGATATTTTATCAACGTTCTTCATCAGGGGAACCAGGTGATCAATTTATTTAAGATGTTCTGGATCTGAAACCTAGCTCAAACCTGGAAATTGATTCACAGGCTGAGACTCTCTTTCACCCTGACCCAATATAGACTATTTTGCATTTGTTTGAGAATTTTCCACTTTGTCTTGAGCAAACCAGAAACCTCTTTATGATTTCAGAGTGAGGATGCAAGAATTAGGCAGGAGGCAAGTGAGCTTGAGTTTTAGCATTTACTGAGATCAAACATATACAACACCAAAAAAATAGGGTGAGTGCAATCACACAACTCAAGCCTGTCCAATATATAGCCTCATACTGAACCTGTCCGGTGAGCGGTGAAGAACGCAGGTAAGGGCTCGAGATCTGGTTGTTATCTACATGCAGAGCAGGAAGGATGTCAGCTCATGCAGTAGCTGACCACAATGGTTCCTTGACCATGCAGAGGGCTTGACCTCGGTGGATGCTTGACCACGAAGCAGCTGTCCGGTTCTCAGTTTCACTCCAGTGTTCCTGGATGTTCAGGGTTTGAGCAATTTGGGCTTTTCTCTGACATTTGGGAATTGTCAGTTCAGGTAGATGCTTGCGGCCAGTACAGTTCAGGCTGTGGTGGCCATTGTGTCCACACCTAGCTCAGCTTGGTGTCTTCATTTATACTTAACTTTAGGGGGTGCCTCCCTTACCAGTTGACACCCTCTTTCAGGCACTTTTTGATAAGCAGCTGTCAGTTCCTGCCAGCCTTCTGGTTATCACAACACTTTAAAATATTTTCAAATCTTTACTTCAAAACAAGTTTCAAAACAAATTTCACTTCAAAAACAAGTTGTTTTTCTAAGCTCCTGGCAGCCATTATATATGGATCCTTACACATTTATACAGATTAAATGAAAACACAGTAGCCTTCTTATCTATTTCATGCCTGGAAACACCAGTATTGATTAGCCAGTACCAAAGGTCCATGTGAGTCATGCCCCCATAAAAGTCACTTTGAATGTGCTGCCCTCCCAGAGCCTGCTGGTAAGACCGAGGGTCATCGACCAGGGACATTAAAGAATAAGGAAAAATAAAGAGGCCAAAGGTGGGGTCAGGAGGACTGTCAATCCCTTATTGAGCAGCAGCCCAACTTTATTCGCAGTCTCTTTTATAAGGCCAGCAAACAGGTTATGTTCAGTTCAGAGAAGTTTGATTCAGCTTCTATAACAACGAAGTCACAAAGGCAGACCAATCTGATCTTTTGTGTACACGTAGTAACATGTAGCAACAGATAGTTACATATTATAATATCCTTCCCCCTGTTACTAGAAACTCTGTATCCTAAGAGACAACAGAAACAAGGAATTTGGAAAGTAAAATGCACTAACAGTAAGGGTCTCAAGGAGACATGCTGGCAGAACATAAAGTTATTGTACAGAGAATGTGAAGCCAGCCAAGTAAGTCATCTGTCACCAAGCTGGGGAAAAGTTCTCTCCCGGATAGCTCTTGTAATATATATGCATACAGCTCTCCACACTGCCCATTAAGGGTTAGACACCCAAAGACCACCAAGGAGCTGTCTCCAATACAAGTGGACAAGGGTTGTTTATTCAAAACTAGCGTAAGCCTGGACTCACAACTGTCACAAAATGTCACTGACACAGCAGTTAAAGTTGGAGTGAGGAGTCCAAAATGTACAGAGCTTATATAGAGATTCAGACAAAGAAACAGGTTTTCTATCATATGATTGGATGACATTTAGGTAACTAGCCATGTCCATTTCTGATTGGCTCATTATTACTGTCTAACCAGGCTGAGGTCAGTCTGACTACCAGAAGGTCTGTTTTGACATCCTTTTTTTAATTTATTTTTTATTTCTTCAAGTTACATCTCAATCACAATCCCCTCCCTACTCCTCCCTCCAGTCCCACCTTCCCACCTTCTTCCCTCTCAACCCCCCATCCCCTTCCTTTTTTTTAAGTTTAAGGTATATCTTTTCCCCCCCAAAAGCTCCCCTTTCAGTCCAACAAATGGCTCTTTCTCTTATAACAATAAATACAATACAAAACAACAGAAATAATTAGGCCACAATTATGAGAGTTATAGGGCTTAGCATACATTCCCAATGTCCAGTCCATATGTATTTGACACCTGACTTTAACATTCTGCTATCTAACCATCTCCATGAGTCTAAAGTTCTATATCCAACTCAGCTTCCATTCTAACTTGCATCACAATTTTAAAAACATCTTCTTAGATCCAGAACACCCTCTTAATTCCTAAACAACTCAAAATTTAACTATGAGACTCTCGCTATCTAGTCTTCAACCACATCAGAGACCTGAGAGGGATAAATATATCTGGTTATACAGGAAGTGCAGGACCAGCAGCTTCCAAAACTAAGAAATGACATACCAGTGGCTGCCTAGACAGTTCCCAATTTCTCTCCATACATTACAGCATGGATCTTCAACTGTTTGACCCCGTTTCTCTGACAGACATTGATTGTAAAGCAGGAATTATGAAGTACTTGTCTACCCTGTCTTGGAAGAGCTCTGTCAACTTACCTGCTTCCAAGTTTTGTCCTGTTTGAACAGCATTCTGTCTACAGTTGAAGCAAGGGATTTTTCTTGCCAAGAGATAGGCTTGCCACTAATTCAATCACCTTCAATTGGAGATTCTTCTATGCTCATTTTCTACTTGGAGTAGAATAGTGGGTGTTGTCAGGAGCTGACATGTCTTGATATCAAAAAATCTTAAGTTAAGAAAACATCTTTGGCTGGGCATGGTGGCACATGCCTTTAATCCCAGCACTCAGGAGGCAGAGGCAAGTGAATCTCTGTGAGTTCAAGGCCAACCTGGTCTACAAAGTGAGTCCAGGACAGCCAGGGCTATACAGAGAAACCCTGTCTCAAAAAAAAAAAGAAGAAGAAGAGGAAGAAGAAGAAGAAGAAGAAGAAGAAGAAGAAGAAGAAGAAAGAAAGAAAGAAAGAAAGAAAACATCTTTGAATGCCATGTTCTGCAGATCTCTTGAGGTTTTTGGAGACCACCTATCTATCTCTTATATTTGGATAAGCAAATGTTACTTGTCTCTTAACAACTTGATTTCTGATTAGCTTAGAAAATAACTGTGATAGACTGTCCTAGTACCTAACAAAATGACATGTTTGAATGACTATTAGTTTGCATTTCTTAATTATCCTAAACAGTTTATGACAGTTGGTAGCAAAAGGCCAAAACTTCACATTTCATTTTTAAGCATTACCTAGGTACAATACCTTACAAAGAGTTAACCTTAATTTTGTATCATTATACAAAGGTATAAGAGCATATTCAATAATCTGTCATTTTCCTTTATCATTTCTATATTATGTCTGTATCCCATTTTTTCTCAAGTCTGTTTACCCCTACATAGGAGAGAAAGAAGGATACAGAAAAGAAAAAGAGTCCCTGGGTCTAACTGTTTTGACATCCTTTGATAGTTAGGAAAGTTTTCAGTAACATAAACAACAGATGGTATGGTTAGCATGACCTGATCCAAATGAGAACAATTTTTGTTTTAGTTAGGGACTTTCCAGAAAAATCATAACAACAGGGCATGAATAACAGATTGGATGTCAAGAGGAAGTTATCTTGACCCAGCTGAAGGTCTTTTTCCTTCATCAACATAGCAACAGTTTTCAAGAAATATATTTTTGGGACCACTTCTGGGAACACAGCTTTAGGACATAAACTTAACTTTACCTTACAGTCAACACGAAGTCAAAAAAAATGGCTACATTAATGATTTAAAAAATGCTTAATTGTATACTGGTTCACATTTAAGATACCACAGATTTCCTTTTCAACAAAAATTTCTCAGATTCCACAATAAAGTCCTGCAACTTGGCTCCTGCTACCTCAGGGCCCAATTAAACCCACTGCATTTAATAAATCCAGCTAAGCAGTAACATTTGTGACTCTAAGGGCTGGCTCAAGGAAAAGAGTAACAACAAAACCATTCAAATGTCCTGGTGTCCTTCTCACCATTTGGCATCTTATGGTGGATAAGATCAGTGGATGGTTTGTCTTCACGGCCTTCCCATTGTGGAAAATAGGTTTTACATAGCATACTCATTCTAGCATTCAAATATCCCTGGCTCTTATTGAACAATAACGAAAGGCATCTCCAATTCATTTTAAGTAGGCCATCTCCTGACAAATTCTTCAGCTAAGCTTTCAAACACACTTTTGACACATTTTTGAACTGTGAAAGCTTTCCTATTAACCCTAGAATCTCCACTCACAGGGATGATATCAATAAACTGAACCTGATCCATTTTTATGTTCTTTCCACTATTATCCAACACCTTTAAAATCCATTTCACACATATTCCTCAGACTTCTGCTTGAATGAATTAATAAACTCATTAAACTCTATAGTCATGTAGGGTACTTCCTCACAGACTACACTTTCTACCACCCATTTAGTAGCCTGCCTTGCCTTAACTCTGGTTGAAGGTCTGGAAGAAATTATTGCTGGGCACTGGAGACATCAGTACTGTCTTGCCTAGTGTTTCCTTTAGAAAAAGTCACTGTTGTTATAGTAGACAATGAAGAATTAATCTCCTCCATTAAAAGTGGAAAGACCAATATTTCATGGGGTAAGGGTGAGGAACTACTTCCTCAGGTGAATTAAACCCTTCAGAATCTGAGGGTCAAAGATCTAAGTTTCAATTAAGTTCTTCTGCACATCCATCCCAACTTACAGAATACCATTCAATACCAATTTTGGTCCTTTAATGGCTCACACCCTCTGTGTCTGGGACTTGAATTTCCACTGTAATTCAACCAACCGTATAATGAGAGCTTTGGGTTTTTGGTAGTTTGAATAGGAATTGGCCCCATATATGTTTGAAACCTTGGTCACAGGGAGTGGTACTCTTAGGAGGTGTGGCCTTATTGGAGTAGATGTGGCCCTATGGAAGTGGGCTTTGAAGTCATATATCCTCAAGCTACACACAGTGTGTGGCACACATTCTCCCTGTGCTGCCTGTGGACCAAGATCTAGTACTCTCAGATTGTTCTTCAGTATCATGTCTACCTGCATGCTCCATGCTTCTCACCATGAGGATAATGGACTGAACCTATGAAACTGTAAGCTATCCCAGTTAAATGTTTTTCTTTATTAGAGTTTCCATGCTCATGGGATGGTGTCTTGTCACAGAAACAAAACCCTAAGACAGAAGTTGGTACTAGGGACTGAGGTAGTGCTGTGATAAGCCTGACCATGCTTTTGTTTAGAGGAATGTAGGTTTGCGGACTTTGGATTAGGAAACCAGTGGAATGCTTTAAGCAGTTCTTAAAGGGCCATTCTAGTAGAAACCTGGAAGACAGTGGTGCTGAGGGTGATTTGAACTATGGAGGCCTTCTCCCTCAAGAGGTTTCAGAGAAGAATGACCTAGAGAATATTCTTGTGAGATTTTGGTGAAGAATGTGCCTGTTTTTTTGTCCTTGTCTAAAAACTTTGTCTGAGGCGAAAGTGAAGAGGTTTGGATTAATTGCACTGGCAAAGGAGATTTGGAAACAGCACAATGTGGACTGTGTTGGGTATATTAATGGACATGCTTATGAAGATCAATAATGAAAAGGAGAAAACTGAATAGGAAAGTTGCAAAATGTATCATTTCAAGAGAAAGGGGAGTCAAGAAGAATAAGGCTAAATTCTGTGTTCAAGGAGATAAACAGATTAAAGAAAAGCTGGATGCTCTGTGGGATAAATGGAATGGTGAACTCAGGGCAAGACCCCATCCAGCCAAGCTTCCAATTGCAAAGGTAAATAAAGAACAAGTGTGGTGGTACATGCCTTTAATCCCAGCACTCAGGAGATAGAGGAATGCAGATCTCAGAGTTCAAGGTCAACCTGGTCTACAGACCAGGTTCCAGGACAGCCAAGCTTAGGCAATGAAGGAAACCACCGAAAACAGAAAACTGGTGAAGATATAGTTGAACAAGGTGGCCATGTTCCAGCTCCAGCAAGCAGCACAACTTGGCAGCTTTGGCCACGTGGCTTTAGAGTCAAGGATAGAAAAGAGGGATTATGGAAGCTCTCTCCCCGACTAAGGAAAGCCACTGAGGCCAGAGATGTCCCTGGAGGCCCAGAAAGGCTATCGTGTGAAGCTGTGAAGTTCAAGCATGGATTGCCTGGGAGATATCAAGATGTTGGAGATGCCAAAGTCGTGAGAAAGCTGCTAACTAACTGGGATTGGAGTCAGCTCAAGAGAAAGAAGAGTTTTGCATTCAACAAAGATGAAAGGAGTTGGAGATCTGAAATCTGTAGAGCACTTTGGCATCAGACAAGGAGATGCAGAGTTTGGAGTGTGTTCAGCTAGTTTTTAGTCTTACTTTGGTCCAGTATTTCCTCACTATGCTCCCTTCCCTCCATTTTGGAATGGGAATAATATATCCTGTGCCATTTATATGTAGGAAGTATGTGATCTACTTCTTTATTTTAATTTTATAGGGGATTAGGTTAAGAGATTGCCTTAACCTAATAGATGAATCTCAGAAGAGACTTTGAACTTTGAACTTTTAAACATTATTGAGACTGTGATAGACTATGGAGATTCTTGAAGTTGAACTAAATGCATTTTGCGTTATGTTATAGCTACAAGCCTATGGGTGCCAGGGAGTGGAATATGGTGGTTTGAATAGGTATAGCCCCTATAGACTCATGTGTTTGAATGCTTGGCCACAGGGAGTGGCTTCCTTCACATAACCTACTGTATCCTGTCTAAGAAGAGATTAAGCAAGTCCCTATCTTTTCTCTGAGTACATGGCACTATCCTTTGTTTCCCTCGCTAACCAGCTCCCTTAGAGAATGTGGGAAGCCTTGAGTCAGGTCCTGTGGGAGCAATGAAGGCAGTCTCTTGCTATGCTTAATGTGACTGTTGTAGATGATGCCATCTGGAAATTGCATTTCTAACTATGCAGAAGTGCCACACAAGGCTACTAAGGTATAAATTTGATTTAAGTATTTTAACAAGTTCGTATCTGAAAGTCTTAAACTCTAGCCAACATGGAGAGTCACAAATATGTCTGATCTTAGAACAGATTATACTCAAGTGGGATAAAATGGGGCCAAGCAACTTCTTGTGGCTGGAGACTGAGAAGGCAAAACATCTGGATAACAACTATTGGCATTCACAGTTACAATATTTGTGGAAAGAAATATGGACGGATTCAAATGAGTATGCTTAAGGTCATGACATTGTTTCCTTTGTTCCTTCACTCTCAGAGGCCTACCTGCCTAGGCCCATAGGTACAATCTCCTCCTATATTTATGGTGACCTCACAAAAGTGCCTTTTTAATGAATAGGCACCTTTTAAAGATTCATTTAAAATAGGCCCTTTCAAATGAACAGTGCACATTTAACCCTTGAGAAGTGGGGATTCCCCTGGAACTTGGGCCTGATAGAGGAAGGCTCACTTTTTCTGGGAGCTAAGCTAAAATAGAGCAAAAAGTAACCATATGATTTGTTGCCATGTTGGTTTATGACCTCACCATGATGGAAGCAGTCATGTGACTTTGCCATCATCTTCACTCATGGTGTCATAAAAAAGGTAAGTGCCATGTAACTGGTTGGTTATTATAACTATGTAACATAAACCAACATGTTGACACCCATAAACTTCCTGGTGTCACTTGAGTTCTCAAGGGATTACCTCATTTATACTAAGAAGGCGATGTTAGATTTCCACATAATGTGTTTGCTTTTTTTTTTTAACACACTGCTTTACCTAATATATTTACTGACTTCACCAGCTAATTGAGGAATTCTCTTAGCTATGTGCCTCCAACAAATTACCAGTTCTCAAACAAAGCTCCTAACCCCCTACATTGCTTAGACTTCGAAGACTCTTGCGAATTTGCATCAGCCTAGAGATCCAGTCTTGGTAAAGAACACATCACTAGGGAACCAAAAGAATAATTTGCTTGGTGCTAGATAAGCCTCTGCAGATACAGGTGAAGCTGGATCTGGATGCCTCACCTCAGGCCCCTGATGCCTGCTGTCCTTAAGACATTCAGGACTCCTCTGTCTCACTTTTGATGTCCATTCTTGTTCCTGAGCATGCTCTGAGAACCCATGCTTTTCATTTTCTATTTGCTTTGACATAAACAAGTTGTGGAAAAAGAACATTCTAATATGGTCTCCCTCTCAGTTATTTTAGATATTTTTTTGTTTTCTACAGTCTCTTAACTATGAGAATATAATCCCAGATTGCATATGCTAAATTATAATGTACTTTTTCTAACCTGGGCAGCCTGACTTATAGAAAACTGTCTCTTACTCTCTCTCTCCCTCTCTCTCTTTCTCTTCTTTCTTTTTTTTATTTGAGACAGGGCTTCTCTGTGTATCTGCAGTTGACTCATTTTGTAGATCAGGCTGGCCTTGAACTCACAGAGATCCATCTGCCTCTGCCTCCTGAGTCCTGGGATTAAAGGCGTGTGCCACCACACCTGGCAAAAGCTGTCTCTAGAAGGGGGAATTTACCCTGAGTTCTTGCATGCCCAACTTGAATTTAGATTGAAAATATAGCAGAGATTGTATTGACAGATTATAAACTTGAAGAAGGTCAAGGAAATGCTTAAAAGGAATACTGAAATCTTATCCCTCAAGGGAGCCAAAACCTTCCCTGGTCTCTTTGGCATGTGAGATTCCATATATACATTCCAGAAGGTTGGCTTCATGAGATTCGAGCACAGACAGGCTAGAATCATGCAGACAAAAATACAAGGAGAATGCAATGAGGTCATACTCATATTTTTACATCTTTTTTTTTTTTTTGGTTTTTCGAGACAGGGTTTCTCTGTGTAGCCCTTGGCTGTCTGGACTCTCTCTGTAGTGCAGGCTGGCCTCGAACTCACAGAGATCCACCTGCCTCTGCCTCCCAAGTGCTGGGATTAAAGGCGTGTGCCACCACGCCCGGCTCATACTCATATTTTTAAGGGTAGATTGGCCAAACCCATTCTGTCTTCTTCTTGGTCCCTAAAGAAGAGGAGGAAAATACAGGTATATAGGCACACATCAGTAAGGTGGATCATCTGATACCTAAAATATTACTCAGAACTGGAATAAGAGCTAGGAATTCTAAAAAGGATACACTGGAGAGGGAGATAAACATCTGGAGGATGTTATAGTATAGTTTCCTTAAAAAAAATGGGTGGGTAGGAACCATTAAAGGCCCTGTCTCTCTGCATGCTTACCCTTTAGGATCGCTCCATCCATGGTCCTTGAGAAAGAAATACCTGATAATTCTCAAAGACTGTGCTCTCCCAGATGAGCCACCGCAGCTCTTCTGATAATTCTCTTTATATGCAGGTTGAATGTAAACTGGGAGATAAAAGGTGGCCCTTAGAAAACAATAACAGATTGTTGTGTTGTCTACAATTTAATCTCTTCATAAAAGGGAGGGTATGTTCTAAGTTTCTCAGGTTGTCTACCTCCATTTACAGATGCACCTAAACACACTGAAGGTATTGGTCACACCAAGTCTAGCCAGGAAAAGTCTCCTTCTGGACATTTGTAAAAGGTGATATTTTGTCCACTTGCTTTGTCTTGATCATGGATGCTGATTGCAACACACCGGTGGTAAAGGATCAGAATCAGAAGTTGGCTCCTCACATTGAAGTGTTCTGCCTGGTCTAGTACTCTAACTGACATATTCTGTTAACCCATGCACCCAATGCACAAACCAAGAGTTCATAATAACCATCTAGACAAATCTGCAAAGCTTATAAGGAAATAGGAAGACAGGTGCATTTAGTCCACCTAGTTGTCACTCAATTAAAATTCAAGTCTCTTCTTGAATATAAATCAATGGATTCAGTTTTAGATGGGAACAATACATTTTTGTATACTGTTATTTATCACATTCAAGATAAAGATATCTATAGTAAAAACAGCTAATGGGATGCTCATTCATAGAGATGATAGAGAAGACCCTGTCTAAAGATCTTTACAAGCACATAATTACATTGACATACACAGAGAGGATCATCTATTTGGGGAGGTGCGGGGATTCAAAGACAAAGTCTTGATCATATGCTGGGAATGCTGCTCAGTGGTGAGTGTTAACCTACATGTGCGTGCAAAGGTCCTGGTTCACCTGGTTCCGTAAAAGGTGGAAGGGTGTTTTCTGCCTTTGAGGCCCAGGCCACTGAGCTCAGCTCTGCAAGGGATGCAGCTAGTGAGGGCTTGAGCACATGGTCTAATGACCCTGCCAAACCACATGACCTGGCTGCAGGCATAGCTAGCTAGTGGAGTGGGGATCCAGGAATGAGGAGAGAAGTGCTGATGTCTTCCACAGGAACTACTCCTGCCACCAGGCTGTCTTTTCAGTGTATTTCTGAATGAGCATGGCCACCTGTCTGCACACAGGGGCACTGTTTACTAGGCAAGAAGAGGTGGTCGAATCCCCTGGAACTTTGAAGTTACAGATGTGATCTGCCATGTGGTTGCTGGAATCTGTCCCAGGTTTTCAGCAAGTAGTACTAAATAACTGTGCCATATCTTCAGCCCTGTTTTTATTTTTGCTTTTGTTTTTGTTTGAGACAGGATTTCTTTGTGTAACAGCTCTGGATGTCCTGGACTCACTTTGTAGACCAGGCTGGCCTTGAACTCACAGAGATCAGCCTGCCTCTGCCTCCCAAGTCCTGGGATTAAAGGTGTGCACCACCTGGCCCGGCTCCCTTCATATTTTTTGAAAGATTTAATTTATTATTCTTCTCTATGTGCATTCTCTTGCATAGTGTGGTTCAAAAATCAGGTGACTGCATGTGGGACCCAGTCCTCTCCTATCATGTAGGAACAAACCACGTCCACCTGGCTCAGCTAGCCATGCCATGACATACACTGAACCCTGATCTTTTTTTTTTTGTTGTTGTTAATCATTGTTTTGGGGAGTTTGTCTTTAAAACAAGCTCATGAAATTCAGGCTCTTGTTTAAATCATGACCTTCCTGCCTCTACCTCCCAATTACTGGGATGACAGGTTTCACCACCGTGCCCTGTTTATGCAGAGGCCTAGTGCTTGCTTGGCTAGAGTTCTACTCACTGAGACCCATCTGTTGTCAGGTGAAAAGAGCTAAGACCCAGGGCGGCCCTTATGCCCATAAAATAAACACACCAAGACCTTTTAATGTTTCAATGCTTTGGTCTTACCCAGGCAGACTCTCAACTAGCTCGCCTAATTCAACCTGACCACCTAATCCCAACCAGCCACATGGCTATCTTGTGCCTTCTGATCCCACAGACACATCTGTCTTCCTCCCTGTCTCCTGGTGAAAAGAGAGCTTCCTCTATCTCTTCCCAGAGTTTCTTTCTGCCTCCCAGAAAGTCCTGCCTTCCTGCTCTCTCTCTCTGCTTAGATAATTGACTGTCAACAGCTTTTATTATCCAATCAGAGAATGCCTCAGATAGGGCGGTAACCAGATCTCAAAGCATTGAAATCAGCATTTGAAAACTGCATAAGACCTGTCTCTAACACCCATCAGAGCTGAAAACATTGATAGAGCAGACTTGGTGATGCATAGGTCCACACTGAGATACTGTCTCAAGAGTAAGAACAAAAACTGCAAACAAATTTTTTTGTTGTTGTTAAGAGTTTGTGTGTGTGTGTGTTGCAATAGTGTCTCTTAATTGCCTAGGCTGGCCTTGAACTCTCACTGTAGATCTTGAACTCCTGATCATCCTGCCTCAGCTTCCTAAGTACATGATAACAGGCCACATGGAGTAGGGCCACAAACGCAGTTTGAGGCATTGTTTATAAAGAGGGAGAGGCACAAAGCCAAGGCCCCCCTAGTGACAGGTGAGCAGCAGCTCCAGGGGCTTCACAAAGAGTTCTAGTTGATTTACAAGGCTAGAGCTGTGTCCAGGATGCTTTTGACAAGGACAAGGAAAATAATGAGACTGTGGCCTCTCCTTGGGGCCCAGTAAACTAAGATTATACCAAACTGAAGTACCTCCTCCTGTAAGGCAAATCTTTCCAAATCAGCCCATTTCTCTAAGACACAGAAAAAAAAGAGTCTCAGCTAGAGCAACTCTGGGTATTGATGTTTCAACTGGTTATTGTAACCACAGTAACAAATGTGTAGCACCCCCTTCTCTTTCTTAATAACAGACACAGAGAAGTGAAGGCATTCACACAAAGTCACACAGCCATGAAATAGACCATAAGCAAGTACTTGAACCCAAGTGTCTCATCTGAACCCTTATAAAGTTTTTTAATTTGCATGTATTTATTAATGTAGGGTGAAGGTATTCATGTGTGGAGGTCAGATGACAACTTGCCTGAAACCATTTTCTCCTTCAACCATTTGGATCCCAGAGATTAAACTCAGGCAGAGAGACAGGCTTAGCAGCAATTGTCTTTACCCCCTGAGCCTTCTCACTGGTCCCCAATTCTATCTTTTTGTGTGTGCATGTGCTTGTGTAATGGTCACAGGTTAATGTTGAGCATCTCATGCAATGATATTAAAATTCTCACTGACTTTATGGGTTATGTGGCATGGCCAATCATCTCCAGGCCCTAGATGTGCCAACAGAGACCCTAAGAGCAGAGGAGGCAGGGTGTTTTTCCATGAAGGGCCAAATAAACAAAGTATTTGCTGATCCATAAGCAACATAGTGTCTGGTTTCTGTGGGCTTTAAGTTGACAGGGCCATGAGTCATTAAACTTTATTGATAAACATCAAAATGTGATTCAAAATCCTTTCAAGAGTCACAAAATAATTCCATTAGATTTTTTCCTTCCCAAACATTTAAAAATATGAGGAACTGTGGTAGGAGTTTATTAAAACCAATTGTGAGAATGTTTTTGTTTAATCCCAGGTGGGCTGCTTAAGACACAGGTACAAAGTATTAACGGTCTGGTCTCTTGAGCTAGCAGGGGCGTGGCTTAACCAGCTGAGTAAGTTTAACCCTGAGGACTTGGGAAAGAGGAATAAAAAGCCAGGGCCCTGAGGAAAAGGAGGCTCTACAAAAGAGGAAAAAAGCCAGAGTCCCAAGGAGAAGAAGGCTACAAAGAGAAAAGAGAGGAGATCCACAAAGAAGTAAAAGAGAATAGGCTTTACAAAGAAGTAAGGGAAAAGGCTCTACAGAGAAGTAGGAGAAAGTTCAACAAAGAAGAGAAAGGGCTACAAGGTACAAAGCTGTTGTTGCTCTCCCAGGTGCTGGTGCTCCCCCAAACTGCTGCTTGTTCCTCCTGCTGCTGTCTCCTGGTTTGCTGGACTTCTAATAAGACTGCTATTATCCCCAAAGAATCCAATGACCCTAATCAGTAGGAAGTAGCCTAAAGAGACCTACGCCCCCTTTCACTTTTAACCTTCTTTCTCTCCTGCATAATGTTGGGAGGTTGGAAAGAACAAGGGGTGGAAGGGAGGTAAAGGTATTAAGTACAGTAAAATAAATTAAAGTGTATAATTAAGTATAATAAAAGCCACTTGCTACAAGGGATTTTTTCATACCCTGGAGTATACCAATACTGAATTGGCTCAGCTTCTGCCTGAAATCTGTGCTGTATACCAAGATGCCCAATGAAGAGGCCCATAGTTTCTGCCTGGCTCCTGTATCTTCTCCTGATTATAGAACTGCACAAAGAAGTCTTTATGCTGAAAGACTCTGAGGGTACAGCAGGCTGTTCTGACCAGCTCTGAGGATGAGGAGGTTCTGAAGGGCCAAGTGACTATCTTGCTGCAAAGGATGGAGGTACTGGCTCTGTGGAGCAGGGAAAGCTGATGGGAACCTCACCATATTTGTCAGATCTGCCATGAATGTCTGGTTAGATCCATTCTGGGCAAGGTACCTCAGGGATATGTCCCTTCTTCAGCCATCAGAGACCAGTGAACATGAGATATTAATGCAAACACAGAGTTGTTGTTTGGGTGTGTCTTGCTAGAGATGGTCCTCCTCTACCATCCCCTTTGAATTTCCCTCCTCTCCTATCCTCTGCTTGCCTTTCCATTCCCTTCCTCTCCTCTCCTCTCCTCTCCTCCCTACCTTTGTCATGAGGAGAGTCTCATGTAGTCCAGGCTGACCTCAAACTCACTATGCAGTCAAGGAAAAATTTGAACCCCTGATCTCTCTGCCTCCTCTCCCTATAACCATATGAGGAGATTTGATGATTAAGGATTCAAACACATGGGCCTGAGAGGGCCATTCTTGTTCAAAACACCATGATATCGTTTATTTTATTTTAGTACATAGATCACTACATTAATATTAATATGAATTTCTTCTATTCTCCAATATGTCCCTGCTATAAACTTTATTGGATTTTTTTTCACAAATTGTTTTTGTTTGTTTAGATAGGGATTCTCTGTAGCCTTGGCTGTTCTGGAACTCACTATGTAGATCAGGCTGGTTTTAAACTCACAGAGAACTGCTTGCCTCTGCTTTCCCAGTGCTGGGATTAAAGGCATGTACCACCACCAACTGAGTCTTTGTTTCTTTTTACAGCAAGGTGTCATGTTAATCTCTTAACAGTTGGGGTTTCTATTGCAGCAATAAAACACCAAACCAAGTTGGGGATGAAATGGTTCATTTCCCTTACACCTCCATACTATTCATCATCGAAGGAAGTTGTAACATGAATTCAAGCAGGGCATAAACCTCATGGTAGAAGCTGATGCAGAGGCCATGGAGGCTGCTGCTTACTGTTTTGCTCCTTATGACCTGCCCAGCCTGCTTTCATATACAAGCCAGGACCACTGGCCCTAGGGTAACCCCACTTACAATATGCTAGGACCCAAAGCATTAATCACCAATTAAGGAAATGCCTTACAATCCATCTTACAACTTGATCATATAAGGCATTTTCTCAGTAGAGGTTCCCTTTTCTCAGATGACTTCAGCCTGTACAGTTGACACAAAACTATTCAACACATTAGGCCAGACTTTCCTTGCACTATGTCATTGAGAGTTGCAGTGACCCCCTAAAACTGCTTGTGCCACACAGTGCTGGGAATACAGATATTCAGGCAAGCAGAAGGAAAAAGAGATAAGGGAATGCGTGTCTTAATAGAGCCTAGGCTTTTATTGAGGAGTTGCAAATGCAGTGATACGTGTGTAAGAATCAGAGTCCATTGTCCTTTTGCAAGTTGGTATAGTCTCAGTAGAGAAAGAGAGGAGGGAAGGAGGAGGTTGATAGGTCTAAATTTGTCTGCAGTTGCAATTCTCAGTAATTAGTCAGGTAATCAATTTCAGGTGATTGAAAATGTCCTGATAAATATTTTTTGTGGTCCATACATACACAAAGGCAGTCAAGAATTTGGATAAACAAATGAATTCACTTCTAGAAACCAAATTACTGTAGTTACATTAGTTCAACCAGAACAGAAGAGCTAGAAAAATTGGGATGGCTCTGACTGTATTTATTTATTTAGGCTGAAAATGTGCAGTCAGAGAAGAAAGGTATGAGTAATTGAGTAATTCTTGATATGCTCAAATAAAAATTGTTAGTCCCTTGAGCACATACTTCCATGAAGCTTGATTCAATGCTTTAAAATAATTTTTAGATTATAATTGTTAGATCTGAAACTTGTGAATTTACTTCAGGTTGCCCATTATTGTTCTCTGTTGTTATTTGATAAACATTTAAACTATCCTTTTTGTGACTCTATAGAAGAACATGCTTTGCCACAGGTTTGTCCTTTGATTGTATACAGCCTAATGAGAACTCTACTCATGTGACTTTCCTTAACCCCTTAAAGTATAAATTGTTTCTTCCTCTGAATAAAGTGGTATATCACATAAGACTCCAGTCCACCTCCTTTTTAGGCTCCATTGTCCCAGGTCCCTCTACATCTAGAGCAGTAAAAATTTTATGGCCTAGAATAGGGATCCATAGTTGGCTATGAGATAAGAGAGTTGGAACCCTCACTTTAGGAGGTATGTAACAATGATGGGGCCAAAACCAGGGAAGACTTTGCCTTATTTTGATCTTGTACATAATTTCTTTTTTTAATAATTAACACAAATATTAAAACCACAATTTTTAGATTGATTGCAAGTTTACGGTTATAGTCCTTGGAACTTTAGATGAAGAAGTATGGGGGGAGAATCTGAGAGAATATTGAAGAGGCATATAAACAAGAGGGAAATATCCTTTCAATTTTGGGTCACTTGGGCATTAATTTGGACTTTTTATCAAAATACTACAGGAAGACAAGGAGTAGTTTGATCATGAGAAAGAGATGGATGATTCCTTAAATGAATATAAAGTGGATAATCAAGTCTTTAATTTGGTAGAAAAGGGGGGAAAGACAATTTTCCTATTTCAGGCAAATTTAAAGTAAAAACAGTGTCAACCTCACCTATATCAGGAAGATTCCCTCGGCTCCCTAGCAGAAGCCTCCTGTACGTACTTATCTTCCATTACCTGCTGATGACTGCAAAGCATGTGATGAGAAATCATATCATCTTGAATTCTCTTCACTTTTTTGAGGAGGATATAGGAGAGCCCATGAACATGCTAACTTTACAACCTAGGCAAGCTGTGGCACAATAGGGAAAAGAAATTCGTTTACCAATTCATCCTGTCTAAGCTGGACTTGGTGTTTCTAGTGGAACTTCAACAAATCCAAAATATTTATCAGAGATTAGAAATGGATTTAGTTACAGATTTTCAGGCTTGTACTTTTTATGCACCTACTGTTCTATATTGTATGAGTTGGATGTAGAATGTTTAAATTATGATTGTTAAAACGGTTCTTAACCCTGTTCAGTTTCTTCATGGGTAAATCTGGCTTGCAAATGAAGCCAATGAAAAAGTCAACAACTAGGACTACCAGGTAATCCTGGAAATGTCACACATGAAATGCTGAGAGGGACTGTAAATGGATATCAACAGATAATCAGTTACATAATAAACTTCTTGTAGCTCTCCTAGATACTAGGGACATAGCCACGGCTGCCTAGATGAATACTGAAAAAGAATCAGACTTTAGATCTAATTATATAATAATTATACAAGGTCACTCTAAGCCTTATGCTGATTTCATAGGATGGACTCAAAGATGCTATTGAGTAACAATTAAAAGGGGAACACATTCAGAGTTAGTATTAATAGAGCTGTCTTTTGATAATGCCAATGAAGATTGCCATGAAATAATCAGACCTCAAAGAGAGACAGGAAATACTATGAACTTTCTAAATTATGTAGTAGTCTTGCACACTCTAAGAGACTACAGTTGCCAGCCCAGACTACTATAACCAAAAAAAAACTTTCAATCACCATAAATAGAGATATTCTATGACTAAACCAAAATTAAGCAATATCTATCCACAAATACAGCCCTACAGAATATACTAGAAAGAAACCTCAAACTCAAGGAGGCTAAATACACACAAGAAAAGACACACACACAAATTTCATGCCAGCAAAACAAAACAAAAAAGGAAGGATACATGCACACACACATACTACCACCACCAACATCAAATAACAGGAATTAACAATCATTGGTCATTGATATCTATCAACATCAATTCCCCAATATAAAAGACACAGGCTAATAGAATGGATGTGAAAACACGATTCATCATACTGCTGCATACATGAAACACACCTCAGTAACAAAGACAGGTATTACCTCAGAGTAAAGGGGTGGGAAAAGATTTTCCAAGCAAACAGACCCATGAAGTAAACTAGAATAGACATCCTAATATCTAATAAAACAGACTTTCTTTCTTTTTCTTCTTCTTCTTTTTTTTTTTTTTTTTTTGTTTTTTTGAGACAGGATCTCTCTGTGTATCCTTGACTGTCCTGGACTCACTATGTAGACCAGGTTAGCAAGGGGGAGAAGCTAACTGTTTTCTGAGTCAGGTAACAAGGTAGACTGAGAAGGCATCTGAAGCCTTGGTTTTTGTTGTTAAACTGTTAAATCTTTTATTATTATAGTCTTTTATCTAATGAAATGTAAGAATTGGGGGGGGGGGCTTTTGAGACAGGGTTTCTCTGTGTAGCCCTGGCTGTTCTGGACTCCCTCTGTAGACCAGGCTGGCCTCAGACTCGCAGAGATCCACCTGCCTCTGCCTCCCAAGTGCTGGGATTAAAGGCGTGCGCCACCACGCCCAGCTATTATTATAGTCTTTAGACTCATCAGGGATCTGAGAACAATAACAATTACTCATCTGAGTAAGCAAGATCAATTGGCTTCCAAATCTATAAAAAATGACAGTCTTTACCTTGACAGCCATCCCATTGTTCGTCTGTGTCTGTGGGGCATCCATCTTTGGTCACCAGTACCAAGGTATGACAGACTTTTTGTGAGACAGGAATTATGAAGGACCGCTTATCTTGTCTTGGCAAAGTTCAGCAGTCGACTTCTTCATCTGTGTCCAGCACATTCAGCATGGACAGCATGCTGTCTGCTGTTGAGGTATAGGGCAGTCTAACCCAGTGGCCAGCTTTGTCATACTTAAAACAAGTCTCAGGTGGAGATTCTTCTGTGCCCATTGTCTTCTTTGGAGGAGACTAGGAATGCTGTCAGGAGCTGACATGTCTATCAGGAAAAGCTTTTTGTATTAAATATTTAAATGTTGTGTTCTGCAGATCTCTGAGGTGTCTAAGGACCATCATATCCATCTAAGATGGGTCTTGTTTTTAGTTACTTTCTGTTTGACTTTGAAAGCCGATATAAAGCTTAATCTCATAACTAACTGTATAATTTCTTGGGATAATTACAAATAAGGTGACTTATCAGCTTGTAAAACATGAGACTTAAAGGAGGCTACAGTAATGAACAGAGCACATCAAAACTAATAAGGTCCATAATTGTAACAAAACCATAACTTTGATTTACTATCAACCTGCAAACCCGCATCTGTAACATATTTTTAACCATTTTTTGTCATCTTTTAACTTTTTCCAACCTTAGTAACTTGCATTTGCCAAACATTAACATCTTTTCATAGTAACTTGTATTTACATCCTCAGACCCTCACAACTTGCTTAAGCTTTTCATCCCTCCTTTCTGGTGGGGACCCCAATGATCCCTGACTTCTTTTCTCTCTCTCTTTTTTATATCTGTTTCTGTTTAAATAATTAATTATCTAGGTATACTCAGACATCAGACAGTCTGAACAATTTTTTATTCCCAATTACAAAGTGTAACTACATCCAAGTCATGTTTTCTCTGACATACATATATTTTCCTGGCCAAACCTTTATTTATATCAACATCCTCCAGCAAAGTTTTTTTTTTTATCTTTGTTGCATTTTTCAACAGGCAAACAGGTAGGATTCAACCTTTCAGTGCTTGTCCTTGTGGGACCCTTTTTATCTTTCCTGATGGTAGCAAACCTCTCTCAGCTTGTCTAGTTTTCATTTCTGCCTCTGGGGAGGAGGGGTGACCCCATAACTCACCCAGCTCAAGGCAGCTTTAACCTTAGGGAGTCTTTTCCGTTAGCTGACAATTGGAATTTCAGAGATGCCCTGGCAGAGAGGAGGGCTTGTCCCCTCACAATGATTTTGTCAGGGGAAGATCAGGGAGTCCCTATTTCTTTCCCCATCTTGGCCCAGGCTCGCAGACGGTGGGAGAAGGGGGATCAATCTCAGTGTGACACAAGGGGAAAGGCAGCCAGGGTCTAAGTCTGTTTCCATGGATTCAGAGAAAGACACAAATAAAACATATAAACAAGAAGACAGGCATAAAACCAGCACACAACAACTGGCGAGGCATAGATCCTGAACAAGTTTGGGACGTCAGCCCAAATCAGTCTGAGACCAAAACAAGGAAATAATCACATAGATTATACAGTGTACAGCACAACAGTGAGACAGTGCCAAGCTCAATCCAACAACCGGCTAGGCAAGACCAGCTCCCCCACTGCCACTGGGGATCCAGGCAAGAAGGGAGGCACCTCTTCCCTCTTCTTTCTCAGAGAGAGCTGGAGTGTCCTCCAGGCTCCCGAGACTGGCAGGATAACAGGCACGTGTGCCCTACTGCTCGGTAGTCGCCTGAATTATCTGACACACAGGAACTAGAAACTGAGTACGTTGTCTGACAGATACAAACCCAGAACACGCACCACATGTGTTCCAATTGTGCGTTATCTGACATGCACAAACCAGAGTATTTCTGAACTCAGCAAACCAAGAAGAAAACCGAAAGTAAAGCATCAGAAGCCAAACCACAGAACACAAACAAAAACAAATGGTCTCACAAACAATAAATCAGTCCAGACTTTCATGCAGATCCTGAAAACAAGCCAAACTTGAACTTTTCACAAAACGAAAACAGAGACAAGCAGTCACAGACAGCATAGACAGAGAGTTAGACTAGACAAAAAAATGAGCTCACACTTCCATCTCAGGGTTCCCAAGATCTTAGTGGGGCCTCCAAATGCAAAGTTCAATACCAAGTCTACTGGAAATTCAGGAATGGCACCCTGGTTTTCACAAGTACATAGACAGACATATATACGGAGAGAGATACACATAGAGACACAGTAGCTTACTGGCCCATTTGAACCTTCTGGGCAGGAGTCCTGGTGACTGTAGAGAGATAAATTAATATAAATTAGATTTAGTAAATATATAGGGGTTTCTGATACAGTCTCTTAATCCGGGGCATGAAGATCAACTTGGCTGTGGGCAATTAGCTTATCAGCTTGTGAACTAAAAACAAGGATGAAGTCAGGTAAAAGGAGGGGAGTCTCTTTGGACTAAAAACAAAGAGGAAGCTAGGTGAAACAAGGAGAGGCTCTATGGATTAAAAACAAGGTTTATGGCCTAGCATTATTTTCAGCTGCTAAGTGGGCAAAGCCCAAAGGCTGAAGCCAGGTGGAACAAGGAGAGATTCTATTTAAGGACAAGTGGATGAGCCTGGGGGGCCCCATGCTAGAGAGCCCGATGCTAGAGGGCCCTATGCTAGAAAGCACCATGCTAGAGAGCTCTGATGATATCGAGTCCTCACGCTAGAAAGGACAATGAGTAGTTTGTACCCTCTGATGGAGGAAGTGCTGGTGTAGTCCCATGGCCAGGTCTCCCTGAGGCAGAAAGAAGCTGGTGAGCAGAGAAAGCCTCAGCAAGACAGCAAAAGGCCTAGAACTAAACCATGTGGCTCAGCTTTTGCCTAGAGGGGTTTGACCTGTCCAAACAGTGGACTGAACAAAACTGTGGCCAGATTTAAAGACTGAGGCAGAGTGGCAGAGTTGCTGAAACAAAGGAAATAAGTTGGCCTACAGACGGCTTAGGTCTCCCAGAGAGAAAGCCTCAAGCCTTATTTAAGGTGAAGTCATCATAGCCAATTTACCCTGACGGATCTACGTCTGAGATATTCCAGAAGACTGCTAAGTGCATTAAAGGGTCAACCCCTGAGACTGTATTCCTGACTACTGAGGACCTGCCCCAGAGACTGTATCCTTCCAAAAGGTTATGAAAATAGTTGTAATAGTTATCAATAGGTTTAGTGGGTAGGTAATAAGGGTTGTAGTCATTCGTAGGGTTAGTAAATAAGTGTTTATATTTGTTATAAGTGAATATAGTTACTAATAAGTAATTGTTGAATAATTTTTAAAAGTTTGGTTTCAGGTGACCTTGGGGATCCCGGGTGGATGGGCCCCCAAATGTTCTGCCTGGTTCTCGAGACCCCAAACACCACCCAGGAGCCAACTCTGATGTAAATACATGAGGGTTGTTTATTCAAGCTCAGAGCTTGGACTCTCAATACTCATTGACATAGAAGTTTGAGTTCAGAGCCCCCAGACCCAAAAGTACAGAGTTTATATAGAGACTCAGATAAAGAAGCAGGTTCTTTACCATATGATTGGATGACATTTGGGTGCTAGTCATGTCCATTTCTGATTGGCTCGTTGTTACTGACTAACCAGCTGAGGTCAGCTTGACCATCAGAAAGTTTGTTTAGACTTTTTGGGTGCTTTCTCAGAGTGAGCTGTCTGGTGATGACAAGGGAATACCCCTGGAATACAAGGTCAGGTACATTTTGTTGTTGTTCTGGAGCTGGAGGTCAGCTCTGAGTCAAACTTAATACAAAATGGAATCTTTTTTTTTGAATATGGATTCAGTCAGGCTCCACACCACTCTCACCAATGGACAGCTCATTGAGACAGAAACTGAACAGAGAAATAATAAAACTGACACGTTATGAATCAAATGGAGCTAACAGATATCTACAGAATATTTCACCCAAATACAAAACAATACACTTTCTTCTTAGCACCTCATAGAGCCTTCTCTAAAATTTACCATATACTCAGTCACAAAGCAAGTCTCAACAGATACAAAAAAATTTTAAAAATCCCTTATATCTTATCAGACCGCTATGGATTAAAGCTGAACTTCAACAACAACAGAAACAACTGAAAGTCTACAAACCCATAGAAACTGAATAACTACCTACTCAATGACCACTGGGTCAGGGAAAAAAATAAAGAAAGAAATTAAACACCTTCTTGAATTCAATGAAAATGAAGGCACAACATACCCAAATTTATGGGACACAATGAAAGCAGTGCTAAGAGAAAAGTTCATAGCACTATGGACTTTAATAAAGAAATTGGAGAAATATTATACTAACAATTTAATAACACTCTGAAGGCTCTAGAAGAAGAAGTAAATATACCAAAGAGAAGTAGATGACAGGAAATAATCAAACTCAAGGCTGAAATAAATAAACTAGAAACAGAGAGAACAATAGAAAGAATCAATGAAACTAAAAACTGGTTCTTTGAGAAAATCAACAGGCTAGAAAAACCCTTAGCTAAACTAACTAAAGAGATATAATATCCAAATTAACAAAATCAGAAATTAAAAGGGGACATAACAATAGACACTGAGGAAATCGGAAGAATAATTAGGTCTTGTTTCAAAAGCCCGTACTCCATAACCATAGAAGAACGGTCACCTGAATGTCCTAGGATGGAAGTAAATTCAATACTGATAGATGTAACCGTACTTTTAAATTATTATTTATTTAACTCTTATTTATTTA
>CAJQZJ010032834.1:6034443-6046070 GCA_907164525.1 Lophiomys imhausi
TACATATCTTCACCAGACAGTCAGAGAACACTTGCAGAATGACCACATAGAGCATCTTTTTCTGCCTGTAATTTTCATGTTCTTGTAATCAAAATTATGTCTGGTAAATGTAGATTGTTGGTTGACTAGCAGAATGTTAATGCCAACATGTTGCCAATGGGAGCTTTATAGCCTGATTTACAGAAAGTCACAGTTATTCCTAAAGGTTGGTCTTTATAGTTTTAGATTTAAAAGATAGCTTTTACACTACACATATTCATCCTGATGATTTGGTACATTTTGGCTTTTCTGTTTGCTCCCTCAGTTATAAAGAACCTCAGCTCTGTTATCAATGGACTGTATTACCTCAAGACATGACAAACTTCCCTACTATGTGTCAATAGCACCTTGGAAGATTTTAGTGCTTGTGAGCAAGGCTTTCCCTCAGGATTATATTATTATTATTATTTATTATTATTATTATTATTAGGATGAAATCCTATTAACCACCTCCAAAGAGGAACAACTACAATACAATTATGACATAGTTCAGATTATGCTACATAAAAATGTGATTTTTATTGCACTGTTGCACTTGAAAAGGTACAAAGAACAGACACTGCAATATTTGGGACAGTTAGTTAAAATAACAACTGTGAAACTACAAGAAATAAAGTCCATTAGTCAAGACATTTTAAAAATGATTAAGTACTTTTAGAAATAATTAGGAAGTATCAACTAGCTATGTCTTCCTGTAGGGATACCTAATTATGTGCTAACCAAGCTATTGAAAACTCTAGAAGGAGAGGCAGCATTGGACAATGTTTGCATATTGTCTTGAGAGGCAAGATAAGAACAGACTGAGAGAAACACTTGTGTATCATGTGAATCCTGAATTGCTGTTAAAATCACTCATTTTCTCTGTTATTTGTCTCCTACAGGTGTTAAAGCACAACTAGATAAACCTTTTGCATGGATTTATTTACATCATAAGGCTATAAAATAATAGTTGCTTAAGTTACTCTTTTTGATCAATTAGTAAATCGGGGGAGGGCCAAATGTCATACATTATATGGACTTCATTGTTGCTACATTATATTACCCTTACTAACAATCAGATTTAAGAGCATTGCAAAACTCTATGGATTTTTAGATTTTATTTGTAGGTTACTATGGAAGAATAGAAAATAAATATGCAGCTGGCAGGCTATGAAATTGTCTAATGTAAACTGAATATGTGATTACAATAGTCGTCCAACCTTCTCCCATTCCACAGGCATATACTTATTTTTTTATCTAAGAGTATAGGAAGGATTCATGGTCTAGATATTCATTATTCATCAATCTATTGATACTTCTTTTTCCTCTGGTCAACAGGTGGAACTGACTGTTTTGATTCATCTATTGTGATTTATTCATAAACCTCTTATATATCATTTCAGATTTTGATCATGTTATAGTATTTAGGATTCTCTCTATTTTTTAAGGTTTTCGGAGACAGGGCTTCTCTGTGCAACAACCCTGGCTGTCCTGGAACTCACTCTATAAACCAGGGTGGCCTTGAACTCACAGAGATCTGCCTGCCTCTGCCTCCCGAGTGCTGGGATTAAAGGTGTGTGCCACTATGCCCGGATATTATATGATTATTTTAAGCAATAGAAACTGCTTTATTTTCATCTTCACCTTCTCATTGCTACAGTAACTACAAGTGTTTAAATCCCTCACACATCCTTTGTTTATTATTCATACTCATGCACACTCTGGGTTTTTATTTCAGAAGGAAATAACATGGCCATATTAAGTTGCCATATTTTTACTTCTCCAGAACAGGATTATCAACACCTGATACTAACCAACTTCATGTACATTACCACATCCAACATGATCCAAATTGTGCAGGAATGTACTATTTATACTTCCTTGGACTGTCAGAGTTATATAGCTGGAGTTAGCCCCAGAGGTAAAATTACTATTGAATTATGACAAATGGAAGTCTCACTTTGCTCTTGTGCCTTGGATGACATTACTTCATGTCTGCATTGATACATATTCCAAATTTTTTGGTATGTAACTCAATCCTCATAGAATTCTTCTGCAGTATGCTTTTCTCTTGTATTAAAATTTCCTGTTATAGATGAGCCTACTTTTATAAAAACTAACAATAGTCCAGTTTATAATAGTAAGAAAGTTAAGAACTTCTGTAAAGAATAGAGTTATAATCAAATTATATTATCATTAACATATATTTTTAGTCATTCCTTATAATCCTGAAGACCAGAGCATATTTGAAACATTAAAAAAAATCATTAAAAAATAAAAAAGGGAGAGCACTAATGGATATTCTTGTATCTTCCTTACTTATTCTTAAATTATAAAACTTGCCTCAAAGTGATATATGATTTAGAGCTCAAAAATACTTCTCTACAGTTCATTCTGAACTGCCTATTCAAATAGGCCTATGTGGTTTAAACAATTTGAGATATTGGCCAAAAAAATGAGGATTATAGATAGATTTACTGAAACACTGTTAATTTGTCTTCAATTACTCCAGCTCTAGGCCTGCAAGGACAACTGCAGAGGGCAAGGAGACAGTGGAAGTCACCAGAAAGATAGCAAACCCCCAGATAAGGAGCAAAGGGAAACATTGACCAAATAGTCACAGATCAAATCCGGCTGCATAAGGTCACAATAACGCCCTGTGGTGCCCAATCTTATGTCAACTTTACACAAACTAGAGTTATCATAAAGAAAGGAATTTCAATTGAGAAAACACCTCCATAAGACCCGCCTGTAGGACATTTTAATAGTCAGCGATTGATGGAGATGACCCAGTTCATGGTGGGTGGAGCCATCCCTTGGATAGTAGTCCTTAGTATGACAGCAGACTGAGCAAGCCATGGGAAGCAAGCCAGTAAGCAGTACCCCTCCTTGGCCTCTGCATAAGCTCATGACTCCAAGTTCCTTGCCTGTTTGAGTTATTGACTTTCTTTGATGGTGGACAACAATACGGAAGCATAAATCAAATAAATCCTTTCCTCCCCAACTTACTTTGTGGTCATGGTGTTTCATTGCAGCAATAGAAATTATAATTCAGACATGACATATGCACCAAGGGAGAAGTTATTCTGTTAAACATACAGAGATCCATGTCACCTGAGTATCTCTTTCTGGTGATCCTATATGCTTTGTTCTTTGCATCTGTGGTGAGTGACTCTGAACATATATACTGGTATTGTGTTTCTCATCCCTTGCTTCAACTTGTAGATTGGATGGATCCAGTTTTCACACACACACACACGAATGATGATCTTGCCATGTAGCCTAGTGTAGCCTCAAACTTTACCCTTCCTGGCTGTTGAGAGAGCAAAACCAGACTTTTTTCTTGACTTCATATAAGTTTCTCTGGTGAACAGCAGGAATATTAGTGAATCTTTTGCTGTGGAAGGGACTGGCCTGTCAGCTGTCATTACTTGCCTCTAACAGCATTACTCAAAACAACCACAGTTATAAAGATAACCACTGTTATCTTTACTAATGACATTTTAAAAAAGATTTATTTGTTTATTATATATACAATGCTCTGTATTGAAGTATGTATGCCTGCACACCAGAAGAGGGCACCAGATCTCATTACAGATGGTTGTGAGCCACCATGTGGTTGCTGGGAATTGAACTCGGGACCTCTGGAAGAGCAGCCAGTGCTCTTAACCTCTGAGCCAAGTCTCTAGCCCCCTAATGACATATTTATGAATACCTTGTGACTGTAATAGCCTCATCAATTCATCTGAAAAGGGGACTGCATTTAATTTTTCTTTGGGATTTGAATCCTTCCTCACTTGATGATGATAACATAACACTTATATTCTGAATAAAAGCAAATATGGGCTTGTGTTCTACAATAGACCAGAACTACTGACCATAAGGGTCTCTTTTCAAGATATTCCCTAAATTTTTCTAGTTAATATGATAATGTAACTAATAGTACTCAACATAGTTTTGTTTCCCCCTCTTATATTTTTGGTTGTGAGCCTAGCCTTTAATGGCTTAGCCATCTCTCCAGCCCATAAAATGCACCCTGATGGCCCATACTGGGCCACGACCTTGGTGTTATTAGCACTAAGCTCTGTTCCCTTCTTGGTAGCAGAGTATTGCACACAATGCTTTCACTGTTCTAAAACAATTCATTGTGTTTTCAGTTGGCTTCTTATAGGATACTCATGCATCAAATGAAAATTAGATTTATCTATAACATTTCAAATCAAAACCACTGTGGATATTTTTATTTATAAAAAAATTAAAAACAGGGAATATGGTGGAACACGGTTCAGGTATGGAGTTCTGTAAGGACAATTCTGAGTGCTTGTGAGAACACACCAAGAAAACAAGAGAAAAGTCTTGTGATCTTGTTCTCACCCTCCTCTCAGGTGTAACAGATAGGAATGAATTATTTCAGATTAATCATTTTTTCTTGTCAGTGATATTCAATGAAATGTTTATACCTCTATGAAAAAACCATGATTCTGCCATGTGTTGCTTGTCCTCATTATTGTATACATCTTGAACTCATGACAACTTAACCCATGTGACCTTTCTTAACCTTCAGAATAGGAAGGGCTCTAAATAAAGTTGCTATGCAGGAGACTTTAGTCATCCTCATTTAATAATCCATTCTTCCAGATCCCTCCACCTTCAGAATGGTGACAAGAATATGCCACCACAACCTGCAACCTTTGTGTTTTTAAAGATAGGGTCTCACAAAATTATTTTGGAATTGGAACAGTCATAGCTATATGTTTGTATCAGTGGCGGATCAACAGCTTAAAATGGTGAACTTCTCTTCTGTGGATTGTACCTCCATAAGCTGAAAACACTATAACAAATCTCTGACATTGATTTTTTTTTTTTGAGGCAAGGTTTCTCTGTGTAGTCCTGGCTGTCCTTGAACTCATAGATCCACCTATGTCTTCCTCTCAAGTGCTGTGATTAAAGGGTGTGAACCAACACCTCTGGTTATTGATATATATATATTTTTTTTTAAAAATATTTATTAGTTTATTCTACATATATGAGAGTTCTAACTGCATGTACCCCTGCATACCAGAAGAGGGAATCAGATTCCAGTATAGATGGTCATGAGCCACCATGTGGTTGCTGGGAATTGAACTCAGGACCTCTGGAAGAGCAACCAATGCTCTTAAACACTGAGCCATCTCTCCAGCCTCCTGATATTGATATTCTATTTCACCAAAGCTCATTGTTATTAATTTGAGATGAAGATATTTAATAGTCCAATTCCTGTGCCAGCAAGATTGCTTAATGGCACTTTGATCCAAACCTGAAGAACTGAGCTCAACTGTAGGAGGTTAGATAAATTAGATTTAGAAAATATATAGGGGTTTCTGATACTGTCTCTTAATTTGGGGCATGAAGAGCATTATCAGCATGAAGTCAGGAAAAACAGGAAAGACTTAATAGACTGAAAAACAAGGTTGAAGTCAGGAAAAACAGGAAAGACTCAATAGACTTGAAGAAACAAAGTATCTGGCCTGACATTGTTTTCAGCTGCTAAGTGGGTGGAGCCCAAATTAAGCTGAAACAGAGTTCCTCCTATTTAAGGACAGTGCATGGAGCCCAGAAAGAGAAGAGGCCCCTGATGCTAGAGAGCTCCAAGAGTCCTGCTGAAAAAAGTGCTGGCCATCATTTGATGGCCAGATTTCCCTGAAGCAGAAAGAAGCTGGTGAGCAAAGAAAGCCTGAGCAAGACACCAAAAGGCCAAGGACTAAACCCTGTGGCTCAGCTTTTGCCTAGAGGGGTTTGATCTGTCCGAACAGTGGCCTAAAGGAAACTGTGCCTGGCTTTAAGGACTGAGACAGAGCAGCTGAGTTCCTGATTCAAAAGAAGTAAGTTGGCCTGCAGATGGCTGGGGTCTCCCACAGAGAAGAAAGCATGAAGCCTTATTTAAGGTGAGACTGCAATAACCAACTTACCCTGACGAACCTGCACCTGAGAGATCCAGAAAAAGGACTGCTAAGTGTGTTAAAGAATCTACAACAAAGACTGTGTTCCTGACGACTGAGGACCTGCCCCAGAGACTGTATCATTCTAAAAGGTTATGAAAGTAGTTGTTATAATTGTCAATAGGTTTAAGGATAGGTTAAAGGGGTTGTAAGAATTTATAGGATTAATAGTTAAGAAATTGTTGGTGTTTGTTATAAGTGAATTTAATAATAAATAAATAAGTGTTAAATAATAATTTAAAAGTTCGGTTACACTCAACTCTTTTTTTCTTTGTTTTTTTTTTAGGGACAAGGTTTCTCTGCTTAGCCCTGACTGTCCTGGATCTCACTCTGTAGATTAGGCTGGCCTCAAACTCACAGAGATCCTCCTGTCTCTGCATCCCGACTGCTGGGATTAAAGGTGTGCGCCACCACGCCCGGCGAGCTCAACTTTTATAATCAATAAAGTACTCACACCTACACACTCTCCTCTCATCTCTACATGAGCACTACTGTATGAACAGCTGACCTTGAAGTTGTGAGTCTCCTGCCTTCACCTCACAATTACTGGCATGACAGATTTCATAATCAAACCCTGTTTATGCAGAAACCTGCCTCTTGCTGAGCCAGTACTCTAAACACTGAGACCCAACTGAGTTTGAAAACATTGATAGAACAGACTTGGTGATGCTCAGCCATACACTGAAATGTTCTCTCAAAACAATCAAACAATAAACAAACAAACAAATCAAAAGGTGCACAAACAAAAAACTTCATTACAAAGGAATGTGTGTATTTTGAGACAAGATTCCTCTCAGTTGCCTAGGCTGCCCTAGAACTCACACTGTAGCCTTTGAACTCCTGACCCTTGTGGTGACCCCCAACACAGCAGTCACCACACAAGGGGGTTCTGGGGGTGGAGGTGAGTGTGCTATCCACTGGCTCCATCAGCCTCCCCTTGATCAGCGGAGACAATCAGACAAGACAGGGCTGCTATCTAAGCATTTCCCATTTTAATGTTTCGTTCTCTGGCTTATATACAGAACCAAATGGGGAATTTCCACATGGGCCAATCACATTAAAGGTCATCCCATCACACCACATAACACAAGCCTGGTAACATGGTGATCATGCACTGATCACCAGTGCAGAAGTCTTGTTCACCCAATCAGCTATACCCACAATTGGGTTTCAACTCCACCCCGTCATCTTCTGGCCAGCGCCATCTTAGATATCTCCCACAAGTTAACTTTCATTTTCCCAGAAATGAGGAATTTCTCATAAGCCTCCATTTCCTGGGTCCCCACAACCCTCCAGCCTCAACCTCCTAGGTACCTATATCACAGGCCTCCACCACCAAATGAGGATTTCCAGGGAACAGAGAGGCTTAACTACCTACCCAGACACACAC
This sequence comes from Lophiomys imhausi, assembly GCA_907164525.1. Lineage (NCBI taxonomy): Eukaryota > Metazoa > Chordata > Mammalia > Rodentia > Muridae > Lophiomys > Lophiomys imhausi. The sequence goes on from CAJQZJ010032834.1 coordinate 6,041,830, forward strand.
AGCTAGTAGTCAGAGGTGCATGCCAGGACCAGAATTATCCTAAGGTCACATGAGAATCAGATCCTTCCTTGAGGTAGAATTCCATCAGCTCAGCTTGGAAAGGTAGGAAGACCCTCAGGATCCAAGCCTTTGAGGTCTAAATGTCCTGAGAGACATGCATGGATTTGGGCCACAAGTACAACACAGACATTGTTAATAAAGAGCAGGGGTTACTCATCTAGGTCCATCAGGCCACAGCCAAACTGCTGTCCAGGGAGCTTCATGCAGAGTGTGAGACTGTGTGCCAGGCCCAGAGCCATGGGAGCTGGAACACGAAAAGGTCAAGGAGGAGGCTAAAAATGTAGATTTCCTCCTTGTTCGCTATCAGGGCCCACTCAGCCACAAGGCTACACAGAACTGAGGAACCTCACAGCTGGCAAAGTATCGTGAAATCAGCCCATTTCTCACATGTGAAACCGAGTGACAGAGGAGGAGAAACTTGGCAAGAGCTACTCTGTGTGTGGATGCTCCAACTTGCCATTGTAACCATGGTAACTGATCTCCAGGCCTTACTGCTCTCTCTAATGATCTCCATTGGAAGTAACGGGCACAGAGAGGTTATGCCACTCAAAAAAGGTCGCACAGCCACTAAATGGCTCATAAGTTGGGATTTGAACCCGTTTACCATCTGTACCTTTTAAAACTTCTTTAAAGTACATGCATTTATTAATGTGGGGTGAGGGCATGCATGTTTGGAGGTCAGAGGACATATTGCCTGCATTCATTTTCTCCTTCAACTATGTGAGTCCAAGAGATTGATCTCAGGAAGAAACAGACTTGGCAGCAAGTGTCTTTAACCCTGAACCATCTCAATGGTCCCCGATTGTGTCTTTTCATGTGTTTTCTTCGTGTGAATATGCATATACATGTATGGTGGTCACAGGTCAACTGTAGGCATCTCATATAATGATATTAAGATCAAAGTTGTGTTTCCGGATAACTGAGCCTGGCCAGGCACCTTCAGAACCTAGTGTTCCCCAGGTGGGCCAACAAGGACCCTAAGAATGGGGGAGGCATGTTGTTCTTCCATGAAGGACCAAAAAGGAAAAGTATTTTGCTCAATTATAGGCCTCGTGGTCTCTGTTTCCTGTTTGCTGTGAGCAATTCTATTGATAAATGTCAAAATGTGATTTAGAATTCATTCAAGGGTTACAAAATATATCCTTCATTGGATGTTTTCCCAAAAACATTTAAAAATAAAAGGAATATTTTTAATCCCTGGGCTATGCAAATCAAGTTCCAAGTCAGCTTGACTCCTAGCTCGAGTCCACAACCATTTACCAAGCTGTTCACTAGAGGTGCAGAGGTCTCTGATCACTGACTATATCAAGATGACCACTCACAGATCCCTGTCTGCCATCAGATCACAGAACAGTCCAAAGAAATTTTCATGCTGAAAGAGGCTCTGAAGGCACAGCAGGACACCCAGGCCAGGTCCAGGGATGAGGAGGCTCTGCCTGGCCAGGTAACAGCCTTGCAGCAACTGATTGAGATACAGCCTTTGTAGAGCAAAGGCAGTTAATGGGACCACAGACATTGCAGTCAGGGTACAGAGGTAGATGGCTCTCAGGACTCAGGCAGGTCAGGACACTCAAGAACCCTTCCCCATCTCAACCATCACCAGGCACTGAACATGTGATTTGACTTGGGTACAGAGTTGTGTGGGTGTGTCTAGATGTGGATAGGCCTCCCTTACCATCCCCTTCCCATTCTTCCCTCTCTTCCCTCCCCTTCCTAATCCTTTCTTCTCCTTCTGTTTCCTCCTCTCATCCCCTCCTTCCTTTTCTCTTCTACACTCCACTCCCACCTTTCTTTAAGGCAGGGTCTTATGTAACCTAGGCTACCTCAAATTCACTAATTAGCCAAGGATGATCTTGAAGCTTGATCCTTCTGCTTCCCCTGCCGGTGGCCATGGAGACTCTGCAGGGAACAGTATAAATGCTTCACTGTCGGGATTCTACTGTGGCAAGGCCCTTGGAAACACCTCCCCTTCCCACTTGGCAAAGACTTATGGCGATTGTGGTGGCCTCTGTGGTTATTACCTAGATCACATGTGCTACAAGCTCTCCTTGCTCTTGCTATACTGTTTATACTTACGGCAAGACTTTCACTTTGTTGGACACAGGAAAGGCCAGGATCATGCAGGCTGAAAGCCCTGTGAATGATTCTGTGCTTTTCTCCATACCCTTTCAAGGGGTAAACCCCCCCTTCTCTTTATGCCTCTATCTATCCTCTAGATGTGACCATCTTGGGTATTTTGGTGCACGTAATCATGTCACTAGAGAAACAGTTGCAGTAGGCCTGTGGCAATTGCGGAGAGCAGTGAGTTCTGCTTGCATAGCTGTTCTGAGGAAGCTGTGTCACTAAGTGGGGAAGTTATGTCTGATCAGCAGAGAATTAGAAAATAGGAAAGCTATGTCTGGTCAATAGAGTGTGGGGTGTGTGTGTGTGTGTGTGTGTGTGTGTGTGTGTGTGTGTGTGTGTTGAACAGGAAGCAGAAAGTGAAGAGATGTCTAGAGATAAGAGGCCCTTCCAGAGCACACTCTCAGGGACCACTTCCTCCAGCTAGATTCTCCCTCTTTTTTTTTTTTTACATTTATTTATTTTTTCAATTTAGAGCTCAATCATAGTCCCCTCCCAATAGAGTCTTAAAAAATGGTTCTTGGAGAGATGGTATCATAAATTGATAGGTACATATCAAGAACGATTGTTTGGTACAATGGGCACATCTCTGCCTACAATTAAGAAAATGTGTTAACAGAGGGGTGCTATTTGATGAATAGACTTATATCCACAAATGTTTAATCTGTTTTTCATCTTGCATAACTGTGTAACTACATTTGCTGCCACCTGGGTATGTGTTCATGTGTACAAGACATGCCTGGCTAGACATTTAGTTTTGGCTTCCTGAAATTGTGCTTGGTAGTACAAAAAATGGTTGGGGGATTATTGACCCAGCAGTGGAAGGGGGATTGAGGAAGTGAAAGTATTGGGGGCTTTTGGTAATGATGGAGCTTTTATAATGCTGATGTTATTTTTAGGGTCCGAATGCACTGAGGAAGACCCAAATTCAAATAGCATGCAAAAGCAATGAACGTTTATTTTCTGCAGATATCCAGCATGCAGGGATCACCAATTAGGCAAATTGGCAACCCAAGATGAGCTTGCAGGCTCTTTTTAAAGGCTTTCAGGGGAATTTCAGGGTAGGTTAGGTAATCTTCAACATGACTGGAGCATTCAAACTGAAAGATGAGGGCAACCTTTGGAAAAAGTGGCCTAGTTAGTCAATAATCACAAATTGATCATAAGACAGGGGCTGACCCTGAGGTGATCATAAAACAGGGATGGGTTTTTTGTTTGTTTTGTTTTTGCTTTTTTGAGACAGGGTTTCTCTGTATAGATCTGGCTGTCCTGGACTCAGTTTGTAGACCAGGATGGCCTTGAACTTGAAGAGATTTGCCTGCCTCTGCCTCCTGAGTGCTGGGATTAAAGGTGTGCACCACCATGCCTGGCTGAGGAGGGTTTTTAAATCTATATTTAGCAGTGAGTAACTCTAAACAATTTTTCTCAAGCCACAGGGCTAAACTGTCTCTGATTATTCCATTCTTTCTCTAGTAGCTACTGAGCCCATTTCTGTGAATGGAAACTATTAGGGTCTTAATTAGGGGTGCCTTCAGGGCCCTTCAGTATGATTTCTTTAAATAAAATAACCAATGAAGTCACTGCTCAAGCAAGTAGGATTGTGTTTGTGTAAATAAAGACAGCTCCAGCTATTCAGGGCCATTGGCTTGAAAGTCAACAGGTGGTCAGTTGCTTTCCTTTTGCCAATATCATACATCTGTCTTCGGGTTCCAGAAACCCCCCTCCCTTGCCAGCTCAGGTCACTGGCACTCCCCTTCTCCTGTGCCCAAAGGAGAAGGCCTGGGAACATGGTGCTGTGGTGGAATTGCACCAAAGCCATCTCCTGTATGCTGTTCAGGTGAGTCCCCTACCTTCTGGCTTCATTTTGAGGTTCCCATTCTCCATGATTCCTCTGCCACCAGCTGAACTGTGTGGGAAACTGGAAGAAGGCAGGAGGACTCAGAAGATAGTCTGAAATTTTGGACCCAAAATAGTTTTGGTAGCAAATATGAATGCATATTCAATATTTAAAGAAACCAGGGAATGAGGTTTTGTCTCAGGGATGGAGCCTCTGCCTAGAA
>CAJQZJ010032834.1:6051255-6065477 GCA_907164525.1 Lophiomys imhausi
AAAGAAAGAAAGAAAGAAAGAAAGAAAGAAAGAAAGAAAGAAAGAAAGAAAATCTACTTTTGCAAAAGTAAATGGGTCATTCAATGTGGGATATCTAAGGATACTCATTCTTTTAAATATATCAGCAAGTGGCATTCAATGTTTTACATAATAATGGCTTAACATTTTATTAACTCCATGTTTTTGTAACAGATCACATCTTCTTCCTGATCGGTTATTGATTTTGTTTTGTTTTGTTTTGTTTATGTATTTATTTTAGGGTTTTCAAGACAGGGTTTCTCTGTGTAGCCTTGACTGTCCTGGACTCACTTTGTAGACCAGGCTGGCCTTGAACTCACAGACAGCCGCCTGCCTCTTCCTCCCGAGTGCTGGAATTAAAGGCATGCACCACCATGCCCAGCAATTACAGACAGCTGTGAACTGCCATGTGGGTGCTGGGATTTGAACCCTGGTCCTTTGGAAGAGCAGTCAGTGCTCTTAACTGCTGAACCATCTCTCTAGCCCCTGATTTTGTTATTTTTTCTTCCACTTGGCATTTCTGAAACAAAGCACAATCTTGAAAACAATATTTGATATAAAGATAAACATTATAATCCAAATGCATTCCTTGATCCAATGCCACCAAGTATATATTGGTGTACAAATAAAATCCATTTGTACTAATCTTGCTAAATAATCCCCAAAACTACATTTTCCTAATTGCTTATTCCAATCCTTATGTATATAGGTATTAGTTCTTAACAATCCGATTAAATTATGAGTTTCTGTTCTTGATGCTCTACCAGACTTCTGTGCTCTAGTTATTTTTCATGTATACTATCCAATTATTTTTCATTAAACTCTGATATTTTTTGTATTTCATCCAGCTTACTCCCAAAGTTCATATAATGATTCTTCTCTAGATCATCATCAAATCCATATCCTGTTTAATAATAATGCTTTTTTGCATTGATAGCTTTGTGACCAATCTATCGTTATTCATAGATGCTATTGAGCAGTTATGTATCATATAGCATCCTGGTTTTAATTCAAAGCTTTTTACTGTGTCTTCATAGGTGGTTTCATTCATACTTGTACACGTCACATTTATGTCTTTATTTGTACATGCTAAGAAAGTCCTGTCTCCTGTGCTTGTTAACGTATCTGCCATAGTGCTCATAGTCATTCTAGTTTCTTCTAGATGCTTATATGGTACATGTGGATATACATAAGTATTTCTTCCTAAATCATATGATTCTGCTATTGGTAGATAAGCAGGTGTTCCATTCATATTAATCCATAAAAATACATCTATAGATGTTAGCCATTTTGCTATTTTTGCATCATCATATGGATCTAGTTGATCTGTCCATTTCTGTGGTATAGGTTTAGTATGATATGCATTGAATGCATTGTCCAGAAATATTTGTACTAAGTTTAATTCACATATCCCATCTTGACAACAGCTATTACCACCTACGTCCAATATAGTCTGGTATTCCGGAGTTCTTCTTCCTACTCCTGTGCTAAATAGATGGTTTAACTCTATCTCCATCTTGTTTAACTTGGTCTTTTTTTTTCTTTTTTTTTTTTTGGTTTTTCGAGACAGGGTTTCTCTGTGTATCCTTGGCTGGTCTGGACTTGTTTGTAGACCAGGCTGGCCTTGAACTCACAGAGATCCACCTGCCTCTGCCTCCTGAGTGCTGGGATTAAAGGTGTGCACCACCACGCCTGGCTAGGTTGTTCCTGTAAGTTCCCACACATAGAATTATGATTGTTGGGCCAACTTTAATATCTGCTCATCTTTTAATTTCTGATTCCTTTTCAGTATTTCTACTTCTGCTTGCATTTGCTGTGTTATTACTTGCAATGCAGCTATGGAATTGGACATTGCTGTTGCCTGTTCTGTCTGTTTGTTTACTTGTTGTATATGGAAAACTTCTGCCTTATTTAATGCTGTTAATATGATGTTAATGTCTTATTTAATGCTGATAGTCCTCCTCCCATGATTCCTCCCAACAATGCTCCTCTAATTATTGCTCCCAATAGCATAAACTGCAATGTTTTTCTCCCTATTTTAGTGGGGGGTCCCATAATTCAGCTGATATCATGATTCTGTGGGATTACAATATATTGCTGAGGGTTTTAAAACTGCTAAGTCTAACTTTAATTGTATTTTTCTAACTCTAGGGAAGAGTATTACTTTAGCTATTGTTGTTAAGTCTGGTACTACAATTGGTGCTATGACTATCTTAGGTTTACCAGGTGGTGGGACTAAATATCCTTTATGATAGTGTGCAGAATATAATGCAAATTGAGTTCCATTTCTCCAAATGGATCCTGTATACATTATTCGAGGGTCCAATAATCCAGTATTAGGCCAGTTATTATGGGTGATTGGTAAATATATACTATTTTCCCAGTCTTCTGTGAATGCACTTTCCATTCCTCTAGGTTTATGAGTTATCCAATCTACCTCATTCCATGGGTCTTTAAACATTGGTTTTGGCATCAATATTGAAAAATAATAGGGTAGTCTTATATGATATATACTAATTGCATTTTCTATTATTGCATTAAAATATTTTTAAAAGGTTTATTTATTTATTATGTATACAGTGTTCTGTCTGAAGGTATATCTGCAGGCCAGAAGAGGGGACCAGATTTCATTATGGATGGTTGTGAGCCACCATGTGGTTGCTGGGAATTAAACTCATGACATTTGGAAGAGCAGCCAGTGCTCTTAACCGCTGAGCCACCTCTCCAGTCCTCATTAAAATTTTTAAACCATTGTAAAGTTCTTAATCCTGTCTGATATTTACACTTGAATATTGATATCCAATTTTGAAATTTTCTTTTTGTATTACTGATGGTAATGGTGTGTCATATATTACTTTAGATAGCACATATTCAATTGCCTCTGCTCCTGTCCAGTTTACTGCTGTTATATTAATTAATTATTGTTGGTATTCCCTTGCTGGAAGTACATGTAATGGTTTTTTTTTTTGTTTTGTTTTTTGAGACAGGGTTTCTCTGTGTAGCCCTGGCTGTCCTGGACTCACTTTGTAGCATGTAATGGTTTTATTATGCCTAGGCATATGGTAGTAGCCTGTATCGTTATATCTGATGTGCCGGGGTTGCTCTCCCCAGGTTTGGGCAATGGAGTGAAGGGCTGGACCAGCAGGCCCTCACTCTGGGGCTAAGCAAGATGATGAGCGTCCAGATGACTCAGTCCCCCTATCTCCCCTGGGGGAGGACACACTGAGTCGGGGCTCATTTCTTATTTTTACAGGAAGTTTCTTTTATAGGGTGGGGGGGCAGGGTGAAAGGGTAGTGTGAGGTTATGTAGGGAGTGAAGTAAGAGATAAGGCATAGAGAGGCCAATAACTTAAATATTTGAGCATGGCTGAGGTCAGGCAGGGCTAATGCCAGAATGATATAGAACAGAAGGGTCTGGACTTCTGCATTTTTGAGACAAGTCTCCAAAATCGAGTCTGGCTTGGGCAGGCACTTTAGGTCCCAATCTGACTGATTTAGGCACTTAGGCCCAACATTTCCCCCTTTTTCTTTTGTATGGCGGCAAAGGAACCATGACCCCTGTTTATATTGCTTCGCATGTGGAGGTCTTACCCGTCATTGAGTACCATGTACTGGCACACCAGAGCCACTCCAAGGCCTGTCTTAGGTCATCCTGGGCCACCCAGGATCTTAGCCATCATTTGTCCATTGGAGGGAGGGGACTGATCCATTACAATTGGGCTCAAGCTCTCTGGTGGCCAGCCTTTGGTAATGAATTTCAACCTGGTATAATTTTACTGCCTCCAGCCATTGAGCAATAAATTGCATCAGTTTGTTAAAGATGCAGGGCCCAACAGGAAGAATGAGAAGAAGAACAGTAAGAGGGTCAAGCAAGGGGAGGAGGTAGGGCAGGAGGCCATTAAGGCCGGTCCAGAGAGGGCTATCCTGGAGCTCTTGTTGCTGCCTTTCCAGCTCCTCTTGGAGCTTTTGGATCTTATTTTGAACTATGCCCGACTTGTTGGCATAGAAACAACATTCTTTCCTGTAAAAATAAGCATACTGCCTTTCTTGGCTGTATATATATATATATAATTTATTTATTATGTATACAGGGTTCTGTCTGCAGGTATACCTGCAGGCCAGAAGAGGACACTAGATTTCATTATAGATGGTTGTGAGCCACCATGTGGTTGCTGGGAATTGAACTCAGGACCTCTGGAAGAGCAGTCAGTGCTTTTAACTGCTGAGCCATCTCTCCAGCCCCTTTCTCGGCTGTTAATGAGTCCAACCCCCTTCTATTTTGTAAGACAACTTCCGCCAGGGAGTCTAGCTGGTCTTGTAAGTCTTCTATGTACTGGACACGGCCCTCATGTCATTAATCAGCTGACTGGATAATTTTGTATACATATGGGAAGCAATCCCCATACCCGCAGTAACAGTGGCCACCCCGGCAGTGACTCCTAGACCAATCAGAAGGGGAATCATCTATACAGCTCTCTTGGATCTGCCTCTGATATAGTCATAGGAGGGACTAGGCACAGGTTCACTCCCAGGGATAAGGTCAACATCAGGAAGCAAAGTTGCCATGGCACACCGATCTGTCCACTTAGTGGGTAGAGATACGAAGGCCATCCCCCTTCCGCAAAGGAACACCATCCCCGATGGGGGGCAGAAGGGGAAATTACCCAGGGTAATATTGGAGTTACAGTAGGAGGGATCGATGTTTCCTGAGTCAAGACTGCCGTTTTCCGGGCTTGGTAGGGCTTGCATACAGGACCCGGACAAGGTATTAGGGGAGGGCTGTACGGGGAAAGGGAGAGCAAGAGTGCAACTATTTGGATTATGAGTTATATTCTGAACAATAGAAGAGTTATCAAGCAGGGCCAGTGGCCGTGGGGGCCCTGACCGCAGGCAAAGCCAGCAATCACTTGCCAGGGATGGATCAGTTTGTTTAACATAGAAAAGGTCAATTCCAATAGTGATTCTGTCCCAGAGTCCAAGGCGAAATCTCCCCTAGTCTCTGGCAACACCAGGGGCTGGTAATTAAGCTCCGGATGTTGGGCTAGTATGAGTTGCTCCATCCACTTCTCCACCTCGAGTTCCCTTACTTTATCCTGAAGCCCACCTCATCAGAGGTTCCAATGGGGCAACATAGTTCCAACAGACCACCATCCCACGACCACCATAGCAAGGTGCAGGGGCCTGGGCAACACTACGGGGCTCCCCAGGAGCCATAGACACCACATGGTTACAGGTAGCTGTCCAGTAGGTCCTGTTATCGGAACTTCTAGTACATTCGGAAACCCCTTCATAACAGGCCAAATGGATGGACTGGTAGAACAAAGTGCAGGGACAGGATCCTGGCCGACCATCGACCTTAAGTATAAGTTTAGGTTTTCTTCTACAGAACCGCTTTGTTTGACATAGAGAATATACCCCCAGAGGTGTCAATTATGGTATAGGCCATCTTGTCACCACAATATGTTTGTTGAATGACCCTTCCAAAGAGGAAAGTAGACAATATTACCCCCTTTGCAGTCACAGGGGTTGCCCAATTGCTTAGCCAAGATCTGCCTGACATCATTGGGGTCCCCAAGCCCCTCGTCACCGGGTGAGGGGATCCTCAGGAGCATCGTCACAAGGAGGGTCTTCTTCCACATCCTTGGTTCCTGAAAGAGAAACAAGAGTGCATTTCTCAGGAGTGGGACACCCCCTGGAAGGGTTAATGTCATCATCATTCTCTCCATCCTCTTGTTGGGGCAAATATTTTATGTCTCTGGCTGGGGCCCATATAGGTCTCTTTTCATCCCTGGGGAACACACAGCCAAATCCTCTTCCTGCAGCAAGGAGGGAGTCAGGTCACCTCCAAGCTCCCATCAGTGGGTCTCTCCATTTTACTCTGATGGAGGTATAAGTGACTGACTGAGGAGGACCAGTGTCTTTGGAATGGCGACTGATGTTTATGTTCTTTTGAAAAATTTAAAATATTTAAAGTCAATAAGGCCTTCTTCAGTTGGTTGTGAGGTGGTAATGATTCCCTTTTGTTTGTAATTGAGACTTTAAAGTTTGGTTGTAACGTTCCGCAAGAGCTTGGCCCCTTGGGTTATATGGAATGCCAGTGGAATGGGATATTTTCCATGTCTTTAAGAATGTTTGGAAAGAGCTAGGTGAGCCAAGTGTGAACCTCTTTAAGCTCGAGTTATCTGTGGCCTTTTGAACTTGTTGTAGCTCCCGATGGTGTTGAGGAGATAGTTTAATTTGAGTGGCCAAATCAGAGCCCTTAAGGAGATCAAATAATGGCATTAGGGTTTCTGTGGTTATTGATACCCAGGGTCTCATCCAATTAATCTCTCTCAATAATTTTTGTAACTGGGATAAGGAGTATGAGTCCTGAAGGCACAATTGTGGCTTAACTGGGGAAACTCCATCAGGATACAATATAGAGCCTAATGAAATCCCTTTTTGCAAGGAGGGCAGGGAATGTGCAGGACAGAGCGGCCCCTGGGGGCAGCGGCACCGCCCCTCTGGGGCGGATGGGGGTGGAGGTGGCCGCTGCTGCGCCGCCCATTGTGAGCCTTGAAGTCAAGGCTGCGCTGGGCCAGGGGCTTGCGGGGGGGGGGGGGGGGGGGGGGCTCCAAAGGCGGGCACGGGCCAGCGGATGTGGCCGCTCGGCTGGGCTGGCGGAGGCGTCCCAGCCCGCAGTGGCAGGGGCAGAGCCGGGTGGCTGCAGCGGTGGGGATGCAGGGGTTGGCTCAGAGGGAGGTGGCCCTGCCGCCAGCCAAGGGAGAGCCTGCGAAGGCACTTGCCTCTGGGAAGTGTTTCTGGCTCCCTCAGGCTCTTTTGGCACAGCCGCATCCCTGGGAGGGCTTTTGCCCTGAATCTTGGGATCTTGTTTCTTAGGAGGGTGGGGCAGAAAACAGCTCTTCAGGGCTGTGACTAATGGAAGAGCACCTAGGCGGGAAATAACCTCATCCAGTATCTGGGCTCCATTAACTAGTGTCTCCACTTGGTCCCAGGTCTTCCAGTCAAAGAGAGTGCCATCCTGCGGCAACCATGGGGCAACTTTAGTGAAATCTGACAAGCTAAGCCCCCTGCTCTTAGGCAAGGAGGGATTAGGGAGGGAGGAAATAGACGTCCCCATAATAAGATAATAACAATAACAATTATATTATTATTATTACTTTTATTATGAAGGTACATTCACCCACAGACCGATTGCTTGCTTAGCAATTCTACCATCGAGGGGCGCTCCTTACACGGGCAACAAACTGCCGGGGTTGCTCCCCCCAGCAGGTTTGGGCAATGGAGTGAAGGGCTGGACCAGCCGGCCCTCACTCCGGGGCTAAGCAAGATGATGAGCGTCCAGACAACTCAGTCTCCCTATCTCCCCCGGGGGAGGACACACTGAGTCGGGGCTCGTTTCTTATTTTTACAGGGAGTTTCTTTTATAGGGTAGGAGAGGGGGGCAGGGTGAAAGGGTAGTGTGAGGTTATGTAGGGAGTGAAGTAAGAGATAAGATATAGAGAGGGCCAATAAACTAAATGAGAGTGGCTGCAGTCAGGCAGGGCTAATGCCAGAATGATATAGCGCAGAAGGGTCTGGACTTCCAAATTTTTGAGACAGGTCTCCAAAATCGAGTCTGGCTTGGGCAGGCACTTTAGACCCCAATCTGGCTGATTCAGGCACTCAGGCCCAACACTGATGTCCCATGGTATTGAGAACTCATCCTTTCCTTCTGAATTATGATGACATATATGCTACATTGCTTTAGTGCTGGGATACCTTTTCTTGTCTAAGTATCAGAGCAAAAAATGGTTGTTGTGTCTCATTTGATAATGTCACGCTGCTTAAGTTAGTAAATGCAGTGTTTCCCTACTGTATTTTTATGGTCTTGTTGTTGCTGTTGTATGTGTTGGTTGGTAAGTTTCCCTCAAATGTAGCGTTCTAAGTAGTATTTCGAATCTTCAGCAAATGCAAGTTTTTAAAGTCTGGATATATGCCTGAGATTCTTCTCAGTCATCTTTGTTACTACTGAGTGCACATACATTATGTTGCTATCTTGTTTTTTATATAACCATCCTAGGACCATTTCCTTTTTAATGCTCTTCTCAGATGCATTATGGTGGTATTCTGTATTTTTGGTTGTTATATACAGGGGTGCTAATGTAGCATTTATTCCTGCTGTTTGTCGGATAAATATTTGAGTCCCAGTGGGTGCTATTAAAGCAAGCAAATACTGGTTGGTTTGAAGTTGGTGCAGAGCATTTATGGTAAAATACTGAAGCTAAAACACATATGTGTGTTTTCAAATCTGATAAACACACTGTTCTTATCTGTCTTCTACCATTATGCCATGGCTGGGGTAGTAGAAATGTTAAAGAAATGTTCCACTCCCATTGTCATGTTGCTATTATTCTTGGGTAAGGATTAGTTAAATTTAATGTTATTGATTGCCATTTGATATACCTTTGGTAGAGGATTTCCTGTATTAATATCTATTAGAGTAAGATTTCCATACCACGGTAGGTTTGGAAATTCTGCTGCACAAAGCCAATTGAAGATCTTGTTACCATGAGTTACATCTGCCCATTTGAATCACCAAGTTTGCTCCACAAGCTTTGAGGGCATCTATTGCCCCATGGTTTAGGTAGTGAAGGCATGCCATATTTAATTAGTTGTGGTCTAATGAATATTCTGTCTTGACACAAAGATACATTCATTGCTATATTTCTCGCAAAATTGCCTCATGGAGGCCATTTGGTAATTTGATTGGCATTAGAAGTGGTTCTTGAATTACTAGTAGTACTTAGAGCACTAGAAAACTTTCTTCTTCCATATAATCATATACCATCTCCTCAAGGCCTTGTTCTGTTGTATTATATTGCAAGCCTATTTGTTCAATCATTTGATTAATCAGGGGTGCAAACATCTGTCTAACAAATACTGCATTCATGCCTAATCCACAATCAAAAACTGGGTTTGAGTCATATCTTCCTACTATTGTAGTTATGTATCCCTTTGATACTTTCAATTGATTGGTAGCTAACTCTGAATTTGGTCTCTAGTGTGTACTATAAATAGCCATAGCATTGGTTGTATTAGTCCATAATTCTATCCAATGACATTTTAAGGGGCCAATGGAATCTAAACTAGTTTCATTCATAGATGTATCCAGCATATATTCTTTCATCTAATTGCCATTTTATACTGTTCACATCCTTTATACCATTGATATTCTATGCAAAAGCTATATTTTTCCCAAAAGCTTGCAAAGGTTTGTTTAATATGAACAAATCTTCTATAAGTGCTCCAATAATCTTGTATAATTCCCTCTACATTTTTAGTAATCCCTTTGGGAGTTGCCAATTGCATTTTTGCTGGGGTTACTGGTTTAGTGGTTGTTATGGAATTACCTTTAGCTATTCCAAATGTCACCATTATCAGGACCACTATCATTGTTTGTTTTCTATATAGTGGACCAAACATTTTGTCCAATTTGTTATTCTCTGTATAGGGTGCTTTGTTCCATTTGTTTTTATTTGATAAATCTGGTGACACAACTTGCTTGCTACCTCTATCAATGGGATTCCTACATATATCAATAATAGGAATGGTAGAATCACTATATAATAGCAATCTTGTTTGCTGTGCTATTCCAGCACATTTATGCTATATTTTCGGATCTTGTTAATTTAAGGTCACCTTTACCTTGTGTTATCCAAGCTGTATTTCCTGTTCCTTAGGTAATTAATTATTTCGGCCTTGAGGAGCTTTTTATTCTTTGGGTTCCTGTAAATGCAATGATATGGTCTAATTAATGCCTTATTATCCTCTATGGGGATAATCTGTTTATGTATATAGCTTCTTGTAATGGTGAAGTCTATTCAGTCTAGGTGTATTATTTAATTCTACTAATGCTATCATTATGGCTTTTGATAATGGCGGGTCCAAAGCTTACAATTTAATTTTGGTTTGGTTTGGTTTTTTCGAGACAAAGTTTCTCTGTGTAGCCCTGGCTGTCCTGGACTCACTTTATAGACCAGGCTGGCCTTGAACTCACAGAGATCCGCCTGCTTCTACCTCCAGAGTGCTGGGATTAAAGGTGTGTGCCACCACACCTGGCTCCAATTTAATTTTTAACAACCCATTAAGCCTTTCTATGGCTCCTTCTGAGGTTGGGTTATGTGCTGTATGGAAATTCCACATTATTCCTAATTGTTTAGCAAATTTTTGAGTTTCACTACCTGTAAAGTGAGTTCCTTGATCTGACTGTGTGATTTCTGGGGTTCCTAACATTGCATACCAGGTGTATATTGTCATTTGCATGATTGTGGATCTGGATGTGGACTCGGTCTGGCCAATGCCAATCCAGTACATGTGTCGACCATAGTACAGGCATATTTGCCTTGAAATTCGGTTAAGGGGCCACTGAAGTCCATCTGCACTGTTTTATTAAAGTGCAGTTTGTGTCCAGTAGTACCTTTGTGATTACATTTAAATCTGGTTTTGGCTGCAGGGCAATTCTCACATGTTGAGATTGCTGCTTTTACTTGCTGCCACGTCACGTCTAGGTCCCTTTGACTGAACCAGTGTTTAGCTGTATGTGTGCCTGTGTGTCCTAACTGACCATGTATGCTTACTATTTCAGGAGCTGTGATTGGTCTTTCTTTAAGGCCTACTTTCTTCTAGTCTCTCCTAATTACCATTTTAGTAGGACCTCTATTTTCCGATGAGTATTATCCTTTTAATTTTAATTTGGCTGTTAATGATGCCAATTTATCTACAGTGTCATTATTCTTCTGCATCTCATCTTATTTCTTTGTATGAGCATCCACATGATATACAATTATTTTAACTTCCTTTGCTATCTCATCCAATTTTGACCATGCTTCTTTAGACCAAATATCCTTGCCACCTATCTTCCATTGTGTTTGTTTCCATTTACCTGACCAAATAGCAATGCCATTCACAACACACCAGGAGTCGGTGAATAAATAAAAATGTTTTTGTCTTTCTTTTTTAGATTGTCTGGCTGTCAGTAAAGCTGCAATAACTTCACCATGTTGTGCTGACTGATCTTTTCCTTGCTCTGTGATGGTCATGCCATCACCTGGCCTATAGACTGCCACCTTCCAGTGAGTTACATTGCTTTTGGTTGTGGATGAGCCATCCGTAAACCAGGCATTAACCGGAGAGGAATTGTACTCTTGTGTCTCCCGATGTCCATTGGCACCTGCTTCTGGGGAGGGGAGGTGTTAGGGAATTTAAATCCCTCTGGAGTCATGTGACTGGTGGACTGAAGTATCGACTCCGACACCTTTGACGCCGTCCCTTTGCTGACACTGGTACAACCCGAAGGAATTCTGATAGGTACCATTTCCACTGTAGCACCTTTCCTTCCATGGGTAGTCCAGCCCATGCCTCTCCTGGTGCCTGTCCCCAGTCTAATATGGGTATCGGTGTTCGGAACACCACCGAGTTCTGCCTTAGCCGTGACTGAGTTGTTCTTGTTGCCTTGTAGCCTGTCCAAATGGTTTTCTCAAATAGTGAATATTTGGACTCTGACCAGGGAAATTTCTTGCAACTAAAGTCTACTGGCATCAGCCTTTGATTTTTGGCAAATATATTTCAATTTCCATATCCTTGAAAATATAGGATGTCAATTATTATTGTATCACCTTCTGTATGTAGCCAAGGGCATTGTATTGTTTAATATATTCCAAGATCAGCTTTATCACTTGTTCCTGGGTGTATGTCCATTCAAAATCAGATGCTTTCTTAATTGTCTTATATAAAGGTTGTAAAATTACCTGTAGATAAGGTATATGCTATCTCCAATATCCAAACAGTCCTATCAAATGTTGGACTTCAGTCTTATTTTCTGGTACTTTCAATTGTTCTAATTTATTAATTACTTCACTGGGAATTTTAGGTCCTGTAGTACTCCAATGTACTCCTAAAAATTTAACTTGCTGTGCTGGTCTTGTATTTTATTTTATTAATAGTCCAAGTTGGTCTCTAAGATGCTGTATTAATTTATTTGTTGTTTCTCTTACCTTATCTTCCTCCTGACCAAAGATTAATACATCATCTATGGAGGTTAACACTCGAGCTCCTTGTGGGGTAAAATCTCCATTGTTTTAGTTAGTGTACTATATGCTATTATTGGACTATTTAAATATCCTTGTGGCAGTCTCAGGAATTTATATTGCTTTCCTTGCCATGTGAATGTTGTTATATCTTGTGAATCGGGATGTAATGGTATGCCAAAAAAAAAAAAATGTCAGATAAGTCTATGGTAGCTATGGGGCTGCCCGTTTGATTTGTAGGAATATATCTTCTACATCAGGTAATTGTCCTGGTATTTTTGGAGTTTATTTATTCTCCTATAATCTACTGTAAATCTCCATTTGCCATTTGGTTTAAGTATTGGCAAAACTGGAGAATTGTAATTAAAATCTTGAGTTTTAACGCAATCACTCCTCCTTTAAGTAGCTGCTGCACTGTCTCTGTTACTTCCTTAAATCCTCCCTTAATAGGGTAGTGGGGTGTAAAGGATGGTTTAATTTTAGGTAAATGAACTGGTTCTATTTTTACTTCTGCTAAGTTACATAAATATTTTTAAATGGTTTTTATTTGTTAGAAATCTGGGAATATCTTAGAGATTTTTTTAACTCCTAAAATATTCTCTGGTGCTGAAATGCTAGCCATTTCTACTTTATATTCTTTATCATATACTAATAAAGTTACATCTGTTAATGGTACTACTCTAACACTGTTAACTCCTTGTATTTCTATATTCTTCTTATGCTTAAAATATTCTGAAAACTGATTTATTATACTTAATCTGGCTTCCTGTATAAAATCCATTTAAATTCCATTAGTTTATTTTTTATTTTTATAGGTAATTTTATGAAAGGTCTTATATCTATTTACTTATGTGGAACAATTGAACACTCTTCTGGGTTGCCAATTGGGCATCCCTTGATCATTCTTGGCTGGATCTGTTTTGAAAATTGGGGCGGCCTCCCTAACCTTGAGTTAGGGGCTGTCCCCTTTGACCTAAAATAGGTCTGCTTTTAACCTTGTTCCATGGTTTTTTAGGTGTCCCTATTATTCTTTGGAACAGTCCAGTTTTTAGATTTTTCCTTATGAGGATGTTATTTTGGTTTCCAAAAGGTTTAAATCTGATTTTTCTGACAATGTTAGGAAATCTGCCTGTAAATTTATTGGTTCTTTTCCTAACATTAAAGGAAAGTATTCTTTCTGCTTCTAGTTCTTTAAATCCCTTACTTAAAGAAGTCTATGACTTCTGCTATAATCTGGGTGTTTTTAGGGTTCCAGTTGGCTCATTCTTAAATGGGGTAGTGCACCTTTAATTAATAACTTCTTAAATGCTGGAGTCAGAGGTGCTGCTTGGGGTGTTTCTGCCTGGTTGTAAATATACCACAAGACTCCCAGTTTTCAGCAAGTATTAATGGCTTCTTGATATGCGATCCATTTGCCAGCTGTTTCAAACTGGGTTATATCTAGGGTTGGAAATGCATATCTCCATGCTGCTGTTATCCAGTCTAATAATGGGGGGGTATGTCCTCTAGATGTGTCTAAACAGTGCTCTAGTGCCTCAAATACTGAAGGATTTTCTATTATGTTTCTTATTTTCCTCATTTTCTGCTCATGCAACATGACTGTGTCTGCTCCTTTTTCCCACAGTCTGACCATGTATGAAGCGTCCTTCATACCATTTTGGGCACATTCCTTTCTTAACTCAGATAATTTTTGTGGATTAAAAGTTCTAGACTCCATGAATTCAGTACCCTCATGAGAGTCCTGGAGTGGGTCCTGGCATCTCACTCTCCACTGAGGTGTACCAGTGAAGGAGTTGAGGCTATCTGCCAGTTTTTGGATTATTGGAGTCTTTTTGCTAAGTGGTTACCACCGGAAACGATGGAACATTAGCTGGAGGTTGCATCCAAGGTAGCGCTAATTCTTCTGGCCCTCTTAGTAATATTTAAGGCTAGCCTTTTGCCCATTAACCTATCTTTGTCTATATCTTGCACTGTCTTCATTACAAGAGCAGGTACTTCCTTTTTAGGTGCCTTTTCCATTATAGGAGCTACCATCTATGGATCAGTCAATTCCACTTTACTTTAGTGGGTGTCATCCCTATTTTATCCTTCACAATGTAAGCAGTTTCATGCCATCTTTGTTGTTCCTCAGTCTCA